>CM067534.1:5262500-5535000 GCA_034509925.1 Hirudinaria manillensis
TTGTTTTTTAAGTTCATTTGTTTCATTGTGTTATGTACATAATTGTTTGTTTAATATTGTACATGTTCAATTTGCTATTTGTTGCGTTGATACCTTAATAAACTCATAAACTCAAAAAAAAAAAAAAAAGAAAACAGCAACAAGGACGACGACGACCAAACAAGAGACGTTGGCACCGAATTCTTCTTCAGCAGTTTTTCTCATCCAATCCTTTTCAGGAAAGTCACGAAGATTTTTTTTTTGTTTGTGGACAAATTCAATTTAAAGTGGTCGTTGTAGGTATCTATCGAGTTAAGTATCTTTGAAAATTTTGATAATAATAGTAATAATAATTATCGTTGTTATATTATATTCATAATATAATATTTAATATTTAATATTTAATATAATAATTATTTGCTATAATTAATATAATAATTATTATTATTTGCTATAATTAATATAATAATAATTATTATTTGCTATAATTAATATAATAATAATTATTATTTGCTATAATTATATATTTATTATTTTGAATTAATTTAATGATATTAACGTTAATAACATTAACATTGTCAACTCTGAATAATGTCGGATGATAGTCAACTCTAAAGATAAATATTTAAGCAAAACATTTAGGTTACCAACCCAGTGGGTCCTTACTTAACAACAACAACAACAACAACAACAACTTAACAAGTCGTTCATGTCGTCGACAACAACAACGAAACCATGGCGACAACCTGGTTTTATTTATAGATTCAGTCTCTTTATTAAGAATCTTCTAGACCTTCCATCCATCCGTCTTTACATTCCATCCATCCATCACTCTAACAACGACAACAACGACAACGACGATGACAACAACACGAGCACCACTACCATCAACGACGACGACGACGGTGATGTTAACAACAATAGCAACAGCAACAACAACATTACTTTTGACTCACCAGATGGACGAATCCAGCCCCTGTAAACCAAACGCTGATGAGCGTTGAAACCAGTTGTGCCAATCGAATGCCATTTGAAGTCTTGAGGACGTTCAAGTACTGAAGTACATCGGGGATCGTCATCAGGCGCAGTGCTCGGGTGAACCTCAGACCTTGATGGATTGAAAGTTTTGGCCGATGGAAGAGGATGACATCATCATCAACACCATCATCATCATTATCATTATCATCAATACCAACATCATCATCATCACCGACAATGTTATCATAACCATCATCAATACCAGTTTTAAGAAACTAATTGCAGCAATTTTTTGTAATTAATGAACAAACCGTAACAAATAAAATTAATTAAATACATTCAAGAGTTAAATCGTTAACTTACAGAAAATTAAGTCAAAAATAAATGAATACATTAATTAATTATGCAAATTATCTAAGGTAATGAAGGAATGAATGAATAAATTATTCAAATATCGTCTTCCAACCGAGCCAATTGCGATTCAAGTAGATTGCCACGAAGGATGGAGGGATGGTGAAGTAGTCGACCAACGAGTACAACTCGATCAGGAACATCAGCTTCTCTGAGGCTGCGATGAACTGGCGGAAGAATTCCAAATGGTCTCATCGTCATCGTCACAGTCATAGTCATAGTCATAGTCATCAACATCATCATCGTCATCAACATCATCAAAGCTATCATCTTTATCATCACCACCATCATCATCATCATCATCGTCAGGGGCTTTCACCGGAAAGCAATTGAACGATATTTTTGACAGGAAGGAACTTAAATAGCAAGACAAATTTGTTGCAAAAAAAAATCTATTTTCCTTTTCCATGAAGTCTCGTACGTGTTAATGTATTACATGTGTGAATGTAATATATGTTAATGTAATAAATGTTAATGTAATATATGTTAATGTAATACGTGTTAACGTCATATGTCTTTGACACTAATTGAGAATCAATTTTAAGCTTAACATTTTAAGGACAAACACCATTTCATAAATAAATCAATAATTTTATAACAATAATAATTTTAATAATATTGATTAATTATTATACTTAATAACAATAATAACTTTAATTCTCATGATAATTGGTAATAATAATAATGATAATAATAATAATAATAATAATAATAATAATAATAATAATATATAATATAGAAACTAATAATTAATTAAAATTATTAATATTATTCAATAATTCAATTAATAATATTCAGTAATATTATAATATAGTAATTTATAACATAAATCAGCCATTGTAAATAATTGCAAAAAAATACCTGATCTATTTAAAAATATTTCCAAAATATAAAAAAACCAATAACCCCCATAAATACAATAAATAAATAAAAACCACAAAGTCTCCCTTAACGAAGTACAACAACAACAACAACAACAACAACAACAACCACAACAACAACAACAAGATCTGCTGATCGTCAATCGTCCAACGACAAAAAAAAACGAACAGAAACCTTCCTTCGAGGGGAATCCCAATGAGGAGGTGCAATTTATATATCTATTTGTTCATTTATATATTTATTTATTTATTTATATATCTATTGTTTATTTATTAACTTGTTTATTTATTTATTTATCTATTTAATTATTTTTCTGTTTATTAGTTAATTTATCAATTTCTTTATCCATCCAATGAGGAGGTGCAATTTATATGTGGGGTTTTTTTGTTTAGAAAAATAAATAAAAATATATCTATTTGTTTATCCGTTGATTAATTAAATTAATTTGTTTGTGAATCCATTTAGTTATTTATATATTAATTAATTAATTTATTTATTTATTTATTTTACAAGGATCATTATAATTATTAATAAAATTAAAATTAATATTAAAAATATTATCAATTATTATCAAATATTATTAATTAATCTATTTATTCAGTTATTCTTCTCAATAGGAAATCCTTGATTAAAAAAAAGAGAAAAGCTTGGGGAAAAGAGAGAGACAATGAATTAGAGGAGAGGCAATTCGTTCGTGTTTCATCACTCGATCAATTAGTGCGTTAATTAATTAATTAATCGTTAACTTAATTAGTCAGTCCCAGTGAAATGATTAAATTATTTAAATTTATATTTTAAATTAATTTACTTTTAAATAAAAATAAAATAAATTAAATTAATTTCAAGCTGTGGAGATGGCTCAATTAAGCAGCTGATTGATATATATGCTAATTGATGTCCCACGGACGAATGATCAATTAGTTGTGCTGATTAATTAATCTTGGCGAACCAATCGAATCGTGCGGATTAATTAAAACCACGCCCACTGATTAAGTTGAGTTAATTAGCCGATGATACTTAATTTATATTAATAACCCTTGCACTTATTAAGCCGATTAAATGTAATTAAAATGATTTTTATAATTAACTCAATAATCTATTAATTTGAATAATTATTAATTGATAATTAATTTTGTAATATTAATAAAGTTAAATTAATAAATGGTTGGACTTCATTAAGCTTCAATCAATCAATCAATCGATCAATCAATCAATCAATCAAGGTTGAATATATAATAGTCATAATCAATTAACTATTTTAAATAAGTTTAATTAATTAATTAACTTTAATTGTGTTAAATTAATTTGTTTCGATTATTAATTATTATTAACATTTATTATTATTTAACTATTATTAATTTTATCAATTGATAGGTGATTTAGCAGGAAATAATTCGAACCCTGATGAAGAAGTAGATCATGAAGAAGATGTTGAAAGCGAGGTCCAATTGTTGTGTTGTGCTGTTCACCCACTTCTCACACGTCTCCACGGATTGTCTACAATAACAACAACAACAATAACAACAACAACAATAACAACAACAACATCACTAACAGCAACAACAGAATCAACATCAATAACAACAGCATCAACATGTGTTTAATAGTGAAAACAAATAGTACTAGTCGCATTAACATAGTAGGTAATTTCATCAATATAATAATACCATATCAATAATGCTTTTTATAGTTTATTATTGTTATTGTTATTATTATTGTTATTATTGTTGTTATTATTATTATTATTATTATTATTATTATTATAATTATTATTATTATAATTATAATTATTATTATTATTAACGGTAATATTATATATTACTAACCTTAATATTGCGTGTGATTAACAATGACAAAGATAAATTAACATAATAAGTTGCCAACAATGCAAACGTACATATTTAAAGTTCCGTAGATGAATATTCATGTTATTAAACATCTGACAACCATCGTCAACACAACATACACAACAACTTCAACATTAATAATAATAATAATAATAATAATAATAATAATAATAATAATAATAATAATAATAATAATAATAATAATAATAATAATAACATAAACAACGATGAAAATTTTGCTTATCGCATAAATATCATTTAGAAACAAATTCTCCTTATTAAACAACAAAAAACGAAATAAACATCATTAATTAATAAATTATAAAGCCGGTCACGTGGAACACCTCACCTCACCCAGCTCTCCGCCATTTTATTATTTTTAACTTTCAAAGCCGAACAAGAAATCTGAATTTCCAATGAACCTCAGAAGACATTGGAAAGGGGACACATTTTACAAGCAGAGTCCGATAATCAACTCTTACAGATGCAAACAGTTTTTATGGTTTCACAATAAAACCGTATTTTATACTTTCATGTCTTTCATTGGCTCCATCGACCGAAGAAGTTAACTAGTACACAACTTGAAACTAGAGGTCTTTTTAACTTATTTTATTTTCATTGTCGTCATCATCGTCATCGCCATCGTCATCGTCATCGTCATCACCATCATCATCGTTGTTGTTGTTGTTATTATTATTATTTTATTTTTATTGTTTCAAGCCAATACTTGATTAGTCCTCCTTTCTAAACCTACACTGTTATTGTAACAGAAAAATGGCAAACAAATTTATTATTATAAAAAAAAAATGTAAAATATTTTTTAAAAAGTTTAAATAATTAATTCAATTGAAAAACAATTGTCATCACAACTCAAGGACAAACATGACAAAATGAATTACAAACAAAAACAGTGATGGCGACTTGTGATGGGCTGACACCCACCTGTAACCAACCAATCGTTCAAAGACACGACTATAATACGCAAAATAAATTATGAAGCACCTCTCCATATTTAATTATTCAATTTTTGTAGCGCACCATCTGCCAGACGGATGATTAAACAATGTCACATGACAGCACGTGGTAATCACAATCACAAGCTGAACGCACGAAAAGACTAACGATGAATCGATGAAGTAGATGATCAGGGATGCAATGCTCAGCAGAAAGACCAGAACCACCTGAGAAAAATTACAAAATAACGAAAAATTGTACAAAGCAAGAAACAAATTACCTCCATTGAAACGCTCTCGGCTAATCCTTACGCAGGTTTTCAGCGTTTTATTGTAAACAATAAAAAGTTTCTAAACCAATATCCGTCCGGTCGTCGTCTGCCCTGATATGAGTTCACCCGCCCAGTCTTTTGCCTCTGACGCCCAACCGATTTGCACCTCCGGCTCTTTGTCCTTGTCCTTCTTCGTCTTGACCGGACTTCCAACGCTCTCGCCGGGAGTTCCGGCATCTCGACAGCAGCACCAAAACACGACTCGACCCAACAAGACGATGGCTAATCCGGTCAGAAAAGTGACGAAACTCGAACACAGAAAGGCGTACCAGAACCTATCTTTGAGACATTCCTCATCTTCGCCCGACGATTCCGTCGCTGTCGATGTCGAATTCGTCGCAGTCGGAAGGAGATTGCTCATGAATGAAGATGATTTTGTTTTGTTTTGTTTTTTTAATCTTTTATTTTGACTTAAAAATCATTCGTAAAGTCTTTCTTAACTGCCGCTCGTCATTGTCTTCTGCTCCGCGAATGAATTCGACCCGCGCTTTTAATTTGTCTTCAAGGGGAGTGTGCGTGCCGCGGGCGTTCTACTTCGAATAATTTTTCTTCTTTATTTTATTTTACTTGATTTTATTTTTAAACAACGCTTTTTAATGAAGCATATTTAAAGACAAAAAAACGGATTGAAAGGATATTAATTAAAAACTATGCTTTCTAGCGCCATCGTTAAGGCGTCTGGACTTCTGGATTTCAAGATGATGCTGGCGCCTACTCCATTTTGAACTCGGAGAGTGTGAAAATATTTAGCAATCGTCGACTACTAGGACGTCGTTAAAACGAAGTCGTCGGCTTCAGTGAAGCGAACGAAATCCTTGGCCGATCAATACGCACAGAAGTGTGGTCCGCCCTTCCTGTACAGCCACCAGCACTCCGTCCGTGTGTGAAAGAATTTTAAGGTCTCACAATGTGCTTTTGGCCGACCACGGTTTCGCTCGCATGACGGACAACGGTCGCTCGTCTCCTTCATTAGGGCTTCCTTGTTGTCCGCATTTTCAGAGCTTTGAGTCAAGACCCCTGCACTGAGAGGCAATAAAGTTTATCGATAACTAGGAGGGTACAGCTTTCAGACTGCATCAATTTGTTACACCTGTTCAGTTTGGACGGCAAAGATATGAGAAAGAATGTCGATCGAAGAGAGAATGAGACGAATGTGGACGGATGACATTCTAAGATTTCAAAATGATTTATTGCACTTAAAAATAAATTTAGGGTTAAACAAATTGCGATATAGTTGTAAAACTGATTTGTGACGTTCGATGACATTGCAATTTGCATGTCAAATGACTTCCAATGGGATTTTAATGGAATTCCCACTTGAAGCAGAATTTGTTGAAATTCGTTGAAATGTCTGAAGTTGTCAGTTGCACCTGCCTTTCCATCCGTGCGGTGATGAATGAATTCGATCAGTAATTTTCAAAAATACTTCATCTGAAAATATAAATTGCAAGTAATTAATGGAGCGACGTAATTAGCTGAATTTAAATTTAATATTTGAAATACCTGATTGGTTAATATATAAAATAAATAAATGGTTAAATAAAAAAAATACGTTGAAACATCTCTGTAATATCAGTAACACTCAATACATAAATTACACACACTTTCTAAGTAAGTTTTCATTAAAGCTTATAAGAGTCAACTTGTAAAGACCATCTAAGGCGAGATTTAAAAAGGAAATATTCTATTTTCAAGTGAGAAATTTAAAAATATAAATAATCAGCGTGACAAATAAATTACCGGGACAAATTCTGTCAACGCATGAGTTAAGTTTGATGAAAAGAAACCCAATAATGTATTTTCTCCTTTCAATGAACAGTGTTGAAGCTGTTCTTGAAGAGTTTTTGTTTTTCCACGATCCAATGGTAGCCTGTGTCTTTCAAGCTTCACCCTCAGGTACGGATGATCTGTAAATGCTCGTATGTTTTGTTTATTTTGCACTATCCATTCTTGTTTTGGCGTGATGTGCTTATGCAATGCAGGAGAATTTGAGAAGCAGAGATTCCAGAATGACCAATTTAACTGTCCAGTCAGGATCTTGTTTTGTTGAGATGTTTATGGTAATGTATATTCGGAATCTGAGACGACGGAGTGATTGATTGTCTTGATGGTTGCCGCAAGTGTATTGCCGTTCGTGTATTAATGCTGAATTACAATTTAAAATTGCAAGTCATGTTGTTTTATGTCAGCGTATAGGTTTAAATTCTACATTCACTCTCAATTTGCGCGATTTTGAAGAAAATCTAATATGCTATATCCCAGAATATCCTCCAACAATGCAAAGTCATTGTTTAGAATGTTAATACTATGGTTTATAAATGTACTATGGCTTACCAAGAAGGCGTGAGATTGACCAATTTGAACAATGGAAACAACCATCGCGAGACCTCCAAAACAGTAAACAAATCCTGGGATGCTTTTGTTTCATCAGTTGGCAAATTTCATATTTAAAATTTACAAATTATTCAACTTAGATCGGCTGCGGTCAAAATCAATGTGTGTTTGAAAGTGACCGAATTGTGGCTTCAGTTCAAGTTCACAAAAAAGCCGAGTCCTGACAAATGGAACATCAAACTCATAGTTGAATCTCCGATTATTAAATAATTATTTTTCTCCGAAGTCTCATTATAGTGTGACATGGCCGTAAGCGAACAATTTTTTGAACCGAAAGGAATTAATTGGAGCTGTTGTCTCGAAGGGGCTTGAGAATGGCTCAGAAGCTTTGATGTCAAGAATTCCGATAATTTGGATTGACCCATTTTCGGTCAGTTGACATTTAAACATATTTTAAAGTTTATTTTGAGACCTCTTTGCGGAAGACTAACTGGAAAGAGACTGACTTACAACTAACGCATTCTCAAAAACAAAATTCTGCTTCGTTCCGAGCAATGACAAATAGAACGACTAGTATATATCTTAACGGCTAGTAGATATCCACATTCTAAATTATGACATATTATAGAAATTATTGCTAGACTTTGTGCATGTTTAAATATATACCTTTATTTTTAGCGAATACTTTAAAAAAAATACTATGAACCACATATTTCGACTGTCTTCTAGACTTCCAATTGTTTCGAAAATAAAGAGAAACAACATATGCTGAACATAAAAATAAAGATGTCCTCACTAAGTTAATTTGAAACAATAGTCACTGTCCAATGTACAGTGAACATAACATCATACATAATACGATCCTTAATTATGCTTGGAGTCCAAAATTTTGAACTATATTAATGATCAGACTAAAACATTTCCATCCATATTCATAGTCATAAGTAAAATTTTATTTGTAAGTGGTCTGCAGATAACATCCAATGGCTTTCAATTAGTCATAAATGAATTAGTAGAATGATATAACATAATATAATTAGCTACTGTTAAAGTGAATCTCGCTGAACTTAATTAGTAAGATATCAACAAAATGAAAAAGGGAAATAAAACATTAATTCTCTAAAATAGTCGATTGGTATATTTTATGATTTTATTTAACTTTTGATTACAGATTGTAGGGAACAATAACAAGACTTCCAAGGCGGGATTTAAGAAAGGGATATTTGCAGACCGATCTCAACGTAACATGCGAAGTAAACAGGAAATTGTTGGGACCGTTTTCTTGACCTGCAGCGTAATATGGGTGACAAGGAAAGCAATAAAGTATTTCCTTTCGAGGAATAGAGAAGCGGTTGCCGGTGTTGTTCAAAAGGCATTATTTTTTCCTGATCCACAGCTGGCTTGCAGTTCACATTTCACTCTCAGACATGGGTGCCCACATGTTCGTTGCGGTTTGTCACACGATCCAACTCTATCCTATTCTCAATTCCTTAGGTTTGATTTTTGTTGTTGCTCATTTATATGGCTATTCTTCTGTTTAATAAATGTCTATGCTCTTTATGAGTATTTATGTTCAGAAATATATTATGACAATGTGAATGAATTACCTGTCTTAGTAGTCTAGTGAATTCTTGGGAAAAGCATGAAAACGTTCATGATATAAGCTTCAAAATTTATTTGCTTCTTTCTAACTATTTGCTTTTGCTCCTCTCTTAAATATTTATGGTAAAGTTTAAAGATACATTATTTCTTTAATATATAGCACTTTGGCATCTGTCAAGTACCACCTCGATGTTTGCTTGTTTGTTATAACGTCGGTCCAGATCGGAGATCTCTTGACGAGACTTCACGAGGAAGGCGTCAAGATTCGCATTCTGACGGATCAGGAGGAGCTGAAGCAACCATCAACTCTGGTCATGACTTTGGTTCAGAAAGGTAAAACACATTTTCTTTTCAATAGCTTAGTGTAATAGTCATTAAGGATTTGATATCTTTCAAAATCACCAATGAAATGTGCATTGGGGCAATTAACCATTACAAGCAATTAATTTATCTACATATTTGTTTGACTGAATTTCTTCTCTTTTTTGTCTAAATCATGACCTATCCTTCATTAAGAAATATTACTACCTCAGGTATTGAAGTCAGACACAACAGCAGCTTCCTGATGCATCACAAATTTGTCATCTTGGACAAGAAGACCTTAATCAGCGGCTCTTTCAATTGGACGATGACTGCTGCCAACGGCAACCACGAGAACTTGATCGTCACGAACGACGCTAAACTGGTGGAGGCATTTTCAGGGGAATTTGAGAAACTGTGGAAGGTCTTCAATCCAAGTTTGTCAATCAAAGAACGTTTGGAGTGATGGTCTTGCACCCGTTGACCTGCATTTGCAAATAGAACTTTACTCTGAAATAAACACATTTGCCTGAGACTGGCATTGCTTCTAAGCATCTAGATATGATAGTTAGGTTCTTGAATGCATATTAGACTTGACTAACTAATAATTGGTGGTAAACAAATCACCAATCTCTCAGACTTGTTGGTCTGACAATAGACAATGCCATGGGATGATCATAGTTGGTTCAGACTCAAGGTCTATCGTATACCAATGTGGCTTCAATCCTCAGTATTAAATTCAATTTGTGGTCATATATATATATATTCTTTTAATCATTATTTTGACAAGTGCTATTGGCTTCACAATTCAAAAATGGAAACAGATGAACTGGACTTAGCTAATGGTTGTGGTCAGAGTCATAATTGATACAATAACAAAACTCACGTTCTCAAAAAAAAAGTCAAAAGTACTAAAACAAATAAAAAAAAAAAAACAAATTTCAAAACATTAAAAAGGACCACGATGGTTTGCCAGGCAGTCGCGTCTGCCACACGATTTGTGCTAAAATTCACGTTCCGAACGATGGTCTCAAATTGATGACAACACGTAAACTAGCGAAGAATGTTCATAGGTGGCGCTAGGGAAGCAATCCTTCAATCCAAAATGCGATCGAATTCGGACGAAGACGTTCAGATCCTGCCTCCTTTTCTCGGCCTCACGTAGTCTTCGTCGTCGTCGTCCTCGTAGAACTCGTCGTCGTCGTCTTCCTCCTCGTCGTCTTCGACCCTCCTGTACTTCCTGCAGATGTTCGTGTACTGCTTCTTCCGTTTCAAGCCGGGCCAAGTTACGTTGGCGGCGTCTGCCGAACCGGCGGCCCTCGGCCCGACACCGGGTTTGGCGGCGGCGCTTTTCGTCGGGTCCTGGTTCGGCTTCTTGGATTGAGGCGTCTGCTGCAAGTTCCTCGGAATGATGGTTTTGCCCTCCCTGCCTTGGGACTTTTTCCATTTGCTCTTCAAGTCCGACTGATGGGACGCGCTGAGGTGCTCGTACAATGCGGGTGATTCTATGAAGCACAGATTGCAAAACGGACAGCTGAACAGACCGGCAGAGGGTTTGCTCTGCTGAGACGCTTGCAACGTCTTCTGCATCTGAGGCGAGACAACGCCAGTGGCGTTTGGAGTCCTCGCCTGGAAAGACGACTGAGAAGTTTTGCCGGAATTGGGTGCCCAAGGCGTCGTCGCCACCGGCATCCTCATGCGAACCCCTCCGACCCTCGGAGACGTGAATTTCGGCGAGGGACGGACGACCTCCGACCGGGCGGGCTTTATCTCCAAGGGAATGACTCTGGCAGGAGCAGGGGATTTTTCCTTCTGCTCTGGAATTTCTTGCTCCACCACGTCGGCACTGAGTTCGATTTCTATCTCGTTGCCCGACGTCGTCACTTTGGAAGCGTTCATGGCCGAACTCTTCAGTTTCTGAACGAGAAAACTGGCATCCCCTATGATGATGGTCACGGGGTCGGTCTGCGACACTCCGTCCACGAGCCTGTCGACGGCAGTCGCGTGAGAAAACGTGGAGACATCTTGGGCGCAACTGAGGATGGAATCGTCGGGGTTCAAGCATTCGTTCGTGTCGTTCTGATCCCCGAGATCCGTCTGCACGTCCTTGGTTTCCTGCATGAATTAGAATTAGGATTGAACCCACATGGACATCATGCACTTCCTCTCTAAAGCAAGAACTAAGGAAATACAAATGAAGATTTGAAACACATTTTTAATTTCATTCTTAGGTTTTGAACAGGCAGTTCATGTATCTATTTGCTTTCCCACTTGTGCAGGCATTATATTGCATTCACAGGGCTGCACCAAAGCATTGATTAATTTTGATTGAAACAAAGACTAAATGCTCCTGTATTAGTACTGCAGATTCCATGAAAAACCTTACCTGAGTAGAGAGATTGTGATCGGTGAGACATCCAAGGTGAGCACCCTGAGGCTCCGCCTGGAAAGATACGTCGGCGACCTCGACGGAGCTCTGTGCTTCCATGTTGCATTGAGTAGACAAGTTAAATTCGGTCTCTGCTGCTGTTTCGCTGGTGAGAACTTCTGTTTGGGAGCTAATCGCCTCTGTTTCTGCAGTGGCCTGCATCTCTGAATCAGTCTGCAAGCTCATACTCATGTCTGTCTGAACTTGTTCCTCAGAAAGGTCCAGTTGGACTTGGCTATCGTGATCACTTGTCTCGCAGACAGCTTGCACACTGATTTCCATCTCACAGGCCATGCTGGCTGATGTTTGAGCAAGAACATTGCAAAACTCCTTTATGTCTGTCTGAGCTTCTGTTGATGAAATGTTTAATTCAGTTTGAACCGTGACGTCTTCTAGAGGAGCAACATTCTGGCATTCGCTTTCGGTCATGGTGGCTGTGGCCTGGCATTCTTTTTGAGCCACGCGAGGGTGGACCATGACACCCTTGTTCATCTGGCTTCCGAGATTGAAATCAGATTCAGTAGCCTTGTGGATCATATCTGAGAAGATCCGACTTTCGATGGTCTGAATCTGAACTGATCTCAAGAGAACTTCATTGGTTTGAGTCCTCAGATTGTGTGTGTCTGGCTGAGCCTGGACCTGGCTTGATGTGACATCTGGTAAGTTCGTCTGCAGCTTCTCATTCTTAGTTTCAATTTGTTTGGTCTGTGACTCACCATTGTGCTTTTCATGCTCTTTTGAAATATCATAAACTAAAAGAAAATTAAAGAATTTGAGATCATCTTATCAAGATATAAAAACATGGTCTATTACATAAATGTTATTTTTACCAGTGTTTGAAACTAGTTCTTGATTCAAATGTAATATTTTAATTCTTGTAAAAGAATTTAAATTAGTGAAGTTAAAAGTAAGTTTTAGGTTTGAATGAGGTTGCACGAACTGTTAAAATATCAGGTTCGAAAATTTTTGTTGATGAAAATTACTGAAGCCCCACCAAGAGCACAAGATAAGATTTACTATCACCTGCTTAACAAGCATTAATGATATGAGCAACTCTTAAAACTTTTATTGTGAAATGTGTTGGATTAGCTTGTGAAAAAATTTCGATTAATATTTCGCAGTGTGGATGTGGTCATCTCATATTGTTGGAATGGTACAAACTTTTGACAACAAGCTTTGACTCTTCATTAGATGTTTTTTCTATAACCAATGAATGGTGCATATAATGACAAGATTCCAATCTAGCGCCTTCGCCGGAGTCAGATATCCGATTTTCGGAGTTTTTGAAATCCCACTTTTCCGAAAAGGGCTCAACCGTAATCAATTTATTAATTAATTCCTGTCTTAATGTAAATTCAAATTCGTATAACACCCGATCGCCCATCTTCGATTATAACTCAGCCAAAACAAACAAAGCTCGCTCAAAAAGCGGAAGTTTCCAAGTCAAGGCCATTTGATTTCCCCAAATGGCACAAATTTATGGTAATTTGTGGCTATCAAACCATATGCATGAAATACTAATAAAGAATACTTTACTTTTTTTTCAAAACTAATTCTTATAGATATACAGGTCTAGCACAATGAAAAGTGTGTTTTACTAGATAATGATATAATAAAATGATGAATAAACTTATCATTGCACATAAATGGCATTTAAACTTAAAGATTTTGTCAAAATTGCCCCACGCACTAAATTATTCAATTTTCTGGAAAGAACAGGTTCGAGATTTTTTTAAATTAAAGTAACTCGATTATGAAGTACAACATAGGATCAATTTTTTATTAATTATCCATCAGTTATTTCAGGTTCAATTCATACAGGTTTTCATACTTAGGTGACTATTTTTAAAAGTAAACAAACATATCGGGAGGTATCGTGAAAATGTTTGCAAGAAAGAAAAATCCTCCTCCCAGAAGAACGGAAGGCGGAAAAGCTCTCATGGCCCAGGTACTAATCACAATTAATATTTTCACATTACATTAGTGGTTAAAATTATTTGGTTGTAGATGGGGTTCATGACAAGCATTGATGATATGGTGATGGGTTCTCCTGATGATGACGATGATGACTTGGAAGCAGAATTGAGAGCCCTTCGAGGAGATAGTAGCGAGGAGATTTCAATTAAAAAGAAAGGTTTGATTTTGCTTTTTATTTATACTTTAAAACAAAATGCACTTTTGTTTTAAAACTTTCCATAAAACTTTTTATAAAGCAAAAGTAAAGTCTCAGGCTGATTTGGAAAAAATGATAAATATGAGCATGAAAGATGTTCCCTCTGATGATGATGTTTCAGACACTGAAGATCCTGAATTGATGGTTTCTCCATTTTAGTTTTGGCTTTAACTATGCCAGTTCTAAACTTCATAATTTCAATTATATGGTTTTACTTTAAGGCTGAATTAGAAGAACTGATGTCAGATGATGAGAAGGAAATATTAGAGCCACCATCCAAATGTCAGGCCGCCAAGATGTCATCTCCATCTTCATCCTCATCTCCTTTATTAAAGCTACTGGAAGAAAGAATCACCAACTACAACAGTGCCATTGCAAGCTCACAAGGAGATTCTTCAAAAGTTCGGAGATACGAGCGAGGACTGAAGGTTACATCGTTGTTTCCTTGATTTTTTAAAAGTTTATATTCTAAATTGTTATAAAATAATTTGAATTCTGATATTTAATCCATTTTATTGGTTATACTTTATTAACTGATGAATGTAATTTCATTGGTTATAATCATTTATTTGACCAATTCATTGCATGCAGATGCACCATGTTTTAATGCTTATAAAAAAAACTCTTTTTAAACAAAAATTAGTTAAAATATTAGATTTTTCATGCACAGATTCATGCATAAATATTAATAAATTGCCAAATTTTAGACCTGATAAATCAGTTGCCCTTCTATAACCAAATTAAATATTTTCCTTTTAAAATGATATTTGACCTTGTCCTCCGTAGACCTTAGAAGACATACTGAAACAGGCGAAGATGAACAGACCCATCTCGGAGGCAGACATTCCACCTCCCATCGCCGTGGCAACGAAACCCCTTCAAAGCCAGGCCTCAAATCTGCCAAAAGCATCCACAACAGGAACCTCTGTGACGGTCGGACAGAACGATGGTGAATTATTTTGGATTCACTTTCTTAGTCTGTCACGTGTTGAATTTATTCTTTTTTAAATTTTTTTTTATAAATTTTTATTTTGACTTATTGGAGTTGTACTTTTTTAAAGGAAGCAAAGAGATTAAGACATTGTTTTAATAATGTAAATACCAAATTAGCCATAATAATGAAATTAGTTTGTAATAATTTCTTTAAATTGTTAAATTTAAATTTTGCTATTGATATTTAAATGAATTTATATAAAGATGCTTAGAAATAATTCCATGTCATGATTACTTAATATTCCAAGTATGTTCAAGAACTGAAAGTCACCAATTTTTGAAGGACAAATTATGATTTAAAAGTGAATTCATGCAATTAACATCTTATTGATCATCTTATTAACAAGAACCCAACAGAAAATTAAAATAACTTCATCCATACCATCCGTCGTTCAATCTCATAGTCAAAGGATCGCTTTCGGCAGCAGCTCCCCAGACGGATCTTTCCAGTCGCCATCTGTTGAAGCCTCATCTTCCGCAACCTTTTCCAAGAACTCCAGAAACAGCAGCAACAAAACAGCCACCATCAACAACAACAACACAGCTAACAACTATATCACAGCCAACAACACCAATGCAACCACCTCTCAAACAGATGACTCCAACAAAGAACCAAGATTTCGTGACACAAAATGTTTTGAGGTCTCACTCAGGTCAGATAAGAATTTTCTGTGAGTAATAAAATTAGATAATAATAAAATAATAATAAAATAATAATAATAATAACCATTGATAACATAAATTATTTGAATGATAAAATAATTTATGCTAATTGGGCAATAAAAATAATCCATCATGATGATATATGCTTTATAAATGGTAATAAATTATGTTAATCAATGACCTCACAACTTGAGATGTGCTTCTTTCTAACAGACTCGGAAAGATTGAACAAATTGATGAAAGAAAGGGATCTGTTCAAATCGGAAGCCTTGAAGATGAAGAGAATGGGAGAAAACGACAGAGCAATGGAACTTCTTAAAGCTTCGAAGGTACTTTTTAGAATTGGGAGACATTTGTGTAGGGTTGGAGGACAAGTATCGGAGAGGTACAAGTACAAGTACGGGTACCTAAATTGTGTACTTGGATACGTAGTACCATGTACCTCATCTCTACAGTTGTGATTAAAGAGAAAAATTGAGCACAAATTTAAAAAAGAAAATAATAATAAATAAATAAATTAATTAATTAATCAGTTAATCACATTAAATTACATTTTATATTGTAATTGTAAATTTTAATCATTCCTCCATGATTCCTCCAGCAATTTGATTTTGCAATCAAAGCCTTGGAGGAAGGACAGACATTTGATGAAAACATTTTGATTTCGTTCTCCACTTTCAACTCATCTGCTGGTTGGTGACTGCTATTGGGTTTTATTAAATAATAATTATTAATTAATGTTTATTAATTAATGTTTAGTAGTTAAACTATTATATGAAAGACTCATGTCCGGTAATGATTTTTTAAATTAAATTTACTTTTACTTAAACTATTTATTCTATTATTAAACTATTTAATTGTTAAACATTTAAAATTTAATGCTTCAGTTTCTAAAAAAGTCTTTGAATGATAAGCAATCTGTAAATAAATATTTTCATAATTTTAAGCTCAACTATGTTAACTACAAAGTAGTTACTTGATCTTAACATGGAACTTCAGTTACACAAACTCAGCTGCAAATCTATTTAACGTAATCATTTTTTTTGAGTTTATTCAAATGTTAAAGTAACAGAAGTAATCAAAAAAGAAAAATAAACATATACAATATTAAACAAACAATATAATACACATAACACAATGATACAAATGGACCTAAAAAACATTGCATTCCTGGATTGTGACAGTAACTTGTACTGGTAATTATAATTTGTATCATGCCATGGCTCAGTTTGTACTGAGTATGAATGAAGTGCATAATAATATTATTTCTGAAATTAAATTATTAAATAGACTTCGATTTTGCTGATGAAATTAATAAAACATTTTTGTCATTAGGACCAAAACCAAAAGTCTTTGACATCTCCTTGGACTCCAAACAAGGTTCTTATTCTTCTTCTTCTTCTTCTTCTGCTGTTGCTGTTGTTACATCTCCATTGAAGCCAACAGGTGAACTAATTATTTTCAAATTAATTTGTAATTCATCATGACATCATGTCATTTTATGCTAATTAGCATAATTTATTTACATATTGGATACGTATTACGTAGATAAATGGTTAATTTTTAAATGGCTCACTTATATACATTTAAAAGTAACAACAGACCATTGTTAATAATAGTATTATTTTTATTAATATTATATTTTATTATTTTATTATATTTAATAATTCCTTTGAATCTTTGAACTTGAAGGAGTTCAAGGGTCAGCCACTACCGGAAGTACAGGATCCCTGTTGGAAGGTCTTCAGGGGAGGTTGAACAAGTTCAAAGAAGCAGAACAATTGGCTCAGAATGAAAACAATGCGAGTAAGGCACGAAGGATGGGGAGAATTGCTAAGGTGAGGGGGTTATATATATATCAATTATTACTTCATAATACAATAATAATGCATAATATTAATATAATATAAAATAATATATAGTTTATTTAATTGATTAATGTGATTGAAATCAATTTTTATTTCAGATTTATTATCATCGAAATTGCCCGTGTTTGACCAGAACGTTATACTTAAATTTGGATAAATAACCGAAACGATAATGCAACATTATAACAATAAACAGTTAATTGTTATTAAAGTTAAATATGTTAAGTTTAATTCCACTGCCAATTATGTAATAATTGGGTTAATTATTATTAATATTAAATTATATTATTGATATTAAATCTCATTCTATTCCAAATTATTATAAATATTAAATTATATTATTAATGTTAAATCTCATTCTATTCCAAAAAATGTCTTTTAATTAAAAGCAATATGAAGAAGCCATCAAGGCTCACAAGAAGGGACAACCTTTAGACCTCAGTGAACTCCCGAATCCACCTGGTGAGAAATTATTTTACGTGGCCAACAGTGGATTTTGATATTTATATATTTATTTTGATTAATTGTTGTTGTTGTTGTTGTCTGTTTCATTTTGTTAACAAATTGAATAAAATATGATTAAAATAAATAAACAAATAAAATAAAACATAGGCAGGGGTTTTTTTTAAATAATTTTTTATTTATTACTATTCTTATGATATTTTGATTTCGATTACGTAATTTTTAACATTATAATATTAATATTACATAATTTACAATTAAATTGAATTAATTGGAAGGCATTTTTAATTATTATTATTATAATTTATAATAATGGCATCAATAAATGATAATCAAAACCAGCAGCTTTAGCAACCAGTCCATCTCAATTCTTTATCTTCCAGGATTTCCACCTCTCCAGGGAGACGAACAAACAGCTCCTCCTCAGGAACTAACACCATCCTCATCATCAACGGCACCGTCCCTGAACCTCAGTCCCCAGAAACCAAAGCCCCCTGTTCCCTTGAAGACGTCACCAAAGGTTCCCCAAATGCAAAGGCAGGGTTTGTAGATGCTTTTCAGTTTCATGTGAAAATTTTATTAAACGTTTGTTAGTTCTTCAAACAGTAACAAAAATAATTTAATAATAATTGAAATGAATGAAATGGTTATAATAATACACTAATTAAATAATAATCCTGACCATTTGAATAACACCTCTCACTAACAGCTTCAGCATCTCACAGCAGAGCAGAACAACAGGCTGCATTCCTTGAACAGAGACAACTTCAGTTCAAAAAGGCGGCCGTTCAGGCCAAGTCTTCCGGTGACCTTGAACTTGCCAAGAAGTACATGAGGATGGCTAAGGTCAAGATGGTGATGATGGTGGGGGCAGTGATGATGATGATGATGATGGTAGTGATGATTGTAATTGTGGCAGTGGTGATTATCATTATCTCTTTTGTTATTGTCATTGTTATGATGTGACTTTGTAATAAGTAAATAAATAAATAATAATTATATTTATTAAATGTTGAGCAGGGATTCGATCAGATGATCGAAGCCAGCAGGTCGGGTCTGCCTGTAGATTTGTCACAGGTTGATTTCCATTGTTTGTTCTGGAGTTTTGAATGCAATTTGAGACGTTTTGATGCCTCGTTTTTATTTTTATTTAATCAATTTATTTCAATATTAATTTTTAATAATATTTGAAGATCAATGATAAAAACATGTTTCGACAAAATGTACATCAAGTTAATTATTGATTAATTGTCATTTAATTTTTAATTATTTTTATTGTTTTATTTAATTTAATTATTTTAATTTCAATTAGTCCTACATTTCTACCCGCCGTTTTCCAGATTCCAAGGCCACCTGGCGATGACTCTGACTTTGTTTTCGTTCAGTCGTCCGACGTTCCGTCTGAAATAACGGGGGACACGAAGGAGGTTTACAAGAGGCTGCAGGACGACCTTGTCAATCAGATCAAGGTTATGAATAATAATGAGACACTTGTAATTAATTTTTATTTGGTTTATTATTGTTGCAGAGTTTTGCATTTCATTTTTATTGGTTTAAGTGATTATTTATTTATTAATCAATGTTTAAAACTTTGTTTCTGCAGCAAATCAGTTATTTTTGTTTTCAGCAGGATGCATGTTTTCAAATGAAGGATTGAATTTAACAATTACATTTGAATATTCATATATATTCTATATATAACTCTGAAATATTTCTGCTATTTTAAATCATTTTTCTTTAAATGTCCTTAAAAACGTTGCAAAACTTTGACAGCTCAGCGAGGCAAACAGGGATACGTTCACCAAACTTGGAGACATTTCATCTGCAAACAAGTCAGTATAAAGAACTTCTGTGTTTCGTGTGGTGATGGATTGATGAGTGAAAAAATGAATAACAAGGTTTTATGCTGTGTTGTTGTGACAGACAATCAGAATTCCATCATCAGATCCTTTTGTCATGAAGGAAGAGAATTTCAAAATTAATTGGTGGGGGGTTTAAAATACACTTGTTTATGGAATATTCCTGACATCTTGGATAGAAGTCTGTTGCCATTTTTTTGTGTATGATGGAAATTTCCTCATGCAAGAAATCCAGACAAAACATCAAACACTGGTCACTGGTCATTGATAAGTCATTCCTTGGTTAAGTTTCTCTGCAAGTCATTTGAACATCACAGATTATCTTTTTTCTTCAAACAGACTCAAGTTTTCAGTTTCTAATACGATGTTTGCTAGCAGGAGTTTTTCTCCATCATCCCACATCTGTCACCTCCTCTTCTCCATCACATTCTCTTCTTCTTCCTCTTCCTCTGACCTTTTTTTTTGGGGGGGGGGTTTGATTTGTAAATTTTGTTTGTTTGGTTGCTGTGTTATAATAAATAAATAAATATAATAATAATAAATAAAAAAAGAAGCCGAGAAATTTAAACCACAAAAAAAAATCTGTTTGCAAATCGATTCATCAGGTTCGAGAAGCTACGGGAAGGTTCAACGAAGGACTTGGAATCCCTGAAGAACGCCTTCCAACACGGGGATCCCGTGCCGCGTTTTCACTACGAAACAAGGCAGTTCTCCATCGTCAGGTCAGATGCAAAACTTTTTGTTTGGCATTTTGTTTACGTATAAGAGCATCGGCTGTTGTTGTTGGCAGTGGCTGTGAATGTGCTCGAGTGATTAATTATCATAATTTATTAAATTATTAAAATATTATTTTTGTTTCTACAAATGAACAAGTTGTTGTGATGATGTGGTTGCTGTGCATTTGTATGCCATGTATTGTAGTGTTTGTATGCAATTTTGTATGTTATAGTGTTTGTATGTTATAGTTTTTATTCAGTCAATTTGTTGCATGATTATTCAAAAGACAATGTTCTAATTAAGATGGCTGTTATTCTTATTATGTTTCTATTCCACCACAGTTTCACATTAATTAAAATTTACAATTATATTATACTTTATGTTATAATTCATTGCAAATTTCTAAATTGTTCTTTTCCAACGAAGGTGCTGCCCTGACCTCGGCGACAATGACCTTGAAGTATCCATCATCAGGGGACTCAATTTTAATCCTCCTTCAGGTTGTCCTTCAATCTTTCAATATAAAGTGATATAAACATAAACACCATTTGTTTCATATGAACTCGTATATTGTTTGTTAAACATTTGTATGAACTCGTCTAGTTTCTATTTTCAGGTTATTCTGCGCCTGATTTGCACACCTATGTCAGATATGAATTTCCTTTTTCTGTGAGTCACTTTTTTTCAGTACATTTCAGCAGTATTCTTCAACAATATTCTTGTTATTTTGTTATTATTGTTTTTATTATTTGCATTATTTTATTTGTTTGTTTTTTAAATGAGTTTATTAAAGTATATTATTTCATTTATCTAAAATCACATTGGGGTCATAATCTTTGGAAACCAGCATAAAATGCAATTCTTCATCCAGGACACTCCCCAAACTGGAGACACGCCTGTGATCAAGGGTACAGACTCTCCAGGTGACATACATTTGTTGTCCATTCCATTGCACTGCATGTCCACCAAGTTGTTTTCCAAAGTTCTGCATAATCGTCATCACTTCCATCTTTGTCATCACAGCCCTTCAGAATTTTATTCATTATGTCATGGCTTACTTTCTCCCTTAAGAATTCCACTTCACCTCCAAGTTGGAGATCAAAAGAAAGTCAAGGTCATTCCTGAGGATGGTCAAAGGGAGCAAGACTTTCAAATTTGACGTTTACTACAGGAGGTTCAAATTTCTTTCAAAATTGTTTTTGTTTATTTCACATTTTATTAATTGGCAATGAATATTTTCAAGAATAAGTGAATAAGTACATTGGTTAATTATGAAAACAAATTATGAATATGAATGCAAAGGTCCAACATCACAAGGGAGTGCTCTTCTTAACTTTGAATAATTAAAAAATAATTAATAACTACGGAATAATTAGATTCAAGAGGATTATTGATTTAATTGTCAGAGGCTTCTTGAAGGGTGACAAAATACTTGGTTCAGTGTGTGTGAGACTCCAGCCTCTTGAAGACAAATGCATTTACCACGAGAGTCTTGATGTGAGTAACTCTCAGTTTACTCATGTTTGCAATCACTTAATGTTTTACTTTGTCAGCCCGTCATTGCTTCTAGAATGTCAAACTCATTGCAATTAAATTTTCTATTGTCATCATCATTGTCGTCGTCATTGTTGTTGTTATTATATTTATTTACATTTTTCTTTATGATTCGGTCGGGTGCAACGTCATTAAAACTGATTCGTTTGTTGATTGTTCAGCTGATGGAAGGAAGGAAGGCTGTTGGTGGAAAGTTGGAGGTTAAAATAAGAATCCGGGATCCGTTTGTCAACAAACAGGTTGACGAGACAAAAGAGAAGTGGCTCATCATCGATGATTTCATCAGGAAACCTTCCAGCGTAAGTTTTTGTTTAGGTTTGAGGATCCAATTTTATAAAAATGTACGCGATGTGTGCACGTACGTGTGGCATTGTGAGTTAGAGTAACTTGGATGGTGCCAATCTAGTACTACTCCACGACTTACTACTTAATTAATTCTATGATAAAGCATTTGTTTGTTTTGTTTTTAGAGATGGCTTTCAATCTTTTACTTTCTTTCATATTTTTAATTTTATTTTGAATTTTAACAAATTTAATCAACAGTTTGGAGGGGAACACAGCGCATCACAGTGAGTTTAGAGTTGCCCGGCAAAACAAGATCTCGTTTGCTTGCTATAATAATTGCTTATATTAATCTTTATTTTGGGAGTAACTTATTTTGTCAAACGTGCTTTATAATGTTTTAAAACACTTGAAAGGTGTTCATTTGATTCTAATTAGTAATAATAAAAATAAGTAAATCATAGCAGGACATCAATAAACAAATAAATAAGTCGTAGCAACTTGGGCCTAACTAAGCTCACCAACAACAAATCCAACTAATTCCATTCATATATATACCACCACAACCCACCTACATTTAAAACCTGCAATTCCCTAAGGCCCGTCCAGAGGCCCCTACCCTCATCATCTCAATCAAGCACCTGTATCTCCGTCCTTATGTATGAGAAGGACAACCTGGACCAACAGATCCAGAAGTTCCAAAGCAAGTTGAAGCCATCAGACCTGGCAGCTCTCAAGCAGAAAAGTCTTCTTCTCCAAAAGACAGCGAGCAACATCAAAGCCCAGTTGCAGACAGGTGGAACAAAAGCCCTGCAGGACTATCTTTGCAAGCTTCGAACATCAAGCCAGGCCTATGCAATTGAGGCAAAGAACCATGCCCTGCACAACTCTACGGACAAAATCAAGACTGCTCTCACAAAGAAGACTCTGGTCGACAAAGAGGTAGGATGATGATGGTGATAGTGCTTTATAATCTGGTGAGGAAGTCATCCTTGTGTTTTGCTTTCAGATAGAATCTGTTTCAAAGAAGCTGCAGGCCAAATGATTGAGCAGAAAGAGTTATAAAAATAACAATCACAATGAAAAAGCACAAATAATAACGAAAATTTATTAGCTGTTATGTTTACTATCAAAATAAAACTGAAGCAATGAAATACCAAATCTCTTAACAATTCCTTTTATTAGAAACTTTCAAATAAAGGACTGCAATGCTATTTGTCATCTATCATAATCTGAGACTAAGACTTTTAGCCTGCTGGAGGCAGACGAAATCATTGGTGAGGTGCCTACTCTGCCTTTTCGGGAGTCTTCATCCCGCCACCCACAGGTCCATGCCTTCTCTCCCACAGCATCCTGTGCTTCTGCTTCATGTAAGCTTCGCGCACGTCCGGTCTGAACCCGAGATCACCATCTGGAAACGATACGAAGAGATATTCTGCTTCTGAGAATTGTTTAATTGACATGGCTGGATTGGTGTAGTGACTACATTTTCATCAAACCAGACAACAAGCGTCGAACGATGCTTAATAACCTCTGCAGCAAAATTTCCTAAGAATCTGAAACAGCTCACACCTTTGGGGATGACCGCAACATCCTACTTGGTGGTGGTTAGTTATATCAACCAAAATCACTAGCCTAGCTATAGGTGAGGACAAAGCCTAATCTTGAGATTGTGGATATATCATTGATTAAATTATATCGTGCTAGTAATTAAGTGATAGAAACTGATTAAAAAAGTGATTAATAGAAATAAATAAATAAGTAAATAATACAAATCAAGATAATGATTCTCACACTTGGTGAACCAGTTCTCTTCAGCTGCCAAGTAATCACTCTTTATCCTTTCACAGCGTGGGTCATTCACAGCCTTGTAATATACCTCGCACTCGATACGCCTCTGACGCAAAATTGTCAGAATTCTGTTCTCCACATTTCTACAAGAGTAGATGGAATGTGGCACAAATGATTAAAATATCTTTTAAAAAGTAGAACGGTGATTGTTAATAGCTTCTTGAAATGAATTAGTTATTTAATAATGAGAAAAGGACAAAATGTTTGTTTTTACTTGTCTAAAGGGGACTATTTTTTTTATAATAGTTTTAATAATTTTACACCAAGTACGTAATCACACGTCAAAATTTTATATCCACAGCAAATATTATACAAAATCGAATTACCATAAAAAATAAAAGAGCATGCAATGAGATTATTTCACTGATTATTATTAGATTAGGTTATTACAATAAGAATAATATTTTGATAAGCAACAGAGAAAAGAACAGATTCTTACTTGTCCCTGACATACTGCTCATTAGCTTCGTAAAAACAGACAGCGTCATCTACATCACATTCGTCAATGGTCGGCACCCTGCGATAGCGTCTATGGTAGTAATAATACTTGTTTTTCCTTGCTGGTAGGACAATCTTCTCTGAAATTGAAACGGGAGGTCAGGCGTAGGGCAAATTAGGATACAAAATGTCTATATCAGAACTTGCAAAGACATAGCATGTAGTTCACCTCGAACAAAGTCAACTGGTCCAGTAAAAAGGTATGTAAGTTTATCTAATAAAACTCCAAATGGAGGCGTAGGGGGCTCCTCGGCCATCGCGGACTCAAAATATTTCGCAGAGATTAATTTTTACACACGACCTTCAACAAAGAATATATGTAATACATATATGGAAAATAGTGTCTATGAGCAATTGTATATAGGAATTAATTCTGAATACACAAGTTAATAAAATACTCGTAAAATGATCAATTATCAAACCTAATTTTTAACTTCCCGATGTAAAAGATTGGTAAGCTGCTTTCGAGATAACTTAAAACTCGGCAACCATTGTGATCTAAATTGTAAATTTATATATTAGTATCAGTAAGGCAAAAATTATTAATTTATTCTGCTAAGCTTTGCACTTACCAACCGATTGATTTTTTCCATCACAACGCTCAAACGCCAAGAATAAGCGGAGTAGCAAGGGGGACAGCCGGTGGCTGGCGGGCATAGGAACTCAGCATCAACGATGGATTTGTTGGATGGCATAATTAATCCATTAATAAAAAATGAAATGCACTTATTTTAGGGAACACAACATAAACGATGCAGTTTCGACCAATCCCTGCTTAAAATCTGTTAACCTGATTGCAGTCGTGAGCGAGGCTCACCAGTTAAACGATCTAATCGAATACAAATTCACTCTTAGTATTGAATATTTGAATGACGCCCACCATGTTCCCAACCAAAAGTGCTTAGATTTTGGAAAATTTTAAATTTGTATGCCACTGAAACTGAAGAACTATAAACCAGAGACCAGGTCTAATTGGCTTTTGCAGCTGATGAACCTGACCTTCAGCTCCACCTTAGAAATGGTCTAATCAACATCATGAAAATTCATATTGACGTACCTAAATGGACACTACAAATACAGAATCAGTGTTGATACTGTGGGTAACAACAAGATGTTCAACAGAATATTAAAACATACTGGTATATCAAGCAAAAAATTATGTTACAGAAGGCAAATTTTAGATATGGTCCCCCAAACGGCAACGAACCAAAAGAAATATAATGCAATTTGCACTCGATACAACACCATTACACAATGCTAATACATTATTAAAAGGAGTTATTTTATTTGGCCAATTTAATAGCTTTCATCTTCTCCATTATAGATAAACCATTAGAGTCAACAATTTTGACCCAATGTAGATTTCCATCACTCTTGACAATCTCAACATCCAGAATCTGGTCTGCCATGAGGGATGAGAAATAGCTGTTTGCTTCATCAGTCCATACAGGTGCTAATGGAGATACACCTAGAAAAGAAAGGCATCCATTGTTCAAAATTCAGAAGCTCCCTGAGTTGATGAAAGATGAGCTCCGAATAAAATTGGCCCAAATACCATTAAATAACATAATAATTCTATACAATAATGTGAATTCCCATCCAAGGAAGTATTCAGAACGGCCATTCACGAATGAGCACAAGTAAGTTTTAGAAAGAAAAGAACTTTATCATATATGTATGTAAGTTTATCACATATGTATGTAAGTTTATCACATATGTATGGCAATAAAGTCAGATTCCATTAAAAAAAAATGGAACCAACTTTTTGAAATGTAGGGACTTTTGTGGCATTAAATTATCATTAATAATAATATTATTACTAAACAAAATCAATTACTGCAATCCAATTATATAAATATTTATATATAAAAATGAAACCAACCCTGTAGAGAGCACTTAAAAGCCAATGGTGGAAATCTTCTCATCTGTGGGGGCAATTGGTGCAGATGGGTGAAAGGGACGGTCAGGTCCTCCTCGTAGTCTATCAAGTGGACCTTGGCAACGTTCCCGTTGACTTCTTTGACCTCGACTCTGTACCACTCGTCGTGCACTGAAAGGTCACGAAAGGGAATAAAAACCTAACCTAAGGTCACTTCACTTGGGGTCACAATGACTCACCCCTGTGGAATGCAAGGCATATCTCGCCGACTACCGGTTCGTATTCTTTGTTTTCAGGAGCTCCGGGCATTTTGTCTCCGAGCAGTTCAATGACTGTGGAGACAAAAAAAGTATGTTTGAAGTTTCTTTTGCGGACGATAATGAGGAAGATGAAGGAAATTTTTCGTTTGTTTTAAAGTTAATTATTGCGAGTCATATAAAAATATAAACTTAATTATTAGCTAATTATAAAAACAAATTAATTAAGTACAAAAAAACAGCCAACTCACTAAAGTCAATGACTTGGCACCAGAAGGAACACGGGGAAGATGAAGACAAAAACCCACACTTGTAAACCTTACCCACGTCCAAAGATCCGAGATCAGCCCTAACCACCAAGGGCTTGGAAGTCGTATTCTCTGGCACCCTGGCCTTTGATGGCAAAATGTTTTTCCTTAGCAATTCCTCCACTAAAGACTCTCCCTGGGAGGTAATCAGCTCCACTTCGTAGATCTTTTCCCCCTCGCTGCCTGTCACTCCGCTGTCTCTGATGCAGGACAACTTATAGGGTTTCCACTCGCAATTGTCCTTGAACCACTCCACGGACTCCTGACTCCAGCTTCCTTCCATGGAATCGTTGCGATTCAAAGCCAGCCAACAGTGCACCACTGGCTTCGGTTTCAAATCCTTCAACTCCTGAGAGATGGCCTTCACTTCCCCCATTTCGACTTCGGCAATGTTTCCATAGTCTACGAACTGCACTCTGAAATGGACAAAAAAAGAATCAGAATTTGAGTCTAAGTTGAAAGTACCCAGGGTGAGAAAAAGCAGACGAACCTGATGGCGTCGCGTGGAAGGACGGCGAGGACTTTGGCTCTGCACCAGAGCTCTTCGAAGGTTGCAGCGACTATGTCACCCTTCGCGTAACTGCGCACCTTCACGGGACTGGAGTCGTTGAGTCTGGTCGTCAGCATCCTCAGGTCGTCGGACTCTTCGCTCAGATAAAAGTCAAAAGGATTATTGCTGTACTTGATAGAAACAGAAGTACCGGTCATGGGAAGGGATGATATTCCTTGGACGAGATTGGGTCTGGGTTTGTGGCCCCCCATGTGTTCTCTAGTCACATTGATGTTCGTCTTGTTGTGTTCTGCCGTATTTGCCTTGAACATGACTTGTTTTTGCAAGATACTGTTGACGTCAAAAGCTGACTCCAAAGTTTCGGGATCGAGCAAATCTAGACGATAAAGACCAGGAGCCTCTCGGTGAAGGTTCTTGACGAGGAATGTCTTTTCGAGGCAGGACTCCTTGAACGCATTCAAAGCCTGGGCCGTGGTCCGACCGCACGCCCCGTTCAGTCGGCACTGCTGCGCAAGGTAGGGACTTTCTGCAAACGCCCGATCTTTCGCCATGCGTACAGACTCTTTATCAACGACTTCTTCGTTGCCAAAGTCGATGAACACCACTTTCACAGAACCATCCTTCAAGATTTCATTGACGACAGCCCTAGACCACACCCCCTCGAACTGCACTGCCACTAGCATGCCTTCCTCGATTCTCCTGCACGGAGAAAGCGTTGATTTATTCAAGCAGGTCGTTACGTCGTTCAGTATCTTTTGGGTTTCTTTGCTCTGCCTCTGCACGTAAAAATCGCTCGGAGAGACGACGTGAACGACCGTCACCTGACAACCTTCCTGCAATTCGTGAACCTCGGCGCCCGCGGGCAAAGAAACTTCGCCAGACCGTAGGTTAGCTTCGGAAGAACACAGATGCAACAGTTTCTCGCAGACGGTTTCTTTGTCCTCCTTCCTTTTCATGTCGATCACGTGCCTCTTGCCGTCCTTGTTGGCGAATGCAACGAGAAAAATCGGCTCCTTGCAGTTGTTCTTGAACCACTGGTCGCAAAATTCGCTGTCGGCACGGCCGGGCAGTTTCAAAGAACAGCGAAAACATTGCATGGGAAGATATTCTATCAGTTTTTGAGAAATGGTTTTAATTTCATCCTTCCTTACGAACGTCTTTTTACCGAAATCCACGAAGAACACTTCCGCTCGACCCTCCTCGATGCCGCAGACGGAAGCCCGAGCCCATATCTTGTCGAGCTTGCACGCTACCGGCAAGTTCAAAAAGATCGATTCGCAGACGTCCGCAGAACTGCAATGGCTTCTCAAATCCTCCATTAACTCTTGGAACTTCTTCTGGTCTCCTCCGTTCATTCGCATGACGTAAAAATCCCTCGTGCTTTCTACGGCCGCTACCACGACGACGTCGTCTCGGAAGAGCGGCGAAGCGTTGCCCGGGTAGCCGTAGTCCTTTGCATCCTCTCGAATTTGCTGGTTTTTTATCTCCCGATCCCGACAGATGCCGGCGGACAGCTTCTGGAAATCGGCCCTCGCTGCTTTCATGAAGTTCAGTAAGTTCGGCCTGAGCTCCGAGTCCGACAGGAAGTCCACGACGATTCTGTCCTCGAGTTTGTCGATTATTTTGATCGAGAAAATCGATTTCGAGACGAGACGAACGAAATACTCGACGTCCTGCTCCTGCCAGTGGTAGCCCTGAAGGTCCGCAGAGCAGCAGACGGCTTGGGCAGGCAGAATCGAAAACTTGCCGTCGAGAGGCGCCAGGTCCTTCAGGGACACGGTCTTGGCGTGTCCGTAGTCGAAGAAAAACACGGACGCCTTTCCGGAATCGAGCTCCACGATGCTTCCTCTCTTCCAACTCCCGGTAGGTTCGCACCTGATGGCGTACAGGTTGGCATAAACGTTCACCCTGTTTTAAAATATGTAAATAAGAAAATTGAAAAAAAGATGCTTAAAAATGTCGTTACCCAGAGGCACCTTGACTTTGCAAACAGATGTCACTGTTTGGATCACATTTTTATTTCAAGCATAAAATAAAAAAACGTTCCAATATCAATACTAATCCAAAATTCATCACTCCAAGGAAAAATAGATAATAAATGATCAATAAATGGAAACGATTTGAAAAAAAAAAGACTCACATGAAGTTGTTTCCGGAATGTTCCTTGTAGTGCATTTTCAAGTCCGATTCCAACTGTTCCAGTTCCATGGTAGAATCGAGGAGGAAGTTGGCGTAGAATTGGTTTGGCGTGACGACGTGGTTGATGGTGATCCAGTAGTCCTGCTTGGTGTCAAAGTTCTTCGAGATGTTCCGCACGGGCAACTTCGGAGGCTTGAATTCTTCCACCAGCGTGAACCTCGAGAGGCATTTCTTCAGGCTGTTGTTGTTGTCATCATTTGTTGTTTTTTAAGTGTTAAATAATGAAAATATTTAAAAAGCACCCATGCCAAATTATTGCTATTAACTAACAAATTCTGGCAAAGCTCTCAAACATTCTTGTTAGATTAAATAATTTCAATTGTTGACAAATCACAAGTCATTTTCATTTAACAACCACTTTCAATATTATAGTTACTATTATTATAAATTTGTTCACATGCACTTGATAAACTTTTAAGTCAATTCACAACCCAACCAACCCTACAACAGACTTGAAATTCTGCAAACTCTCCTCAACTTCCAAATGCTCAGCGACTCCTGTTTCAAGTAGAATTGTGGCCATGTCCCTGTTGTCTGATTATGAATAATTTATTTAACAGATATGTTTATAATTTCTTTAAAAAATTCAAAGCAAATATTAAAACTGACTAAGTCTTAAACTTCATTCATTGATATAAAGTCCAGTCAGAAAGAACGTGACTTTATTCAATAATGATATCATAATAGTAACAATATGATAAACAGCATTTAATAGATTTTAAATTTAAACAATTCAACTAGAAAAACAGAAAAGGCAAAGCCAAAAGATCAATTCCCCAATTATCCTCCACATAGTAATAAGAACTGAAGACTTCACTAAAATCCCTGCTGCCTCTAATAATCAATAAGAATAAAAATAATAATAATTGCAAAACCAAAAAAAAACTTATCATTTATAATAATAATAATAACCACAGCAACAACGAGGGGAGCAACAAAGTCTCCAGACTGCAGACGAGACCACCTACCGTGGAGCGTGACATCGACGACGTGAGTGTGCGAGTGGAGTCCGACGATCCTCATCTTGGCCGGCTTGAAGTACTTTCTGAAGACTTCGAGCGCCCTTGTTGGCCAGGTCAGTTGGTTTCCTTTGCATATCACACCATTGAGACGGCATCTTATACCCTATGTGTGACCAATGAGAATTTTGTGTAGCAAAACTTTTAATACTTTATCATGGCTCTAGTGTTGTTAAGGAATCAGCTTATTAAATTGAAATAAAACATTTAGAATTTTCAGGTCAAGTAATGCTAATTTCATTGAGAACTGCCAGAACAAGCATTATTCTACTATTAATGATGCTCCATATAAATTCTTTTTCATTATTATTAATTCTATTAAAGTCATGTTATCAATAGTAAGTCTATTAATGTCATTGATAATGCTAACTTCAATATCATGATTTATCTTGGCAGCAAATCTAATTTAATCAGAATCTCACCATGAAGTTTGAACGAAACTCTGAAGGAAGGTTGAAAAGAGGTCGATTGAGAGATTGAATCAAAGACCCGTCGTCGACGTCCCTCAAGTCCACCTCACCCCCCTCGGAGAATTCGACCTGCACTCTCCTCCACAAGTTGCTGTCCTTGAGAACACCGAAGTCTCCCACTTTTGGTCGCGTGTTGCCTTGAGCGGCTTCGCTCGGGCGAGACTTAAAATACTGCAAAACACAAGAACTCGACATGTTTTTGGTTGATGCCAAGATAAAGGGGACAAATTGCATGTCTTAATACATTAATGTCCAAGTCTTGCAGGCAATGTTATGCAATTTTACTCATGAAATCAACAAAAATTATGTCAAAACTGAGAAAATCAGCAATAAATAAATGAAATGGCAGACATAAAGTGTAAACAATATTACCAAATAGTATGAATATTTTTATTTTAAAAAGAATTAATTTACAACTAACTTGTTACCTAATAAGGTACAATAGTAAAGGGTTAAAATAACAAGTGGACATGAAGATTTACTAACATTACTCAAATCATTCCTCAATCTGTCGAGTCTGTCTCTGTCTTCCTTGCATACAACCCAAAATTCACTTGGTGATTCAGGGAAAGTCGGTGAAAAAATCTAAAACAGTTACAATTCATTAATGCACTATCGAATTCAAACTGTCTCGAAGTTTAGCAGCTTTGCTACACCCTATGAATAAGCCATAAGACTACCTCAATAGGGCCATCCAGTTGCAGAATTTTAAACATTTCTTCAATGTTGTTATTGTTGTCGTGCTAACTCAGTTTCTGTCAAGTGAATGTTTCCTAAAATCCGTCACAACACACATTCGGAGTAAATCAATTTTGAGAGATAGGTGAAAAATCATGAATTATATTTGCACAAGCAAGATGTTGAATCTTTATAATAGTCTCATTACAGCGATCAATTTAACGCAATCTATACAAAATAGCACGCTTTTTGTCCAAACAAAGCAAAGCTTGATAGAAAGAACCTCAGCAAAACACAACACAGCAAATGCAATTCAATTACCAGCCCCGAAAAACTGCTGGAAATACGACAAAGAAAATAGACCAATCACGTTTCCTTTTTCGCGCCTAATCAAGAATCCGTTAACAAGGACTCAAGTCAGGAATCTCTTTAACCATTTCATATTTAATAATTATAAATTAATATTTAAACGCTTAATAACTATTTTTTGATTAAATACTTATATCATTATTCCACTGCAACTCATCCCCATGATATCATTAACAAAGAGTTGGCACGACACATAATAAACATTTCACAACTTGATGCGAAATAAACCTATTTCTTTTTCAGCTTAAGAATGGTAGTTTGCATTTCTCATAATAGTGAATCTTGTGTTTCTGCTATAGTTTTTCCATTCAACTATAATTTTAATAAGTTCTTATTTGGCTTTATAATAAAAAGTTGATAAAAACAATCGCTATTGCTTTCTTAAAGATTACTTACATGAATGTCTTTTCTTCAAATCAATATCTTATTAACATTTTCCGTTGATAATAATCCCGCATTATCATCAATTTCAATTACAAATAATTCAAGCTTTGCAGAGTGTTATTTATAAAAAAAATTAAAAAAAAAACAAAATAATTTGTAGTCAGAGCAATCTAAACAAACGCCTCTTTTTAATATCGAATTTCGCTTTTGATTCATCGGGATCGCTTTTTTTTTACATTTTTCGGACTGCTGCTGGAAGTTAAACTACGCATTAACATCTCATGTAGAACACAAAGATGAATTTTTGAGATAAACTATGGAATCCGAATGTGCAGAAAATCATCATTTAAACGAAGCGGAAAAGGATGCTAAGAACGAAACAGATGAGCTAACAGAAGTTCAGGAATCACTAGATGACGCCATTGACGATCAGGAATTTGACATTCCACCAGTACAGGATTTGCCCACACTGGAAAGCATTTTGAATGCCCCAGATGATGATGATTTGAGACCTCAGCAGAACTTTCTTTTGGAGCTAAATCCATTGCTACAAGTATGTGTGATCAGTTATTTATTCCAATGAGGCAATAATAATCTATTCAATTATTAATGGTAAAGTTATAAAACAATTGTAACAATAACTGAGTAAAGTCAATTTTTATTTTTGATTGAATAGAATGATGGGTGGGATGCTACCTCAATCTCTAGTCAAGACAGTTCTACTGCTGGCATGCTCACTCCAACACACAGAAAATCAAGATCTACAAAAATAACAACCACCGACAAGCATGGAATTGTTCTTCGTCACGTCAAATTGAAATCAATCTCTTTGCAGCTTCTATCTGCCACGGACAAAGTGGATGCCGGTCTTCCGACTGCACTGGCGGTTTCGAATTACATTGCAATAGGCACCTCGCACGGACTGGTGCTCGTCTTTGACTCCAAGCAGGCCTTGAGGTTTTGCTTGGGAAGCACGGCCGTCGGTGCCCAATATGGTGCAGTTTCGGCTTTGAGTTTCAACATCGACTGCACCAGGTTACTGTGTGGCTTCGCGAGGGGTCAAATCACCATGTGGAATCTGACGAATGGCAAGTTGTTGAGAACGGTGCTGGATGCCCACCCTCCCGGCACAGCCATCCTCCACGTCAAGTTTACAGACGACAGGACCGTGGCCGTGACCAGCGACAGCGGGGGCTCGATATTCCAGTTGGAGTTCAAGCGAAAAATGGGGGTCAGGACTTGCGACTCCCACTGCTTGTTTTCCGGCAGCAGAGGAGAGGCTTGCGTCGTGGAGCCCCTTTGCACCCAGCAGGCTGCACCAGAGCACCCGATGAAGGACGTGGCCATCCTAGCCATGGCATCCCTGTCGAAGGTCTTGGTGGTCGTCATCAAACCTCACCTGAAGGTTCACTACGTCCACCTCTTGCCAGGCGATCCATCCACTCTGCCCCTCTTGAGCTGGCAGTATGTTGTCATCCAGGTGTCTGAGAGCAACCGCATCATCGACCCTGTGCTGGCCTTTGCTCGAGATCAGACCATTTACTTTGCACAGGTTGGTAGGGACTGCTGTTGATATAAGAACTTGTGATAAACTTAATTTTCTGTAATCTTTAGTTTGTTGATTGAAGCTATCTTTCATTAGTTGATTTTGTTGTTTGTAATAATTGTTTTTAATATTTTAATCTTCTTTAAATCTTATTTTGTTGATTGCTTTCACTAGTTGATTCAAAGCATCAGAAAAGCTATAGGAATCAGTTTGCTTTGTGATCAATCCAATTATATTTTGCTGGCCTCAGGTGGTTTGTCACAGTGCTGACAGCATCAAAGTGACGCTTCTCCAAAAAATGGAACTTCCCTACAAACTTTTGGCCATGACTTGGATCAACTCCAGATCCATGGTGCTCATCGATACCATGGAAAGAGCGCATCTTGTTGATGTCAAAACGGAAGAAGAAGTGCAGGTGACTTCCAATTAATTACATTGAGATCATGTTGTTGATGTGGCTGCCATTGTTATTGATATTGTTATTATTATTATTATTGTTGTTGTTGTTGTTGTTGTTGTTATTATTAATTAATTAATTACCTGCATAAAGATTACTTCTTGCCAGATCACACAATGTACTTTATACTTGTGCATTTCTGATAACTTTAAAATGCAAACTGATCAAGTGATTGATTAAAAATCTTATGAAAGGTTTGGTATCAATAACTAGATTTATTTTTTTATAGCACTTTAAAATTGATTTTCACCATTTATTTAAGAGGCAATGTTTATTGAATGTACAGGTTCTTGACTTGGCAGATGTTCAACTGGTGTACAGCACGAGCTTCTACAAATCCCTGGCCACAGGTGGAAACGTCAGCAGGGCTCTGGCTTATGCCGGAGACAGGGCTTGCTACCAGTCGGTCGTGATCTTCAACAACCAATTGGTTCTTCTGGGAACCAGAGGGGTCCACGTGCTCACCTTGAGATCCTGGTCGGAACGGATAAACGCCCTCTTGCGGCAAAACAAGCATCGGCGAGCGCTGGATCTGGGCTTGGCTTTTTACAAGGGAGAGGCAAAGGCCGTCGTGGGTCTGTCGTGGAATCCCATCAAGAGGATGGCATCGGTGAACGAACTGATGAGGAACGTCCTCCTGCAGTACGTCGACGTCTCTCTTGCCTCCCAGTGTCCGAACAGAGGCAAGATAGAAGAGCTGAGGGAACACTTCCACGAAGTTGTGACGGCTTGCGTCGGTTACTGCATAGCGACCGAGAACAACGAATTTCTTTTCGACGTTCTCTACGAGAGGTTGGTTGCTTGCCTATGAATTGGCCTTCTCTGAATGATTTCATTAATTTATTCTGTCTGCATATTTGGCCGACATTAGTCGTCATTGTATTAAGATAATTATTAGGAAATTATAATTTCACCCATTAAATAATTATGCCAAATCAATACGAAATGCTTTTATTTGTCCCTTCAAAAGGCTGTCAAAGGAGTTATTGGCCAAGGAAGTCTTTTTGGAGTCTTTGGAGCCGTTCATAGTGGACGGATTGCTGCACTACATCAAACCCGACATCATGCAATGCTTCGTTGAACATTTCAAGGAAAAGGGAGACCTGGAAAGCATAGAGTCCTGCATTTTCCATCTCGACTTTTCAAGCCTCGACATTCATCAGGTTTGATGTTCAAGTTTTTTTTATTTTTTAAAATTTATTTTGAATTACTAGACATCAACAGATGTTGGTGATGGTTGGCCTTAAAGGTTGGGCCTTAACATGTCATTCTGGGTCATAATTAGTGCTAATAGATCGTCATTGCCGTTATTATTGTTGCCAGCATCGTCATCATCACCATCATCATCACGATTATTATCGTTCCTAGAATTAATAATCTGTCCAGATCATCCTCAATCCGACTGATTTTGACTAAATTTTTAAATATGGTCGTTTGCAAATAGGCAATTGTTTTCTGATGAAAATTATTAAATTATTTATTAATTATAAAACTTTAAAACGCATTCCAGGTTGTTTCCTTGTGCAGATCTCATGGTTTGTACGACACTTTGTTCCACATTTACAACAAGAGCATGGGCGACTACGTTACTCCCCTGATCGAACTCTTGGATCGACTGAGCGGCCGAACGAACAACACGAACAAGCAGACGACTCAAGACGAGGACGAGCTGGGAAACAAGATACTGGTTTACATAAGCTGCTGCCTGTCTGGCCGAGCCTATCCGTTCGGGGAGATACCGGAGGACAGGGCTAACCTGGTGAGAGAGCAGGTGCTCCTCTGCATAACCTCCCTCCACAGTCCGTCGCACCCCGAGGGCGAACCGGTGTACCCCTACTTGAGGACACTCATTCACTTCAACACGAGAGAATTCTTCAACGCTCTCTCGTTGGCGTTTCAAGATTCTCAACTTCAGGCCAAAGAGAAGCAGAGGGTTGTCGACATTTTATTGCTTCTCATGATTGAGAATGTTGGATTCACACCCTCACAGGTCAGTGAGATTTTTTTGGTGATAATTTTATTAAAAATTTATTAAAATTGAGATATATTTAAATCTTAATTCAATTCATTATCAAAAACACAATGCAAAGATTGAATTCTTAAGCAATGCATTCTTCAGGAGTGCAAGCGATCGAGCTAAATAGTGAATTTGGTACTAACCAGAACCCAAATAATGCATGTAACTTTTTGTTTGATTGTGATATTAGTATAATTTCATTTCAACTTTGATTGATAATAGTGGCGGCCAAACGGGTAACCTTTCCATGAGTAATGGCAACGAGTCATTAAATGTGGATTAGTTAAAAGTGCTTTCACATCCCATTGGGACACAAAGCACTCAAAAGATTGCACAAATGCATCGGCATTGGAGATAGAGCTTTTCGTATTCAGATAAATTTTCACTTCCGTTGCATTTCAATGAATTGCTGATGTCTTAGACTGACCAAACTGAATGCTCAATCATTCCAGATTGGGATCCTCTTTCTGTTCTTGGGGAGGCAGATGTCCCAGGGCGACGGCGGAGTGGCAGTGAAGTCGGTCCTTTTCGAACAGGTTCTGGAAAACCTTTGCACCTCGGACAGGTCGCGCCACGAGGAGAGGGAGCAGATCATGATCGACTTTCTCGAGACAGGGGTCCTGGAGAGGTTCCTCCGGAAAAGGCACCGGGAAGAGCTCGGATTGGTCGCGATGGCGGAGTCGGCCGGATTCTTCAGGGTCGTCGAGATGCTGCACGTCGAGCAGAGGAGGTTCGGGCAGGCCTTGGCCACGTACTGGAAGGATGCTTCGAGGGAGGGGAAAATATTCGACTTCGTGAGGACGATTTTCGGAAACGAGTCAGTGACTTCGGAGGAGAAGGAGGACTTGAAGAGGGAAGTTCTCGAAAATCTCGACAGGTTCGTGAAGATCGACGCCAGGAAGTCTTCCGTGTTGGTTTTGGATGTTTTCGAGGTGGGAATGTCCGAGGTTCTGAACAGATTTGAAAGGGACGAGGAGCCCTTGTTTCACTTCCTACAGGTTTTTTTTTTATTAACAATTTTCTTCTTTAAATTGTCTTTGTTCTAAATGCGTTTTTGAATTTAATTTAGGTTACGATTTTATGATAATATTTAAAGACTAGACTTGCTTGGGGATACAAATCAATTTTGAATGTTAGAGATTCCTGTGATTCAAAATGGCCTCTTAACTCAAGAATTAACACCTTAATTGTTTTAAAGTACTAATAATTTTAGCCATTTAATTTTAATTTTAGGGAGCTTTCGAACATTTGGAAAATAAAGATCAAAAAAGATTTTCGAAAATCGACACAGCAGTTTATGAGAAATACATTTCGTTGATGTGCAAGTTCGGTGTCTCGCAAGAGAGAATCATTGAATTTTTAAAAAGGAACTCCTCCTATAGAAATGACGTCGTTCTCGGCATTAGCAAGCAGTACTCTGCCAAGGACATCACATGTTTCCTTCTGGAGAGATCCAGAGATTTCTCTGGGGCATTCGGTCTGCACTTGGAGATGTTGGCCGGGGACATGGCCAGCCATGGACAGAAGGCCGTAGATTCGAGGATTTCTAAGATGTTGGAATTTCTTCAGAGGAATTCGCGATCCATGACGACGGAACAGACGCACGAGCTGTGGTTTGGACTTCTCGACGTGGTCCTCTCCAAGCAGCAGGAACTGAAGGGAAAATCTCCTTCTAAGGGCAGTGAAGACGAACTGACCGCCCGGTGGACGAGGCAGACAACTTCGCGCATCGTGACCACCGGCACGCCTTACCTCCCTCCGGGACTCATCCTGCAGAAGATCGTTTCCAGTCCCGCTTACTCTGCCGGAAGATTTTCCGAGCTGAGAGGCTTGATGATGAACATGATGGAGACTTGTAGTTATGAGCAGGTCCTCATGAAAACGTGCGCGAAGATGATCGACGACGATCTGATCAAACACATGAGTTCCTTGAGAAAGAACGCCACCAAGGCCATTTCGTCAGGTCACAATCATCCCTGCAGCCTCTGCTCGAGAGAGTTGTTCCGTTCGTTCCCTGGCTCCGATGCTGAAAACGAGGAAACAATCTCGTTCCATTGCGGACACAGCTACCACCTGGCTTGCGTGACCGCTCTAGCTCGGCAGAAGCGGACGAGCCAAGATGGCCGAGACTTCGAATGCCACGCTTGTCACAAGTCTAAAATGACTCTCTGCAAATCTGCCCTCACGTCGAAATCCTCCTCCGAGTCTGGGGACGTCACTGACGACGTCGACGGGCGAGGAAGAGGTTCGTTCGTTAAAAAGTTCTTCCAGGTTCACAAAACTCTACCCTGCATGTCCGCCCTCTCCAGTTTCAACGAAAATGCCGTTCTTTCCAAACACCGCAAGAAGAACGTTTTCCAGAGCGAAGAGTGGCTCAGCCAGAGGCTCGCAGCTCCTCCTGTGACCAAACTTTGAAGTTACATTCGAGGGAGATTGGTCGCAGTTTACGTTTGTTCCGAATTTAATGCAATTCCTTGTTGATATGTCTTTTGTAAGTTACAATTGCTGGATTAATTAAATTCCTGGATATTATTGACTTATTGTGATGTCATGAACGTGCCAAAAATGGCCTCAAGTTCGGCCATTTGTCTAAATGTCTCCATTCGTAATACTTTAATAATAGTATTATAATTTATAATAGTATAAGTATTATCAAGATTGTATTGCTTAACTATTAACTCTGGAATATTAAGTGTTTAATCTGTAAGAATAATGACCTCCTTTGTACATTTGTTTCCTGTTATGCTCGTTATTTTCTGGGAGAAACCTTATTATGTGAAATAATCTGTTAATATCGATGGAGATTTCAGCCTGCGTTAACTGTTAAATGCCATACGAATTAAAATTTAGAATATTTAAAATAAGCCATTGATAATGAGGAAGTAATTCTTTGAAAATTAAGTATTGCCTATGTTAATAGAGCAGTGCTTCCAAATCATGAAAGAATGTCCAAATGATAAATCTTGATTTAATCGGATTTGTTGCCATGAACTTAAGGATAAGGAAAATAATTACGTTAGTCATGCGGAGTTAGGGTAGAGTGGACAAGAAGCCCGAACGAAGTAAAACTCCCAAATTTTATTTAATCTTATTTTGTAAATCTAAAAATTTACATGTATTGGATTGTAGTGACACCTAGCGAGTCTCTGCTTGTTTCATAGTACAATTATATTTAAGAAGAAAAGTTTCTTTTGTAAGTATTTGATGTAATGCTTGCATCAATAATTTTGTTCAAGTTGGTCAGTCACGTTTAAGTTTAGGTACGTACTGGATTCTAAAAATTAATACTGATTTGGACGCGACTTAGTCGTGAGCGATAAATGAGAAGACGCGTTAGCCGTGAACTTTTTGTGGGGTATATGATGGGAACAGTACAGTCCATGCAATGTGGGGAAAAAAGCCTACTGGCATTGACGACTGGGAAGCGCACTATGCCCAACTTTTAAGCTTTTGGCAATGAAATCATCTGTTAGCATCATTGCATATGTTTTGTTTTGTTGCTTTTTTTTTCATATTTATCTGGATGTAAACAAATTCATCAGACGTTCCTTGGTATTTGTTACATAACAATTGTTCATCGCATTAATGGTGCGCTGAGTGATGACATGAAAGCCCTTCCTGTCAGAACCAGGCTTTCTTTAAAATTATGTAATCGAAGAAGGAGAAGAATTTTATTGCATCAATTAATAACATTTTTATGCAAGACAAATGCACCAACAAAATAATTTGCCGATTCAAGAAAGAAAGATTTGTTAATTGAAAGCATAAATACATTTTAAAATTCAATCTTAGAAATTATGTGAAAATTAAAAAAGTAATTTTATTCAAATATATTGCAATTTATATCTCTTCAAAGCATATAGATCTATTACGTCTAAAAATTCTCCAGATGGGGGTCTCCAGTCTCAGTCCCTTCCATGCTTACGATCGTACAATGAATCAACGTTTCTGGTGTCATCCTATTCCTTTTTAAATAACTTTAGATTTGATCTACTATAAACATTGGTTAGAACCAAGTTTCTAAGAAGAAGCAAAGATTACCGGCACAATTCCAGGTATTCCGGCGTATAATTTGAGGAGCCATTGTCACCACAACGCTTAGAATCAGAGATTGGAAAAAGGTTGATCCTTGTGTTATTAATTTGATTTCACGAACCTTGCTACTTGTTTTCATCTAGAGTCATCAGTAGACGAAGAAAAATGACGGGGACAAAAGTGAAATAAGGAGACGAATTCACAGATGTGAAAATAAATACGAGTTAATAGTGGGAAATATAATTTTACTCAAAAATAAATTTACACCACGTTGTCACCTAGCAAATAAACTGAGAAAGGAATTGTACATGCTGCCGTTAAGATCATAAAGTTACGATGGGGATTTACGAGGTTTAGGGCTAAGGTTAGAGAGGGTACGGGGAATGATCCACCAGCTCGCAAAAACAGGCAGGGCTGGGTTAACCGCTAAGCTAAAAAGGATATAGTCCCAGTTCTGAAATAAGCCCTCATTTTTTGTGATTCTTAATAGTTGTCAATGATTTAAAAATTCACCTATGATTGCAAACAAAAGAATCACTAAAACTCACAGGCATGGCTTTAAAGGCCAAATCAAAATTCGTGAATTACATTTTGATTTATTTTGAAGCACTTCACTAAACTAATAAAATATTTTGGATATCAACAGCAACATTATAACATAAATAAATAGTTTTAACATATTTGAAAACCTACGATTCAAACTTTTGCTTCGGCAATTTTTTCTAGGATTAACCCCATTATCACCTATTATTATATTTGAATTAAAATTGTCAAATCATTTGAACCCTACCAGTTATCATAGTAAGAGATCTATAAACATTTGAGATGAATTTTAAAAGCATGAGAGATTCCTTGTTGGAGTACATCGTCATAAACTTTTCCGAAGTCTTCGCCAAACTTGGAGGTTTGATTTTGCTTGCATTATATTAGTTATTAAAACTATTAAAATGGATTTCAAAATCATTCACAAACCATTTCATAAGGACTATAAATGCATCGGATATTTTGATCCATATAAGTGCCGTTGGAGTAATTGCTTACAAAATGTTGACAGATACTGCAAATGAATCAGATATATTTCTTCCGCCGCTATTGTTTGAGGAAATCCTAGCAAAAAGTAAAGAATTAGGTTGGCTGATCGCATATGAGGATCTTGAAAAATGTTTCCTGTACAGGGATGTTTTACGCTGGGAAAATATCAAAGTAGCCTTGGTAAATAATATCTCAAAATCTTTGCAAAGCATGGAATCTTTAAAATTTCCTGTCAGAACTCTGACCATTCATGTCCCACATATTGATGACAATGTCATTCGACATGTTGGGTTATTGGGAGCAACCTTGGTATCATTGAAAATAACATATACTTACGGGTTAGTACTTGGAATTTTTCAAAATATTACGAAAAAATTGATTCTGTTGGAGTTTTAAGTAAACGATTATTTGGAATTGCAGTCACATCAACAACTTCTCAAACAAAGAATTTCCAAAGCTTAGGGAGCTGGTTTTAAGAAGGCATTTTAGTGAGGGATTACCGAAAAATATCAAACCATTTACATTGGATTTTGTACACAATTCAAACAAATTAAAAACATTAAAGATAGAAAATGAATTTGTCACCAGTTTTATGATAAAATCCATGCAATGTCTCGACAACCTTGATTGTCTCTCTCTTTGTCGATGCCGACTTGACAATCCCGTTAAGTGCTTTGAAGAATTGGAAAAGTTAACAAATCTGAGGTATTTTTGAAAAATTTAATTAATTTTCAGATAAATACTTAAAAACTTTAATGTAATAGTTACGCTTTGACTTGAATTATTAATTTCTTTATTTTTAGGACAATCTGTTTGGGGCATACAGATCTGAGTTTCAATGAACCCATTATTCCAAATTTGTTGGAGAAATTGAATAATCTTGAAATTTTGGATTTTTCTGCGTCAAAAATAAATTGGTTGGTTTTAAATCTAAAGTGTTATTTTTACCCAAAGATGTAAAATTAATCAATAATTTAATTAATCTTTTATGATTCGTAATCTTAATATTCAATTTCATTTATGAAGGGAGCATTGCAATATTGTAAAACCATTGAATAAACTTGGCATTTATGGAGCTCGTTTGTATAGCTCTGAATTTCGTTTCAAGAGTATCAAATTCCAGGTTGACGAGGTAAACACGGAGGCTGAAATTAATTCATATACAATATAATAAGAGTTTATTGACGCAGTCGTTAATGAATAATTATTGACAATTAAACATGCTGACATTGAAACTTCGAAATGCAATTTTTATTTTGCTGCTTATGCTCATGCTGTTTGTCGTTCTTAACATAGGTTTTCTGTCATTCACGCCAACTGACATTTAGCCAAATGTTGGCCAACATGGAATTTTATGCTAAGTGTCCTTTTTCCAAACCTTGTTAGGCCATTGATTTCTTGTCCAGTGAAGTTCTGATACCGATCGATCAAAGGAAAAGAGTTGAAGTCGTGAGTTTTTCAAAAAAGAGACGCTTGAACCTGTGACGATCTTCTTTAACTCAATTTTGCCTTTTAGGTCATAACTCAAATTTTTACAAGACATCCTTATTGTTCTGACCTAAGGTAATATTAGTTTACCAAATGATGTAACAAATTTTCTGTTTAGCATTAAATATCCACCGTTCCTGATCACCAGGCAGATTTTTTTCTCATCTTTCCTATAGGGTGCGCTCTACTTCAGTGTTGCGATGACAGCGCTTTTGCAATTAACGCTTATTATTGAACCTCACATCTTTTGGATAACTAGCAAATCATTCGCCCGATTCATTTTTTGTTAAATATTTGCTTTCATTAATATTAATGCTAACTAAAATATAGCAATTGAGCATTATTAAAAAATAGAGTTCATGATTTTCAGAGAAAGTTTATATAGCTACTTCAGAAGAGGTCGATGCAGTTCCGAATTTATATTGTTAGTACTAGAAAAAAATATTGACTTAAGACATTAATAAATTTGATTTAAATTATCACTTAGGAAAATTGCCTTTATACTGTGTAGTTTCAGAAAGAATATTCGCAATCAGGTTCAGTTTTCCAACATTTAGATTTATTAAATAAAATGTAATAATTATTTTTCATGTTGTTATTTCCATCAAATATTTAATATTTCAATAGAAAATATTATTGGATAATCTGTTACTATTAATAATATTACTAATATTTGATCTAGGGTTACTGTGTATACGTAGAAGAAAATCGCTGTCCGGTAAGTGGTATTTGTAACCAAAATATAAAAAAAAAAGTTGATTTTTTAAAGTAAAAATCGTATCATTCTTTGATTATTTTTTTAAAGTATGTGTCCTTCATCCCAGGACCTTCGCAAGTAGATAACTTGGTTAGTTTTGAATGATTAAAATTCTTGTAGGAAGTTTTCCTAGTTAATCTTTAATAATCGTTAAGCAGTATCATTAAAATTGCCTTCAGTGTTGCGTAATAATATGCATTGTCCATTGTAAATCTTAATTTCAAGGTGCAATTGCATTTCTCATTTATAATCGTGATATAGTGGATTAATAAAAATTATCTAGGTATGAATATCTTTAATAATTGTAACAATATTAATTATTATTCGAATCAGAAATATACATTACATATATAACATATATAATATAATTACTTATTTTTACATCATATTTTGAAAGCACTAATAATTTATTATATAAATTTTATTCTTTTCCAGTTTATGGAAAGTGAAGTCCTATCAGTGATTCAGGAATTCATTGAGAAAAATTTGAACAAAAAATTGGCTCAAAGACTGAAATTTGAAACCGAATTGCTCAACCAAGGTGACCAATCGTTAATTAACTTTTAATTATAGTTTATATAATTAACGTTTTATAATTGGAATTAATTTTTTATAATTCTTTAGCGATTTTTTCGGATATGTCTGAACGGAATTTTATAGCGATGCTTTGGCGATATGATCGATATAAAAATCATATAAGTTAATAATTTCAAAATTAATTTTCCAACATCCTGCTAGTTGTAATCTATCTAGTAAAGGCAAATGTTGGCTTATTAACTTAATAATAATATTAACAACTTAATACTTTTGATTATAGCCAGGGAATCAGATGACTCCTCTCCATATGATTTGGAAGAATTTTTCAGATGCTAACGAAAATTCTAAAGAAATTTCACTTTGAACTTCTAATAAAATCCAAAACCTTTGAGGTCTTCATATTAAATATTGCTGTTTGTCAATTACTTTAGGAAGCTAGCAAATGTTCACCTTGTAAGCGAGGCCATTATGCTCCAAAGAGGAGGTAAACCTAAATAAATAACATGCGTATGAGATTAGTATGCATAATATAAATGTCAAATTTTAAAAAAAATCCGATTACAGTCTTTACCTATTAGGCTAGTTCAAATACTTTTAGGCGATTCTTATTAAGAAAGTAAGTCATTAAATTTTGATTCGATTGATTTGGAAAATGCAAAATTTGACAAGAGCAAATAGAAACAAATAGATCAATATATAATCTTCTACATGACATCTTAAAGTTGGGTTTAACACGACATTGTTCAATCAATTGTTATACTATTACATTGCTTAAATAAATTACACGTGCTAGGATATTGCATATATTATTATCTTTCTTTGTCAATATATAAATAAATATAATTCAAACTTTAAACTTACCTATGTGAATTTAAAAAAAAGCCCTTTTTAACCTATCTATGTTTTATTGTCTTAAAGTATTAAATTCCTCATTACACCAGCTATCAAATCAAGGCAACCACAAAGGTTCAAGATGAGTATTAAAAGCATGAGAAATTCCTTATTGGAACACATCGTCATAAACTTTTCCGAAGTTTTCGCCAAACTTGGAGGTTTGATTTTGCTTGTATTATAAAAGTTATTAAAATAGCTATTAAAACTATTAAAATGGATTTCGAATTCATTTACAAATAATTTCATAAGGACTATAAAATAAATTAAAAAAAGAATATAAATGCTATAAAATATAAGGACTATAAATTGGATATTTTGATCCATATAAGTGCCGTTGGAGTAATTGCTTACTAAATGTCGACAGATACTGCAAATGAATCAGATATATTTCTTCCACCGCTATTGTTTGAGGAAATCCTAGCAAAAAGTAAAGAATTAGGTTGGCTGATCGCATATGAGGATCTTCAGAAATGTTTCCTGTACAGGGATGTTTTACGCTGGGAAAATATCAAAGTAGCCTTGGTAAATAATATTTCAAAAGCTTTGAAAAGCATGGAATCTTTAAAATTTCCTGTCAAAACATTGACCATTCATGTCCCACGTATTAATGACAATGTTATTCGACATATTGGATTATTGGGAGCAACCTTGGTATCATTGAAAATAACATATACTTATGGGTTAGTCTTTGGAGTTGTTCAATGTATTTGAAAATAAATCGATTCTGCTGGAATTTTAAGTAAACGATTATTTGGAATTGCAGTCACATCAACAACTTCTCCAACAAAGAATTTCCAAAGCTTAGGGAGCTCGTTTTAAGCAGACATTTAACTGTATTTCTGCAAAATGAGAAACCAATTACTTTAGATTTTGTACATAATACAAAGAAATTGACGTCATTAAAGATAGAAAATGAATTTGTCACCAGTTCCATGATAAAATCTATGCAATGTCTCGAGAACCTTGATTGCCTTTCGCTTGGCCACTGCCGGTTTGTTAATCGTGAGATTTGCTTTGAGGAATTGGGGAAGTTGACGAATTTAAGGTAAATGGATAAAATAATTTAGATAATTACTTTATAAATGAATAAAAATTCATTGTTATACTGTTACGTCGCTTTGAATAATTAATTCTATTGCAGGACGTTATGTTTAATGCATACAAATCTATCAAATACATATTTCATAGAACCCACTTTTCCAACTATGTTGATAAAATTGATTAATCTGGAGAATCTGGATATTTCGGCAACTGCCATAGACAGGTGGTTTATAATTTTAACCATTTAACTATTCTATTCAGAAAAAAAGAAAACTTGTTTGATTAATTTCCTAATCTTAGAATTCATTTTGAAAGGGATCATTGTCATTTTGGAAAAAAAATGAAAACATTGGGCTTTCGTGGATATTATATAGATAATCTTGAACATTTCTCCAAGGTATACCCAGACATTAATTAATCAACCATTATTAACTCAATAGAGGTTTTAATCGTTAGTGAATAATGATTATAAATTAATATTTACATGAATTATTAATTAATTTGAGTACTGTTTACGGATCAGCGTGTCCAAAATTCAGTTTTATTTGATCGCTGACCGATTCCAATCATTCTTAATACAGATTTTCCATCATTCGCATCCTTTAACATTTGAGCAACTATTGGGCAATATGGAATTTTATGCCAAATGTCCTTTTTTCGTACATAGTTCAGCAATTACATTTTTGTCCAATGTGGATCTGATACCGACTGACCAAAGGGAAAGAGTTGAAAATGTGAGTTTATTTGATAGGAAATTTGTCAGTTATTTCGTGTCACAGCCTGTGATGTTTTATTGTAAACTTCTTTTAATTAATCTGAATTTTTAGATCCTAATTCAGATTTTTACAAGGAATCTTTATAGTTTGGAACTAAGGTAACAAAGCCTGTTAGATATTCCAACATTTCTAGTTATCATGAATTATGTGTTTACCCTCATTTGCTAGATGCAATTTATTTTTATAATAATGCCTCTTTAGATCCTTCTGTGCATCAACATCAAACAAATAATGTTCATGATTTTCAGAGAAAGTTTGTGCAACTACTTCAAAAGTGGTCAATGCAGTCCCGAGTTTATATTGTTAGTACTAGAAAGAAGTGTTTGATACAGAATTAAATAAATTTATTTATTTAAACTATTACTTAGGAAAATTGCCTTCATTCTGTGCAGTTTCAGAGAAAATATTCGAAAGCAGGTATTAAACTATAACAAATAATTGTCTATATCAATACAAAATATTTTGCATGGAAAAATCTTTTGGAATACTCCGTCGTATTAATTTATATGGCAAATAATTTTAATAACTGATATTCATTGCAGGGTTACTGTATACACAAAAAAGAAAATCGAGCACCTGTAAGTGACATGTTTGAAAGTAACGATAAAATCTATAAGTAAATCTTACTGATTCCCATTGACTGTGTGTCTTTGAAGGTCGGATTCATCGCAGAAGCTTCCCAAGTGGATAAATTGGTTTGTTTTTAAACAATTGAAATCTATTTAGGATGTTTATCTAATTAAGCCGTTATTTCATAATGAACAAATAATAACGTTTTACCAATTGTGTGACAATAAGCAATGAAATGATCTGTGCACGTACTAAGCCATGTCTTCCCCTTTCCTTTCAGTCTTCATAAATGCTTATTTCATAAATAGTTACAATTTATGATGTTATGAAATAATAAATATAGTATATTATTTATATATTATGTATATAATTTGTTTATTATACTATTTATTTATTATTATAATTAATATATTAATATACTAATAATAATAATATTTATTTAAATATACCTATTACTATTTTTACATAATTTGAAAACCCACCTTTGATATAATAATCACAATGCAAATAAAATGTAAATAAAAATTTTATTCGTTCTCAGTTTATGGAGAGTGAAGTCCTATCGGTGATTCAAAATTACATTAAGAAGAATCTGAACAAAAAACTGGTTCAAAGACTGGAATTCGAAACGACAAAATTAGTCATCAATCGTAATTAAAATAAATTCTTTCCTTGAAATAAATGTTACACTTCCAACTTGGTAGCCGGTGGACTTTATACATAATAAAGCAAACGTATATTTGAATCGACTGCTATTTTATTATGAGAAATGACTCTTGAAGCAACTGCTAAATAGAGAGTGTTGGCCAACAATTGTCATATAATATATTACATCGAAATGCAAAGTGTTCTTAAATGTCTGCTAATACATTAAGATTTGGATTTAAATATCATCTTTTCTTATCAACCAGTGGGTGGTTATTATTCCTTTCCCCTGTTGGAAGGAAATCATACGTTAGTTATAAAAGGAGTGTAATAAAAGCTGTGATGTACATATAAAAGAGAATCAATCATTCTTTGTCAATAAATTGAATTTATTGTAAGTCACATTATATAAATATTATGTGTGTATCACACATGATAATCAGCTTCTGCAATATCATTTTCATTGATAATAATTTAACAAAATTAATGACAAAATTCTGGATACAGTAACATTCAGTTAAACCTTCAATTCTGTTGGACCTCTCAGTTCGATGACGTAACCTGGAAATTTGAGAAGTTCTTCCCTAGCAGTTGCACTCAAATGGATCTTCAGAGCTGTTCAAGAAACATTCGTTGGTAGTCATTTGGAGGTGATATAGCTATCTTATAATGATCTGAACAGTAATTGATAATCAGAATCAGACTCTTAACTCACCTTCTCCAGTGGATTCCATACGTGATGCCGTGTTGACCGTGTCTCCAAAGAGGCAGTATCTCGGCATGGTGCGACCAACTACACCTGCAGCACATGGTCCAGAGTGAATTCCAATCCTCAACATGAGCATCATCTCAGGACGGTGTCTGATCTTGAACGTCTGGACAACCGAAAGTAGGTCTAGGGCCATGTTGCAGATTTCAACCACGTGTCTATCAGTTACTTGTGGCAAACCACTGACCACCATGTATGCGTCACCAATCGTCTCTACCTGGAACAGCAATTTTTTTATTTTTAATTTAACTTTTGACATGAGAACATGAGATAATCGATTATATGTAAAATTCACAATATCAATTTCATGTCCAAATCGAAAGTTCAAACACTCCAAGACGAAAACACGACCCCGTAGAAATCCGAAAGAAGGAAATGTGAAGCAATGATTTCAATCACGATCGTGGTAAACGCTCGCCTTGTAGACGTTGTGCTTGGCAATGGTGTCATCGAATGCTCCATAGAGATCGTTGAGAAGGTTGACTATTTGCAGTGGCGTGCTTTGAGATGAAAGCGTCGTGAAGCCTACGATGTCTGAAAAGTACACCGTTGCCATGTCGTACATCCGTGGCTCCACTTTACGACCGGCCTTCAATTCTTCTGCTATGAATCTGATATGAGATTCATTGGCAAAGATTTAAATCCTCTGTTAAACGTAAACTTAAAAAATCACTCACGGAGGGAGCATGCTGTGGAGTAGTAGGTCGGTCTTTCTTTTTTCTTCTGTCAGTTCTTCTGTCCGTTTCTCGACGATAATTTCCAGATTGTTGGCATATTTTTCCAGTTTATTTAGCATGCTATCCACGATGTTAAATTCTCTGAATCGAAATTGTTTTATTAAACAGGCGTTAAAGTCATAACTCTTGCAGTCTTAGGACATGCCATCACTCATCAACCCATACTTGGGTTGGGCAAATACTCTCGTTTCACGCACTACGATGAAACAAAATGATGTTTAACTAGAACAATGTAATTGACACGTAGTTACTACTAGACATATGAATAAAAAATTAATTTAATTCTAACTTATCGAATACCTCCTCAAAATTCTATGCCTATGTTGAACTAACTTTCCAGAAAATAGATCCTTGATTGTATTATCAATGGTTTTGAATGATGGTCTTGCAGAAGGTTCTTCTGCCCAGCAGTGTCTTACCAGAGTCAAAATGTCCTCGTTGGCACCTGGTTCCAAGGGTTCCGTCAGATTTGGTCTGAACGGATTCAATCGATATTGGAGTATGTTTTCAATGATTCCTAGAATCGATGTTGGAGTAGTTTGTCATTTAGTCATTTCAAGAGTGGATTTGCTTATGACATTGAAATTTATAAAACGCTTTGCAAAAAGTAATACATTAATTTATACTATCTAATGTTAATCAAATGCACTCAATTAGAAAAGGTCATACGTACGTTTATAATCTAGGTTATAATTTTTGTAAGGAAATGCTCTATAAAGTATTTCATAGGCAATAATCGAGAAACTGTACACATCTCCGTTCTGACTGGAGCCACAAATCCTGAGATGCTCCGGAGCAGTCCAGAGGAGATTTATATAAATGTCATCATTTTGTTCTTTCTCTGCTGCATTATCTTGAAATGCCCCTAGTCCATAACACGATACTTTTACACTCCACCTGTTATCCACCATGCAGACTTTACTCGTGAGACGACCATGACAAACCAGATACGATCTATGTAGGTAAGCCATGCCCTGTAATATAAGCAATTGGAATTAGGCTCGCTAGTCTCAAACGGTTCTGTAGTTGAAAATTCAAGAATTCTTAGAAAAAAATGCAATAAGCATCAAATCACCAAAGCAACAAGGAAAGGCTTTCATTGAAATTTGATCAATCATTCACGGCTTTGATTAGATTACAATTTACTGATTAGTATTAATCAGAAGTACATTAGAAAGCATACCTTTGAAATATCTGAGATGAAAGATATTTTGAACGACCAGTCTAGTGTCGTGTGGGTATCAGCCAATAAATCCTTTTATTAATAATTAGCATAATTTAGTTAAAATAAATTATAAATATTTGTTCTTTTTTTTTATTGTTAATTTGTTAATGTCATGGTTGTTCACTAATGTCGTGGTTTTCAATCGCCACAAACCTGAAGAGACCCCCTACTGCAGAACTGCATGAGAAAACAAATCCTGTCAGTTTCGGTGCAAGCTCCTATGAACTTGGCAAGGTTGTCGTGATGTAATTCCTTCATCTGGAGTTTATTTACTTAATGTTTTATCGTCTGCTTTTTGTCCCGCGTATTTTGATTGGAAAACGACTGCGTGGTGCGAGGGCACATGCACGAGGAGATCGATATGGCGCCAATCGGTTGTGTTTGTTGTTTGCTAAGTTTAGAGTTATTCTCCGATTGGTTGTTTGCCCGCATAAATTGCTTCCCAGGCTAAGACCACTTAAGAGTAATGAGCGGTCAATTTACCGCTTCTACCCATTTTGCATTTGCATTTAGTTGGTTATTTAATTGCTTCGTGTAAAAAAAATGGTTGCGAGGAATATCAATCGCCCACTATTTAGAGATTGGCCCGGCACTGGTAGCTATAACGTCACCACACTGCTGTGGCAGTACAATTCATGTTATTACAGTCGCATGATGATCATTAATGACAAAAAAAGTTTTTTCCCACTCACTTTCGCAAGTTCAATCAGATCTTTTTTGATCAATTTGATGTTACTCTTTGGAGAACAGTGGACCGTAACGACCTCATTTTTGTATATGGCCATTACCTCTCTGGAACATCTTGTTTTAGTCTCTCTGAATGACAGCAATGACAAACTTTGAAATCCATCTCTAACACTCAATCTGGATCTCTGCTGAAAAAGCACAATGTAAAAGTTAAAGTCTTTATCTTTTAGCCAAACTAGGCTAAAAGCTTATTTCAAAAATACATATCAGCGCATCTTTTTACACCTTTGAGCCCTGACCAACGCTTTGCTGATAGGAAAGATGCGTCGTGGCTAACCATCGCTTGATTGATGCTTAAAGACTTATATAATACCATTTATTTGCAAATTTTAGCTCAGGACCCAAAACAGAATGACCCAAATTGGTCAAGAGATCAGGGCTCATAAGGTTAAAGGTTTACTCTAAATTGATCTACTATGATTAGTTTCTTTTGAATTTTTATCTATGATTTTCTTATTCATGGCTTACAGGGGCGGATGTTTTAAGCAGTGTCTGAAACTTTTTTCTCTCAATTTACTAAGAATTAAAAATAATATAATATTTTTTTTATAATTTACATCATCTAAAGTCTTAGGAAACTTCAGTTCTTCAAATTTGATTTTCCAAAACATGTCCCGAATTTTGCTTTCCTTTAACTTTATTCTGAAACAAAGCGAAAAGAACAATTAAATTAATTTTCCAATTCATTTGACGATGTTTGTTGAAATTTCTCAGAAATGTATCCGTAAAATGTCTCCCTCAACGTGAAATTAAACATCTTATCATTCGCTTGTTTGCCCATCTGATTATTTTGAAATTAAAGATTTGATTTTTAATATATTTTTAATGAAGGGTTAAGCATTCTTGAATGTGGAATTTTCATTTGTCACCTGATCAAAATCGCGACGATTAAACAGATGGAGGTAACTCCAAACAGCGTTAATATAACTTTAGCCATGTCGGACTCATTGTCACCTGGTCAAAAATAAAATTAATCTTAACAAGTAATTAATCTACTAACAATTCGTCATGAAAACAATTAATTATTTAAATTTAATAAACGGTAGAGAAACTTTTGAAACTATTGAATAAAGTACCTGCAAATGATGGACACAATTCGTTGTTAAATCCACATCTTGGCTTGCTTAAAGGGGGTTTATGTGTGTCACCCCACCACTCTTCCGAAACAAGGTGGGTCTCAAAAATGACATTTATAGTTTATTACTATGATATCCCATTTTAAATAAACAGATTAAATCATAAATCTTATTACATTGTAATCATTCCCAAAATAATTGATCGTAAGAAAGTCACTGAAGTATTGAGAATTTTGACTAAGTGATAGAACGGCGTAGTTCATTCTTCGGTCGCCAGCAATGTTGAATTCCACTGGTCCTGTTAAACCTGGCATAAACTTAATAGTTTACGTTATAAACAAATATTTATGAAAATAATTAAAAAAAACTTGAATTTATTATATACATAATAACCTTGAAATTCAATGAATCTAGTCAGATTCGCCAGAACAGATCCGAGATTGTAATTCAAGCCTAAGGAAAATGCCATTGACCTCAGTCTGAAGAAAGTATTTACGGAATCTGCTAAGTACATCTGGATTCAAAATATATATGTATATAATTAATTTCAAGGTGATAAATTTCTACAAAAATATTATCTAATCTAAAAGCAAAGCATATCCACAACATTTTAAACATCTCATTACCATCCAAAAGTATTCCAAATCCAAGGTTTTGTTGCCTTCTGGAGACACTATCTTGGAAAAAGAGCTTAGGTTTGCGTAGTTTATCTACAAAGTGTACAGACACATTGCTCTATAAACTCCAATATAACGGAAACTATTACTATTATGTTAATTAATTATTATAATAATTATATAATGATTTATTAAGCAATCATCAATCAACTTAATGCGTCAAATTACATGTTTCACTGCCAGGAAGGCTCTCTTCCTAATTTCGATATCCGTTCTGTTATTTACGACTTTTACCCAAGGAATAAAAAGCATCTCTAGCGCAGGCTCTCCCGTGATTTTGAATAAAGTTATCCAGGCGTAATTCTTGGGATCTGTCATGCCTTCGTCTTGAGCCATGTATATAAATTCGCGCATGAAGTCAAAGTCGTCATGGCAAAACAGGATTACTGGTAGTAATCAGGAAAAATGCAGTATCGGTTTATCAGTTCGCAATGGCAATGTTTCAAGATTCATCATCAATTCTATTTTATTTCATGAAAAAGATGAATTTCGATTCAAACAGTTCATCTTTAAAATATGTTTTCTTGGCCTAATAATGATAATCGCGGATAAGACGTAATTTTTTATTAGTTGTGGGTTGAACCTTGGTCAAGGGTGGAAATTCTAGGGCTGCAATGGTCAAAACTTTCCACACAAGTCTGGCCTATGTGGTCTCTTTTCGTTTCTTTTCAAATGTTATATAATTTCCATCCGTTTTATCATTTTTTTAATGACAGATTCACCTAGGTTACCTCTTTAATATTTTTTTATCATATTTTTTTTTGTTTTTCATTTGCAGATAATTTCAAACCGCCGATACTGCCAACGGGTTATAACCTTTTAAGGTAGCAGCATGCTTTCTCAAAATGCTGAAGACATTTCTCTGACCCATTACTTCGTTTTGGCAAGAAATATAAAAAAATAATAACTTATTAAGGTGTTTAATTTTGCCGATCAAATTCCTGAGAATTAATTTGGCCATAGCAATAATGGAAAGAAGATATTTGATTGAAGTTACCTAATTTTTAATAAAATAACATGCGTTCTCACGGACGAGAAAATGCCCACCCCTGTGGATTTTTCTTCTTGCTAGCATTTTGCAAGATTAAAAATATGTTAGCCTGACAATATATTATTACTTAAATGAATTATAGGACATCCCCCAATGCCTAATCATTCGATATCTCAGCTATATAATGTACCTTAAAGTTGACTATCTTGACCACAGTTCATTTATTTCGATATTTTTGTTTTTTAGCCAACATTTCAACATTTGCTTGTCAAATTCCAAGATTGAGGTAAACTTTTCTTACCTATTAATTCAGTGATAAAAAGTTTGCTATAATCCAGCAAAACGTTTGTGGGTGAAACTATGTCAATTTAGCAAATTTTATAGGTTAATTCTAACTGTAATTATAGAAAATTATTTAACGACGGAGTCTTATGTTAAAATCTGAAATAATAATTTACTTACCTCTTGCACATTTCTTTATGTTGCTAATCAGAATTTTTAAATCATCATTGGTCATATCGTCCGTTAATTCATATAACCGGACGACATTTATTAAATTCTTTTGTAAAATATCTTTGATGGCATCCACCTTATCGCTGCAGAAATCTGATTTCAATTGAGTGACTATGGCCGTATCAGTCCAATTGTTTCGTTTGTAAAAGGCATGGATTGCATAACAATATTCTGTAATTGATCCCAAGATGGTCACAACTGTGGGATATAACTCGAGGTCTTCAAGATTCTTATCCAAACATTGCAAAGGAAAGTAAGGAATGTTCCAATAAATTGAAATTTGAGCAGAAGCCATGCAATCTGAACGTTTAGAAACAATAGTGACAATTGAAATATGTATTTTTGCAAATTTAAATCTAACTCTTTGAACAAAGTGAACCAAACAAGGCACGGACTGAGTTATTGAGTACCAAATTTAAGGTTGATCTTGTTCCTGATACACCGTCACAGCTGTCAATGAATTCCTGGTAAATTCTTAGGAGAAATAATAAGATGATTTTAAAAGAATTAGCTCTAATAATCACTGAAGAAGATTTATGTATTATTTCTTACTCCACTTCTCCCATGCTGGTATGGTTGATGCTATTGTCAATCTCCATCTTGTATGTCACTTCCATGTATTTTTTAAATTTGAATTCATTCTGTTTTCTGACCATCACTCCAATCCTTACAGAAATTCCTTTTCTGGCCAAACAGTGAATTCCTAAAATCAAAATCCAAAAGTAGATATTTTCCGGCATGTTTCTGTTCAACTCGAAAGGAGATCGTTGTCTATTCTGCCTCATTAAATAACATTGCACTCTTTAGCTGGAGATAAATCAGTCTTTACGTGACGAAGGTAAGCCATCACGTAGGATGGCAACTTTTTTTTTGTTACAGAAGTTTTCATCAATATTCTTTCAGGGTTGAAGTTCGGGTAAGACACTAAAATCGATTTAATGTTAAGAAAATGAGTTGATTTTGGTCAACTGGTTAGAATGCTAAACTAAGATGATTGTAAATTGAAAGGAATCAAATTGTCATAGTAAAAAAAAATTAAAGCACACGTTTTATGAGTCATGACATGTTATGGGATTATTCTAAAAAGTGTCTAACATTATTAATAAAAATTTAATCGATAATAATAATAATAATAATAAAAGTATGAAAATAAAAATGAAAGTATTAGCCACTTAATATCAGGATGTAGCATGCTGGCTGCAACGGAATATTTAGAGAGGCATAACAGAATTGCCAGGTATGTTCATTGGAGAATCGGCAGGGAATGCGGAATCCCACTGACCACCAAATGGCACGAACATACACCGAATGGAATTACAAAGTTTGACCATGGAGTGTTGATATGGGATTACCCAATAACAACTGATCGAACAGTCCCTGCAAACAGACCAGATCTGATTTACCACGATAAGAAGAGAAGAAACTGTCTAATAATTGATATTGCTGTCCCGGATGATGTGAATGTGCCTCGGAAGGAGATGGAAAAATTAACAAAGTATAAAGACCTTCAGATTGAAATCCAAAGAATGTGGGGTGTGCGATCTCAGGTAATACCAGTGGTTGTTGGTGCATTAGGAATGACATCAAAGAAATTTAAAGATTACCTGGATCTCAGACAAAATTCAGTTAAATCTTCAAATCTATTGGACCACTCAGTGACTCAGTGACTGAACTCAAATGAATCTTCAGAGATTTTCTTTATACCAACTTCAAAGATAATCAATTAATTTTGTGATTGCTAGCCGATGATGCAGATCCAAGTTTGTTTTGCAAGAGAAAAGAATACAACGTGATAGATCATTTATATAAAAAAAAGATCAACAATTTTTTTTCGTTTTATTTTTTATCTTTATCTTTTTATCTTCATCGTTTGATACTTTATTGATAAACTACGTAAAAACCGAAACAACGAGTCAACTTGGGTTCGGGCGACCTCAAATTGATCTGAGAATAACAGTCTTGTTCAGTCATTGCGATACAAAGTTTCGAAAATCAGAAATGTTTTAGTATTCCTCATGAGTCAAGTAAAGGTCATTAAGATCGATTTTTAATGACATTAGATTTCTTGATGGATGCTACTGAACACGCCCAGGAATTTAATCAAGAATTATATCACGACCAATATGTCCGCAAAGTTGGAGGACTTTTGTCACTTCCATCAATTAACTCTAATTTTTAAAATGATATAATAATAATAATAATAATAATAATTAATAATAATAATAATAATATGTCATTTATATAGCGGATTTTGAACTGATTGTTTTTTTGTGAGTTGTTGGCTGGGCTAATAAAAGAAAAAAAAAATAATATGTCATTTATATAGCGCCGCGCGCGTGAGCTATAGGGCCGCTGAAATATTAATAATGAAATATCTATAATGCATTTCGATAACAATATTCATTTCTTCTCATTTATTTAGCCGATCCACTACAAAGCACACTATGGGTACATTTGATTAATTCAAGGATGATTTAATCTAAGAACAAATTGTATTTCGCACGAAAATTCATCAGAAACTCTTTAATTATTTTTATTTAATTAATTCATTCTTTAATTAATTGAGCAAATGCGAGCGATAGTCTATAAGTAAAAGTGTTTGTTTAATTTCTATTAGCAATCTTTAACCAAATTTTGGTTTTGGACCATTATGTGTATTTGTTAAAAGTATTAATAAAATTCGGATGCCAAAATGTATCCAATCGTGGAGAATGCACATCCAACGTCTGATTTAAAAATTATGCTCGTTTGAATTACTTAAATATTAGAAAATCGAGAAACATTTTAATTTTAATCAAATTTATATATAAAAAATTTAAAAAAAATAAAAACCTTTATTAATAACTTACTTGAGCGATAAATGGGATATTAAATTTTTTTAAATCGAGAAACATTTTAATTTTAATCAAATTTATATATAAAAAATTTAAAAAAAAACAAGCCCTTATTCTTAACTTACTAGCGCGATAAATGGGCGGGAAGCTAAGCCTCGGGCTAGTAGCTAGCACGCACGCGCTGCCCGCCTGCTCGTTGCTGAGGCGCCGATACCTATAAATTAAGGAGAACGGGTAGACTACGGCATTTCTTGGCCGACGAGTCTAGCGTTCACATCTCCTCCGCGCTTGATCGAGTTTACGTTTCGCGAAAACCAATCATTTGTCACGACAATATGTCCCATTCAATTAACGACACTTGGCAGAGACTTGCCGAATTGGACGTGAGTCGAGAAGAGTCGAGGTATCGCTGTAAAATATTGCTGACCAGGGCGAACATCGACGACTCGCATCTGATGAAAAACTACCAGAGGTACTCGGACGAAATGGTTTCGAGCGACGAGGAATTCTCCGTCGGGGACAAAGATAGCATGGAAGTGGTGCACGAGATGGGTTTCAAATTCGAGTCTGAAATGGACGTCGGAGAGAAGAAAATCTCTCGTGTCGGCGTAATAATCAACTCGAGGCACGGTGCTTCGCTGCGGATGCGCATCAAGCGTAAGAAGTTTGAAGAATTTTCGAGCGAGAACAAAAAATTCTGGATCAACAGGCACAGGCTCTTCTCAAAGTTTGATAGCGGAATCAAGCTCGATCAAGAGAGTTGGTTCTCTGTCACTCCCGAGCTGTTGGCAAAGCACATCGCCTCGAGATTGAAATGCCGCACGATTATCGACGCTTTTTGCGGAGCTGGCGGAAATGCCATTCAATTCGCTATGGTCTGCGATAGAGTCATAGCAATTGACATCGACCCGAGAAAAATCAGAATGGCCAGGCACAACGCCAGGATATACGGTGTGGAGGACAAGATTACCTTTATAAACAAAGACTTTTTCGACTTCGTCTCCGACTCGAGGTCGAGAGCGGATGTCGTTTTTCTTAGTCCCCCTTGGGGAGGTCCCTCGTACAGAAACAAGGAGACATTTAGTCTCAAGGACGTGACGCCGGACATGGATAAAATAATGGCCAAGGCGAAATCCTTATCGGACAACATTGCCGCCTTTCTTCCTCGCAATACGGCCGTCGAAGAGCTAATGAAATTTTCCGAGAGGAGGGTTTTCGAAGTAGAGCAGAATGTTATGTGCGACCGTTTGAAAACGATCACCGTTTATTACGGAAATCTGGTCGATGCCACTTCCGATCCCATTGCCAAGAAGTTTGATTCGCCTAAACCTCCGATGCGATTCGTAGAGCCAATCGAACAATCCTGGAGGAGAGAGAGCAAAGACGAGGTGCCTCTTTGGAACGATGGGCAGAGCCTCGAAGAGAAGCTCACGTGCAAGCCTCGTGCTTACAGGAACTTTAATAGCCGAGCGACAAGATGGGAATCACCCAAAGGCAGCCTCGAAACATGGGGTTCGCCGAAAAGAAGTCAATATTTCGAAGACGCAACACTCGAAGAAAAGTTGTCCGCTCCGGCTACGCAATTCAAAAATTTTCAATCGAGCACGGCTAGGCTTTACCGGACAATGACACGACAACGTTAGAGCGAGATACCAGCCTTCTTCCCTTCGCCATGATTTTAGCCAGGAGAGATATTTTACGCGATGAAAATTTTTATTATTCGAGAAAGATGTTAATAAAATTTAAATATACCAAAAAAAACAAAAGCCTTAATTAATAACATTCTTGCGCGATAAATGGGATATTAAATTTTGTTTTAATCGAGAAACATTTTAATTTTAATCAAATTTATATATAAAAAATTTATAAAAAATAAAAACCTTTATTAATAACTTACTTGAGCGATAAATGGGATATTAAATTTTTTTAAATCGAGAAACATTTTAATTTTAATCAAATTTATATATAAAAAATTTAAAAAAAAATAAAAACCTTTATTAATAACTTAATTGAGCGATAAATGGGATATTAAATTTTTTTAAATCGAGAAACATTTTAATTTTAATCAAATTTATATATAAAAAATTAAAAAAAAAAAACAAGCCCTTATTCTTAACTTACTCGCGCGATAAATGGGCGGGAAGCTAAGCCTCGGGCTAGTAGCTAGCACGCACGCGCTGCCCGCGTGCTCGTTGCTGAGGCGCCGATACCTATAAATTAAGGAGAACGGGTAGACTACGGCATTTCTTGGCCGACGAGTCTAGCGTTCACATCTCCTCCGCGCTTGATCGAGTTTACGTTTCGCGAAAACCAATCATTTGTCACGACAATATGTCCCATTCAATTAACGACACTTGGCAGAGACTTGCCGAATTGGACGTGAGTCGAGAAGAGTCGAGGTATCGCTGTAAAATATTGCTGACCAGGGCGAACATCGACGACTCGCATCTGATGAAAAACTACCAGAGGTACTCGGACGAAATGGTTTCGAGCGACGAGGAATTCTCCGTCGGGGACAAAGATAGCATGGAAGTGGTGCACGAGATGGGTTTCAAATTCGAGTCTGAAATGGACGTCGGAGAGAAGAAAATCTCTCGTGTCGGCGTAATAATCAACTCGAGGCACGGTGCTTCGCTGCGGATGCGCATCAAGCGTAAGAAGTTTGAAGAATTTTCGAGCGAGAACAAAAAATTCTGGATCAACAGGCACAGGCTCTTCTCAAAGTTTGATAGCGGAATCAAGCTCGATCAAGAGAGTTGGTTCTCTGTCACTCCCGAGCTGTTGGCAAAGCACATCGCCTCGAGATTGAAATGCCGCACGATTATCGACGCTTTTTGCGGAGCTGGCGGAAATGCCATTCAATTCGCTATGGTCTGCGATAGAGTCATAGCAATTGACATCGACCCGAGAAAAATCAGAATGGCCAGGCACAACGCCAGGATATACGGTGTGGAGGACAAGATTACCTTTATAAACAAAGACTTTTTCGACTTCGTCTCCGACTCGAGGTCGAGAGCGGATGTCGTTTTTCTTAGTCCCCCTTGGGGAGGTCCCTCGTACAGAAACAAGGAGACATTTAGTCTCAAGGACGTGACGCCGGACATGGATAAAATAATGGCCAAGGCGAAATCCTTATCGGACAACATTGCCGCCTTTCTTCCTCGCAATACGGCCGTCGAAGAGCTAATGAAATTTTCCGAGAGGAGGGTTTTCGAAGTAGAGCAGAATGTTATGTGCGACCGTTTGAAAACGATCACCGTTTATTACGGAAATCTGGTCGATGCCACTTCCGATCCCATTGCCAAGAAGTTTGATTCGCCTAAACCTCCGATGCGATTCGTAGAGCCAATCGAACAATCCTGGAGGAGAGAGAGCAAAGACGAGGTGCCTCTTTGGAACGATGGGCAGAGCCTCGAAGAGAAGCTCACGTGCAAGCCTCGTGCTTACAGGAACTTTAATAGCCGAGCGACAAGATGGGAATCACCCAAAGGCAGCCTCGAAACATGGGGTTCGCCGAAAAGAAGTCAATATTTCGAAGACGCAACACTCGAAGAAAAGTTGTCCGCTCCGGCTACGCAATTCAAAAATTTTCAATCGAGCACGGCTAGGCTTTACCGGACAATGACACGACAACGTTAGAGCGAGATACCAGCCTTCTTCCCTTCGCCATGATTTTAGCCAGGAGAGATATTTTACGCGATGAAAATTTTTATTATTCGAGAAAGATGTTAATAAAATTTAAATATACCAAAAAAAAAACAAAAGCCTTAATTAATAACATTCTTGCGCGATAAATGGGATATTAAATTTTGTTTTAATCGAGAAACATTTTAATTTTAATCAAATTTATATATAAAAAATTAAAAAAAATAAAAACTTTTATTAATAACTTACTTGAGCGATAAATGGGATATTAAATTTTTTTAAATCGAGAAACATTTTAATTTTAATCAAATTTATATATAAAAATTTTAAAAAAATAAAAACCTTTATTAACATTTTAATTTTAATCAAATTTATATATAAAAAATTTTAAAAAAATAAAAACCTTTATTAATAACTTACTTGAGCGATAAATGGGATATTAAATTTTTTAAATCGAGAAACATTTTAATTTTAATCAAATTTATATATAAAAAATTAAAAAAAAAACAACCCCTTATTCTTAACTTACTCGCGCGATAAATAGGCGGGAAGCTAAGCCTCGGGCTAGTAGCTAGCACGCATGCGCTGCCCGCGTGCTCGTTGCTGAGGCGCCGATACCTATAAATTAAGGAGAACGGGTAGACTACGGCATTTCTTGGCCGACGAGTCTAGCGTTCACATCTCCTCCGCGCTTGATCGAGTTTACGTTTCGCGAAAACCAATCATTTGTCACGACAATATGTCCCATTCAATTAACGACACTTGGCAGAGACTTGCCGAATTGGACGTGAGTCGAGAAGAGTCGAGGTATCGCTGTAAAATATTGCTGACCAGGGCGAACATCGACGACTCGCATCTGATGAAAAACTACCAGAGGTACTCGGACGAAATGGTTTCGAGCGACGAGGAATTCTCCGTCGGGGACAAAGATAGCATGGAAGTGGTGCACGAGATGGGTTTCAAATTCGAGTCTGAAATGGACGTCGGAGAGAAGAAAATCTCTCGTGTCGGCGTAATAATCAACTCGAGGCACGGTGCTTCGCTGCGGATGCGCATCAAGCGTAAGAAGTTTGAAGAATTTTCGAGCGAGAACAAAAAATTCTGGATCAACAGGCACAGGCTCTTCTCAAAGTTTGATAGCGGAATCAAGCTCGATCAAGAGAGTTGGTTCTCTGTCACTCCCGAGCTGTTGGCAAAGCACATCGCCTCGAGATTGAAATGCCGCACGATTATCGACGCTTTTTGCGGAGCTGGCGGAAATGCCATTCAATTCGCTATGGTCTGCGATAGAGTCATAGCAATTGACATCGACCCGAGAAAAATCAGAATGGCCAGGCACAACGCCAGGATATACGGTGTGGAGGACAAGATTACCTTTATAAACAAAAACTTTTTCGACTTCGTCTCCGACTCGAGGTCGAGAGCGGATGTCGTTTTTCTTAGTCCCCCTTGGGGAGGTCCCTCGTACAGAAACAAGGAGACATTTAGTCTCAAGGACGTGACGCCGGACATGGATAAAATAATGGCCAAGGCGAAATCCTTATCGGACAACATTGCCGCCTTTCTTCCTCGCAATACGGCCGTCGAAGAGCTAATGAAATTTTCCGAGAGGAGGGTTTTCGAAGTAGAGCAGAATGTTATGTGCGACCGTTTGAAAACGATCACCGTTTATTACGGAAATCTGGTCGATGCCACTTCCGATCCCATTGCCAAGAAGTTTGATTCGCCTAAACCTCCGATGCGATTCGTAGAGCCAATCGAACAATCCTGGAGGAGAGAGAGCAAAGACGAGGTGCCTCTTTGGAACGATGGGCAGAGCCTCGAAGAGAAGCTCACGTGCAAGCCTCGTGCTTACAGGAACTTTAATAGCCGAGCGACAAGATGGGAATCACCCAAAGGCAGCCTCGAAACATGGGGTTCGCCGAAAAGAAGTCAATATTTCGAAGACGCAACACTCGAAGAAAAGTTGTCCGCTCCGGCTACGCAATTCAAAAATTTTCAATCGAGCACGGCTAGGCTTTACCGGACAATGACACGACAACGTTAGAGCGAGATACCAGCCTTCTTCCCTTCGCCATGATTTTAGCAAGGAGAGATATTTTACGCGATGAAAATTTTTATTATTCGAGAAAGATGTTAATAAAATTTAAATATACCAAAAAAAAAACAAAAGCCTTAATTAATAACATTCTTGCGCGATAAATGGGATATTAAATTTTGTTTTAATCGAGAAACATTTTAATTTTAATCAAATTTATATATAAAAAATTTAAAAAAAATAAAAACCTTTATTAATAACTTACTTGAGCGATAAATGGGATATTAAATTTTTTTAAATCGAGAAACATTTTAATTTTAATCAAATTTATATATAAAAAATTAAAAAAAAATAAAAACCTTTATTAATAACTTACTTGAGCGATAAATGGGATATTAAATTTTTTTAAATCGAGAAACATTTTAATTTTAATCAAATTTATATATAAATAATTAAAAAAAAACAAGCCCTTATTCTTAACTTACTCGCGCGATAAATGGGCGGGAAGCTAAGCCTCGGGCTAGTAGCTAGCACGCACGTGCTGCCCGCGTGCTCGTTGCTGAGGCGCCGATACCTATAAATTAAGGAGAACGGGTAGACTACGGCATTTCTTGGCCGACGAGTCTAGCGTTCACATCTCCTCCGCGCTTGATCGAGTTTACGTTTCGCGAAAACCAATCATTTGTCACGACAATATGTCCCATTCAATTAACGACACTTGGCAGAGACTTGCCGAATTGGACGTGAGTCGAGAAGAGTCGAGGTATCGCTGTAAAATATTGCTGACCAGGGCGAACATCGACGACTCGCATCTGATGAAAAACTACCAGAGGTACTCGGACGAAATGGTTTCGAGCGACGAGGAATTCTCCGTCGGGGACAAAGATAGCATGGAAGTGGTGCACGAGATGGGTTTCAAATTCGAGTCTGAAATGGACGTCGGAGAGAAGAAAATCTCTCGTGTCGGCGTAATAATCAACTCGAGGCACGGTGCTTCGCTGCGGATGCGCATCAAGCGTAAGAAGTTTGAAGAATTTTCGAGCGAGAACAAAAAATTCTGGATCAACAGGCACAGGCTCTTCTCAAAGTTTGATAGCGGAATCAAGCTCGATCAAGAGAGTTGGTTCTCTGTCACTCCCGAGCTGTTGGCAAAGCACATCGCCTCGAGATTGAAATGCCGCACGATTATCGACGCTTTTTGCGGAGCTGGCGGAAATGCCATTCAATTCGCTATGGTCTGCGATAGAGTCATAGCAATTGACATCGACCCGAGAAAAATCAGAATGGCCAGGCACAACGCCAGGATATACGGTGTGGAGGACAAGATTACCTTTATAAACAAAGACTTTTTCGACTTCGTCTCCGACTCGAGGTCGAGAGCGGATGTCGTTTTTCTTAGTCCCCCTTGGGGAGGTCCCTCGTACAGAAACAAGGAGACATTTAGTCTCAAGGACGTGACGCCGGACATGGATAAAATAATGGCCAAGGCGAAATCCTTATCGGACAACATTGCCGCCTTTCTTCCTCGCAATACGGCCGTCGAAGAGCTAATGAAATTTTCCGAGAGGAGGGTTTTCGAAGTAGAGCAGAATGTTATGTGCGACCGTTTGAAAACGATCACCGTTTATTACGGAAATCTGGTCGATGCCACTTCCGATCCCATTGCCAAGAAGTTTGATTCGCCTAAACCTCCGATGCGATTCGTAGAGCCAATCGAACAATCCTGGAGGAGAGAGAGCAAAGACGAGGTGCCTCTTTGGAACGATGGGCAGAGCCTCGAAGAGAAGCTCACGTGCAAGCCTCGTGCTTACAGGAACTTTAATAGCCGAGCGACAAGATGGGAATCACCCAAAGGCAGCCTCGAAACATGGGGTTCGCCGAAAAGAAGTCAATATTTCGAAGACGCAACACTCGAAGAAAAGTTGTCCGCTCCGGCTACGCAATTCAAAAATTTTCAATCGAGCACGGCTAGGCTTTACCGGACAATGACACGACAACGTTAGAGCGAGATACCAGCCTTCTTCCCTTCGCCATGATTTTAGCCAAGAGAGATATTTTACGCGATGAAAATTTTTATTATTCGAGAAAGATGTTAAAAAAATTTAAATTTACCAAAAAAAAAAAAAGCCTTAATTAATAACATTCTTGCGCGATATATGGGATATTAAATTTTGTTTTAATCGAGAAACATTTTAATTTTAATCAAATTTATATATAAAAAATTTAAAAAAAATAAAAACCTTTATTAATAACTTACTTGAGCGATAAATGGGATATTAAATTTTTTTAAATCGAGAAACATTTTAATTTTAATCAAATTTATATATAAAAAATTAAAAAAAAATAAAAACCTTTATTAATAACTTACTTGAGCGATAAATGGGATATTAAATTTTTTTAAATCGAGAAACATTTTAATTTTAATCAAATTTATATATAAAAAATAAAAAAAAAATAAAAACCTTTATTAATAACTTACTTGAGCGATAAATGGGATATTAAATTTTTTTAAATCGAGAAACATTTTAATTTTAATCAAATTTATATATAAATAATTAAAAAAAAACAAGCCCTTATTCTTAACTTACTCGCGCGATAAATGGGCGGGAAGCTAAGCCTCGGGCTAGTAGCTAGCACGCACGTGCTGCCCGCGTGCTCGTTGCTGAGGCGCCGATACCTATAAATTAAGGAGAACGGGTAGACTACGGCATTTCTTGGCCGACGAGTCTAGCGTTCACATCTCCTCCGCGCTTGATCGAGTTTACGTTTCGCGAAAACCAATCATTGTCACGACAATATGTCCCATTCAATTAACGACACTTGGCAGAGACTTGCCCAATTGGACGTGAGTCGAGAAGAGTCGAGGTATCGCTGTAAAATATTGCTGACCAGGGCGAACATCGACGACTCGCATCTGATGAAAAACTACCAGAGGTACTCGGACGAAATGGTTTCGAGCGACGAGGAATTCTCCGTCGGGGACAAAGATAGCATGGAAGTGGTGCACGAGATGGGTTTCAAATTCGAGTCTGAAATGGACGTCGGAGAGAAGAAAATCTCTCGTGTCGGCGTAATAATCAACTCGAGGCACGGTGCTTCGCTGCGGATGCGCATCAAGCGTAAGAAGTTTGAAGAATTTTCGAGCGAGAACAAAAAATTCTGGATCAACAGGCACAGGCTCTTCTCAAAGTTTGATAGCGGAATCAAGCTCGATCAAGAGAGTTGGTTCTCTGTCACTCCCGAGCTGTTGGCAAAGCACATCGCCTCGAGATTGAAATGCCGCACGATTATCGACGCTTTTTGCGGAGCTGGCGGAAATGCCATTCAATTCGCTATGGTCTGCGATAGAGTCATAGCAATTGACATCGACCCGAGAAAAATCAGAATGGCCAGGCACAACGCCAGGATATACGGTGTGGAGGACAAGATTACCTTTATAAACAAAGACTTTTTCGACTTCGTCTCCGACTCGAGGTCGAGAGCGGATGTCGTTTTTCTTAGTCCCCCTTGGGGAGGTCCCTCGTACAGAAACAAGGAGACATTTAGTCTCAAGGACGTGACGCCGGACATGGATAAAATAATGGCCAAGGCGAAATCCTTATCGGACAACATTGCCGCCTTTCTTCCTCGCAATACGGCCGTCGAAGAGCTAATGAAATTTTCCGAGAGGAGGGTTTTCGAAGTAGAGCAGAATGTTATGTGCGACCGTTTGAAAACGATCACCGTTTATTACGGAAATCTGGTCGATGCCACTTCCGATCCCATTGCCAAGAAGTTTGATTCGCCTAAACCTCCGATGCGATTCGTAGAGCCAATCGAACAATCCTGGAGGAGAGAGAGCAAAGACGAGGTGCCTCTTTGGAACGATGGGCAGAGCCTCGAAGAGAAGCTCACGTGCAAGCCTCGTGCTTACAGGAACTTTAATAGCCGAGCGACAAGATGGGAATCACCCAAAGGCAGCCTCGAAACATGGGGTTCGCCGAAAAGAAGTCAATATTTCGAAGACGCAACACTCGAAGAAAAGTTGTCCGCTCCGGCTACGCAATTCAAAAATTTTCAATCGAGCACGGCTAGGCTTTACCGGACAATGACACGACAACGTTAGAGCGAGATACCAGCCTTCTTCCCTTCGCCATGATTTTAGCCAGGAGAGATATTTTACGCGATGAAAATTTTTATTATTCGAGAAAGATGTTAATAAAATTTAAATATACCAAAAAAAAACAAAAGCCTTAATTAATAACATTCTTGCGCGATAAATGGGATATTAAATTTTGTTTTAATCGAGAAACATTTTAATTTTAATCAAATTTATATATAAAAAATTTAAAAAAAATAAAAACCTTTATTAATAACTTACTTGAGCGATAAATGGGATATTAAATTTTTTTAAATCGAGAAACATTTTAATTTTAATCAAATTTATATATAAAAAATTAAAAAGAAATAAAAACCTTTATTAATAACTTACTTGAGCGATAAATGGGATATTAAATTTTTTTAAATCGAGAAACATTTTAATTTTAATCAAATTTATATATAAATAATTAAAAAAAAACAAGCCCTTATTCTTAATTTACTCGCGCGATAAATGGGCGGGAAGCTAAGCCTCGGGCTAGTAGCTAGCACGCACGCGCTGCCCGCGTGCTCGTTGCTGAGGCGCCGATACCTATAAATTAAGGAGAACGGGTAGACTACGGCATTTCTTGGCCGACGAGTCTAGCGTTCACATCTCCTCCGCGCTTGATCGAGTTTACGTTTCGCGAAAACCAATCATTTGTCACGACAATATGTCCCATTCAATTAACGACACTTGGCAGAGACTTGCCGAATTGGACGTGAGTCGAGAAGAGTCGAGGTATCGCTGTAAAATATTGCTGACCAGGGCGAACATCGACGACTCGCATCTGATGAAAAACTACCAGAGGTACTCGGACGAAATGGTTTCGAGCGACGAGGAATTCTCCGTCGGGGACAAAGATAGCATGGAAGTGGTGCACGAGATGGGTTTCAAATTCGAGTCTGAAATGGACGTCGGAGAGAAGAAAATCTCTCGTGTCGGCGTAATAATCAACTCGAGGCACGGTGCTTCGCTGCGGATGCGCATCAAGCGTAAGAAGTTTGAAGAATTTTCGAGCGAGAACAAAAAATTCTGGATCAACAGGCACAGGCTCTTCTCAAAGTTTGATAGCGGAATCAAGCTCGATCAAGAGAGTTGGTTCTCTGTCACTCCCGAGCTGTTGGCAAAGCACATCGCCTCGAGATTGAAATGCCGCACGATTATCGACGCTTTTTGCGGAGCTGGCGGAAATGCCATTCAATTCGCTATGGTCTGCGATAGAGTCATAGCAATTGACATCGACCCGAGAAAAATCAGAATGGCCAGGCACAACGCCAGGATATACGGTGTGGAGGACAAGATTACCTTTATAAACAAAGACTTTTTCGACTTCGTCTCCGACTCGAGGTCGAGAGCGGATGTCGTTTTTCTTAGTCCCCCTTGGGGAGGTCCCTCGTACAGAAACAAGGAGACATTTAGTCTCAAGGACGTGACGCCGGACATGGATAAAATAATGGCCAAGGCGAAATCCTTATCGGACAACATTGCCGCCTTTCTTCCTCGCAATACGGCCGTCGAAGAGCTAATGAAATTTTCCGAGAGGAGGGTTTTCGAAGTAGAGCAGAATGTTATGTGCGACCGTTTGAAAACGATCACCGTTTATTACGGAAATCTGGTCGATGCCACTTCCGATCCCATTGCCAAGAAGTTTGATTCGCCTAAACCTCCGATGCGATTCGTAGAGCCAATCGAACAATCCTGGAGGAGAGAGAGCAAAGACGAGGTGCCTCTTTGGAACGATGGGCAGAGCCTCGAAGAGAAGCTCACGTGCAAGCCTCGTGCTTACAGGAACTTTAATAGCCGAGCGACAAGATGGGAATCACCCAAAGGCAGCCTCGAAACATGGGGTTCGCCGAAAAGAAGTCAATATTTCGAAGACGCAACACTCGAAGAAAAGTTGTCCGCTCCGGCTACGCAATTCAAAAATTTTCAATCGAGCACGGCTAGGCTTTACCGGACAATGACACGACAACGTTAGAGCGAGATACCAGCCTTCTTCCCTTCGCCATGATTTTAGCCAAGAGAGATATTTTACGCGATGAAAATTTTTATTATTCGAGAAAGATGTTAAAAAAATTTAAATATACCAAAAAAAAAAGCCTTAATTAATAACATTCTTGCGCGATAAATGGGATATTAAATTTTGTTTTAATCGAGAAACATTTTAATTTTAATCAAATTTATATATAAAAAATTTAAAAAAAATAAAAACCTTTATTAATAACTTACTTGAGCGATAAATGGGATATTAAATTTTTTTAAATCGAGAAACATTTTAATTTTAATCAAATTTATATATAAAAAATTTAAAAAAAATAAAAACCTTTATTAATAACTTACTTGAGCGATAAATGGGATATTAAATTTTTTTAAATCGAGAAACATTTTAATTTTAATCAAATTTATATATAAATAATTATAAAAAAAAACAAGCCCTTATTCTTAACTTACTCGCGCGATAAATGGGCGGGAAGCTAAGCCTCGGGCTAGTAGCTAGCACGCACGCGCTGCCCGCGTGCTCGTTGCTGAGGCGCCGATACCTATAAATTAAGGAGAACGGGTAGACTACGGCATTTCTTGGCCGACGAGTCTAGCGTTCACATCTCCTCCGCGCTTGATCGAGTTTACGTTTCGCGAAAACCAATCATTTGTCACGACAATATGTCCCATTCAATTAACGACACTTGGCAGAGACTTGCCGAATTGGACGTGAGTCGAGAAGAGTCGAGGTATCGCTGTAAAATATTGCTGACCAGGGCGAACATCGACGACTCGCATCTGATGAAAAACTACCAGAGGTACTCGGACGAAATGGTTTCGAGCGACGAGGAATTCTCCGTCGGGGACAAAGATAGCATGGAAGTGGTGCACGAGATGGGTTTCAAATTCGAGTCTGAAATGGACGTCGGAGAGAAGAAAATCTCTCGTGTCGGCGTAATAATCAACTCGAGGCACGGTGCTTCGCTGCGGATGCGCATCAAGCGTAAGAAGTTTGAAGAATTTTCGAGCGAGAACAAAAAATTCTGGATCAACAGGCACAGGCTCTTCTCAAAGTTTGATAGCGGAATCAAGCTCGATCAAGAGAGTTGGTTCTCTGTCACTCCCGAGCTGTTGGCAAAGCACATCGCCTCGAGATTGAAATGCCGCACGATTATCGACGCTTTTTGCGGAGCTGGCGGAAATGCCATTCAATTCGCTATGGTCTGCGATAGAGTCATAGCAATTGACATCGACCCGAGAAAAATCAGAATGGCCAGGCACAACGCCAGGATATACGGTGTGGAGGACAAGATTACCTTTATAAACAAAGACTTTTTCGACTTCGTCTCCGACTCGAGGTCGAGAGCGGATGTCGTTTTTCTTAGTCCCCCTTGGGGAGGTCCCTCGTACAGAAACAAGGAGACATTTAGTCTCAAGGACGTGACGCCGGACATGGATAAAATAATGGCCAAGGCGAAATCCTTATCGGACAACATTGCCGCCTTTCTTCCTCGCAATACGGCCGTCGAAGAGCTAATGAAATTTTCCGAGAGGAGGGTTTTCGAAGTAGAGCAGAATGTTATGTGCGACCGTTTGAAAACGATCACCGTTTATTACGGAAATCTGGTCGATGCCACTTCCGATCCCATTGCCAAGAAGTTTGATTCGCCTAAACCTCCGATGCGATTCGTAGAGCCAATCGAACAATCCTGGAGGAGAGAGAGCAAAGACGAGGTGCCTCTTTGGAACGATGGGCAGAGCCTCGAAGAGAAGCTCACGTGCAAGCCTCGTGCTTACAGGAACTTTAATAGCCGAGCGACAAGATGGGAATCACCCAAAGGCAGCCTCGAAACATGGGGTTCGCCGAAAAGAAGTCAATATTTCGAAGACGCAACACTCGAAGAAAAGTTGTCCGCTCCGGCTACGCAATTCAAAAATTTTCAATCGAGCACGGCTAGGCTTTACCGGACAATGACACGACAACGTTAGAGCGAGATACCAGCCTTCTTCCCTTCGCCATGATTTTAGCCAGGAGAGATATTTTACGCGATGAAAATTTTTATTATTCGAGAAAGATGTTAATAAAATTTAAATATACCAAAAAAAAAAAAAAACCTTTATTAATAACTTAATTGAGCGATAAATGGGATATTAAATTTTGTTTTAATCGAGAAACATTTTAATTTTAATCAAATTTATATATAAAAAATTAAAAAAAATAAAAACCTTTATTAATAACTTACTTGAGCGATAAATGGGATATTAAATTTTTTTAAATCGAGAAACATTTTAATTTTAATCAAATTTATATATAAAAAATTAAAAAAAAATAAAAACCTTTATTAATAACTTACTTGAGCGATAAAAGGGATATTAAATTTTTTTAAATCGAGAAACATTTTAATTTTAATCAAATTTATATATAAAAACTTTAAAAAAAAATAAAAGCCTTAATTAGTAACTTACTTGAGCGATAAATGGGATATTAAATTTTTTTAAATCGAGAAACATTTTAATTTTAATCAAATTTATATATAAAAAATTAAAAAAAAAGCAACCCCTTATTCTTAACTTACTCGCGCGATAAATGGGCGGGAAGCTAAGCCTCGGGCTAGTAGCTAGCACGCACGTGCTGCCCGCGTGCTCGTTGCTGAGGCGCCGATACCTATAAATTAAGGAGAACGGGTAGACTACGGCATTTCTTGGCCGACGAGTCTAGCGTTCACATCTCCTCCGCGCTTGATCGAGTTTACGTTTCGCGAAAACCAATCATTTGTCACGACAATATGTCCCATTCAATTAACGACACTTGGCAGAGACTTGCCGAATTGGACGTGAGTCGAGAAGAGTCGAGGTATCGCTGTAAAATATTGCTGACCAGGGCGAACATCGACGACTCGCATCTGATGAAAAACTACCAGAGGTACTCGGACGAAATGGTTTCGAGCGACGAGGAATTCTCCGTCGGGGACAAAGATAGCATGGAAGTGGTGCACGAGATGGGTTTCAAATTCGAGTCTGAAATGGACGTCGGAGAGAAGAAAATCTCTCGTGTCGGCGTAATAATCAACTCGAGGCACGGTGCTTCGCTGCGGATGCGCATCAAGCGTAAGAAGTTTGAAGAATTTTCGAGCGAGAACAAAAAATTCTGGATCAACAGGCACAGGCTCTTCTCAAAGTTTGATAGCGGAATCAAGCTCGATCAAGAGAGTTGGTTCTCTGTCACTCCCGAGCTGTTGGCAAAGCACATCGCCTCGAGATTGAAATGCCGCACGATTATCGACGCTTTTTGCGGAGCTGGCGGAAATGCCATTCAATTCGCTATGGTCTGCGATAGAGTCATAGCAATTGACATCGACCCGAGAAAAATCAGAATGGCCAGGCACAACGCCAGGATATACGGTGTGGAGGACAAGATTACCTTTATAAACAAAGACTTTTTCGACTTCGTCTCCGACTCGAGGTCGAGAGCGGATGTCGTTTTTCTTAGTCCCCCTTGGGGAGGTCCCTCGTACAGAAACAAGGAGACATTTAGTCTCAAGGACGTGACGCCGGACATGGATAAAATAATGGCCAAGGCGAAATCCTTATCGGACAACATTGCCGCCTTTCTTCCTCGCAATACGGCCGTCGAAGAGCTAATGAAATTTTCCGAGAGGAGGGTTTTCGAAGTAGAGCAGAATGTTATGTGCGACCGTTTGAAAACGATCACCGTTTATTACGGAAATCTGGTCGATGCCACTTCCGATCCCATTGCCAAGAAGTTTGATTCGCCTAAACCTCCGATGCGATTCGTAGAGCCAATCGAACAATCCTGGAGGAGAGAGAGCAAAGACGAGGTGCCTCTTTGGAACGATGGGCAGAGCCTCGAAGAGAAGCTCACGTGCAAGCCTCGTGCTTACAGGAACTTTAATAGCCGAGCGACAAGATGGGAATCACCCAAAGGCAGCCTCGAAACATGGGGTTCGCCGAAAAGAAGTCAATATTTCGAAGACGCAACACTCGAAGAAAAGTTGTCCGCTCCGGCTACGCAATTCAAAAATTTTCAATCGAGCACGGCTAGGCTTTACCGGACAATGACACGACAACGTTAGAGCGAGATACCAGCCTTCTTCCCTTCGCCATGATTTTAGCCAGGAGAGATATTTTACGCGATGAAAATTTTTATTATTCGAGAAAGATGTTAATAAAATTTAAATATACCAAAAAAAAACAAAAGCCTTAATTAATAACATTCTTGCGCGATAAATGGGATATTAAATTTTGTTTTAATCGAGAAACATTTTAATTTTAATCAAATTTATATATAAAAAATTAAAAAAAAGAAAAACCTTTATTAATAACTTAATTGAGCGATAAATGGGATATTAAATTTTTTTAAATCGAGAAACATTTTAATTTTAATCAAATTTATATATAAAAAATTAAAAAAAAAAACAAGCCCTTATTCTTAACTTACTCGCGCGATAAATGGGCGGGAAGCTAAGCCTCGGGCTAGTAGCTAGCACGCACGCGCTGCCCGCGTGCTCGTTGCTGAGGCGCCGATACCTATAAATTAAGGAGAACGGGTAGACTACGGCATTTCTTGGCCGACGAGTCTAGCGTTCACATCTCCTCCGCGCTTGATCGAGTTTACGTTTCGCGAAAACCAATCATTTGTCACGACAATATGTCCCATTCAATTAACGACACTTGGCAGAGACTTGCCGAATTGGACGTGAGTCGAGAAGAGTCGAGGTATCGCTGTAAAATATTGCTGACCAGGGCGAACATCGACGACTCGCATCTGATGAAAAACTACCAGAGGTACTCGGACGAAATGGTTTCGAGCGACGAGGAATTCTCCGTCGGGGACAAAGATAGCATGGAAGTGGTGCACGAGATGGGTTTCAAATTCGAGTCTGAAATGGACGTCGGAGAGAAGAAAATCTCTCGTGTCGGCGTAATAATCAACTCGAGGCACGGTGCTTCGCTGCGGATGCGCATCAAGCGTAAGAAGTTTGAAGAATTTTCGAGCGAGAACAAAAAATTCTGGATCAACAGGCACAGGCTCTTCTCAAAGTTTGATAGCGGAATCAAGCTCGATCAAGAGAGTTGGTTCTCTGTCACTCCCGAGCTGTTGGCAAAGCACATCGCCTCGAGATTGAAATGCCGCACGATTATCGACGCTTTTTGCGGAGCTGGCGGAAATGCCATTCAATTCGCTATGGTCTGCGATAGAGTCATAGCAATTGACATCGACCCGAGAAAAATCAGAATGGCCAGGCACAACGCCAGGATATACGGTGTGGAGGACAAGATTACCTTTATAAACAAAGACTTTTTCGACTTCGTCTCCGACTCGAGGTCGAGAGCGGATGTCGTTTTTCTTAGTCCCCCTTGGGGAGGTCCCTCGTACAGAAACAAGGAGACATTTAGTCTCAAGGACGTGACGCCGGACATGGATAAAATAATGGCCAAGGCGAAATCCTTATCGGACAACATTGCCGCCTTTCTTCCTCGCAATACGGCCGTCGAAGAGCTAATGAAATTTTCCGAGAGGAGGGTTTTCGAAGTAGAGCAGAATGTTATGTGCGACCGTTTGAAAACGATCACCGTTTATTACGGAAATCTGGTCGATGCCACTTCCGATCCCATTGCCAAGAAGTTTGATTCGCCTAAACCTCCGATGCGATTCGTAGAGCCAATCGAACAATCCTGGAGGAGAGAGAGCAAAGACGAGGTGCCTCTTTGGAACGATGGGCAGAGCCTCGAAGAGAAGCTCACGTGCAAGCCTCGTGCTTACAGGAACTTTAATAGCCGAGCGACAAGATGGGAATCACCCAAAGGCAGCCTCGAAACATGGGGTTCGCCGAAAAGAAGTCAATATTTCGAAGACGCAACACTCGAAGAAAAGTTGTCCGCTCCGGCTACGCAATTCAAAAATTTTCAATCGAGCACGGCTAGGCTTTACCGGACAATGACACGACAACGTTAGAGCGAGATACCAGCCTTCTTCCCTTCGCCATGATTTTAGCCAGGAGAGATATTTTACGCGATGAAAATTTTTATTATTCGAGAAAGATGTTAATAAAATTTAAATATACCAAAAAAAAACAAAAGCCTTAATTAATAACATTCTTGCGCGATAAATGGGATATTAAATTTTGTTTTAATCGAGAAACATTTTAATTTTAATCAAATTTATATATAAAAAATTAAAAAAAATAAAAACTTTTATTAATAACTTACTTGAGCGATAAATGGGATATTAAATTTTTTTAAATCGAGAAACATTTTAATTTTAATCAAATTTATATATAAAAAATTAAAAAAAAATAAAAACCTTTATTAATAACTTACTTGAGCGATAAATGGGATATTAAATTTTTTTAAATCGAGAAACATTTTAATTTTAATCAAATTTATATATATAAAATTAAAAAAAATTTATTAATAACTTACTTGAGCGATAAATGGGATATTAAATTTTTTTAAAAAAAAAAAACCTTTATTAATAACTTACTTGAGCTTTTTAAATCGAGAAACATTTTAATTTTAATCAAATTTATATATAAAAAATTAAAAAAAAAAAAAAAACCTTTATTAATAAAAACCTTTATTAATAACTTAATTGAGCGATAAATGGGATATTAAATTTTTTTAAATCGAGAAACATTTTAATTTTAATCAAATTTATATATAAAAATTTTAAAAAAATAAAAACCTTTATTAATAACTTACTTGAGCGATAAATGGGATATTAAATTTTTTTAAATAGATAAACAATTTTATTTTAATCAAATTTATATATAAAAAATTTAAAAAAAAAACAAGCCCTTATTCTTAACTTACTCGCGCGATAAATGGGCGGGAAGCTAAGCCTCGGGCTAGTAGCTAGCACGCACGCGCTGCCCGCGTGCTCGTTGCTGAGGCGCCGATACCTATAAATTAAGGAGAACGGGTAGACTACGGCATTTCTTGGCCGACGAGTCTAGCGTTCACATCTCCTCCGCGCTTGATCGAGTTTACGTTTCGCGAAAACCAATCATTTGTCACGACAATATGTCCCATTCAATTAACGACACTTGGCAGAGACTTGCCGAATTGGACGTGAGTCGAGAAGAGTCGAGGTATCGCTGTAAAATATTGCTGACCAGGGCGAACATCGACGACTCGCATCTGATGAAAAACTACCAGAGGTACTCGGACGAAATGGTTTCGAGCGACGAGGAATTCTCCGTCGGGGACAAAGATAGCATAGAAGTGGTGCACGAGATGGGTTTCAAATTCGAGTCTGAAATGGACGTCGGAGAGAAGAAAATCTCTCGTGTCGGCGTAATAATCAACTCGAGGCACGGTGCTTCGCTGCGGATGCGCATCAAGCGTAAGAAGTTTGAAGAATTTTCGAGCGAGAACAAAAAATTCTGGATCAACAGGCACAGGCTCTTCTCAAAGTTTGATAGCGGAATCAAGCTCGATCAAGAGAGTTGGTTCTCTGTCACTCCCGAGCTGTTGGCAAAGCACATCGCCTCGAGATTGAAATGCCGCACGATTATCGACGCTTTTTGCGGAGCTGGCGGAAATGCCATTCAATTCGCTATGGTCTGCGATAGAGTCATAGCAATTGACATCGACCCGAGAAAAATCAGAATGGCCAGGCACAACGCCAGGATATACGGTGTGGAGGACAAGATTACCTTTATAAACAAAGACTTTTTCGACTTCGTCTCCGACTCGAGGTCGAGAGCGGATGTCGTTTTTCTTAGTCCCCCTTGGGGAGGTCCCTCGTACAGAAACAAGGAGACATTTAGTCTCAAGGACGTGACGCCGGACATGGATAAAATAATGGCCAAGGCGAAATCCTTATCGGACAACATTGCCGCCTTTCTTCCTCGCAATACGGCCGTCGAAGAGCTAATGAAATTTTCCGAGAGGAGGGTTTTCGAAGTAGAGCAGAATGTTATGTGCGACCGTTTGAAAACGATCACCGTTTATTACGGAAATCTGGTCGATGCCACTTCCGATCCCATTGCCAAGAAGTTTGATTCGCCTAAACCTCCGATGCGATTCGTAGAGCCAATCGAACAATCCTGGAGGAGAGAGAGCAAAGACGAGGTGCCTCTTTGGAACGATGGGCAGAGCCTCGAAGAGAAGCTCACGTGCAAGCCTCGTGCTTACAGGAACTTTAATAGCCGAGCGACAAGATGGGAATCACCCAAAGGCAGCCTCGAAACATGGGGTTCGCCGAAAAGAAGTCAATATTTCGAAGACGCAACACTCGAAGAAAAGTTGTCCGCTCCGGCTACGCAATTCAAAAATTTTCAATCGAGCACGGCTAGGCTTTACCGGACAATGACACGACAACGTTAGAGCGAGATACCAGCCTTCTTCCCTTCGCCATGATTTTAGCCAGGAGAGATATTTTACGCGATGAAAATTTTTATTATTCGAGAAAGATGTTAATAAAATTTAAATATACCAAAAAAAAACAAAAGCCTTAATTAATAACATTCTTGCGCGATAAATGGGATATTAAATTTTGTTTTAATCGAGAAACATTTTAATTTTAATCAAATTTATATATAAAAAATTAAAAAAAAGAAAAACCTTTATTAATAACTTACTTGAGCGATAAATGGGATATTAAATTTTTTTAAATCGAGAAACATTTTAATTTTAATCAAATTTATATATAAAAAATTTAAAAAAAATAAAAACCTTTATTAATAACTTACTTGAGCGATAAATGGGATATTAAATTTTTTAAATCGAGAAACATTTTAATTTTAATCAAATTTATATATAAAAAATTTAAAAAAATAAAAACCTTTATTAATAACTTACTTGAGCGATAAATGGGATATTAAATTTTTTTAAATCGAGAAACATTTTAATTTTAATCAAATTTATATATAAAAAATTAAAAAAAAAACAAGCCCTTATTCTTAACTTACTCGCGCGATAAATGGGCGGGAAGCTAAGCCTCGGGCTAGTAGCTAGCACGCACGCGCTGCCCGCGTGCTCGTTGCTGAGGCGCCGATACCTATAAATTAAGGAGAACGGGTAGACTACGGCATTTCTTGGCCGACGAGTCTAGCGTTCACATCTCCTCCGCGCTTGATCGAGTTTACGTTTCGCGAAAACCAATCATTTGTCACGACAATATGTCCCATTCAATTAACGACACTTGGCAGAGACTTGCCGAATTGGACGTGAGTCGAGAAGAGTCGAGGTATCGCTGTAAAATATTGCTGACCAGGGCGAACATCGACGACTCGCATCTGATGAAAAACTACCAGAGGTACTCGGACGAAATGGTTTCGAGCGACGAGGAATTCTCCGTCGGGGACAAAGATAGCATGGAAGTGGTGCACGAGATGGGTTTCAAATTCGAGTCTGAAATGGACGTCGGAGAGAAGAAAATCTCTCGTGTCGGCGTAATAATCAACTCGAGGCACGGTGCTTCGCTGCGGATGCGCATCAAGCGTAAGAAGTTTGAAGAATTTTCGAGCGAGAACAAAAAATTCTGGATCAACAGGCACAGGCTCTTCTCAAAGTTTGATAGCGGAATCAAGCTCGATCAAGAGAGTTGGTTCTCTGTCACTCCCGAGCTGTTGGCAAAGCACATCGCCTCGAGATTGAAATGCCGCACGATTATCGACGCTTTTTGCGGAGCTGGCGGAAATGCCATTCAATTCGCTATGGTCTGCGATAGAGTCATAGCAATTGACATCGACCCGAGAAAAATCAGAATGGCCAGGCACAACGCCAGGATATACGGTGTGGAGGACAAGATTACCTTTATAAACAAAGACTTTTTCGACTTCGTCTCCGACTCGAGGTCGAGAGCGGATGTCGTTTTTCTTAGTCCCCCTTGGGGAGGTCCCTCGTACAGAAACAAGGAGACATTTAGTCTCAAGGACGTGACGCCGGACATGGATAAAATAATGGCCAAGGCGAAATCCTTATCGGACAACATTGCCGCCTTTCTTCCTCGCAATACGGCCGTCGAAGAGCTAATGAAATTTTCCGAGAGGAGGGTTTTCGAAGTAGAGCAGAATGTTATGTGCGACCGTTTGAAAACGATCACCGTTTATTACGGAAATCTGGTCGATGCCACTTCCGATCCCATTGCCAAGAAGTTTGATTCGCCTAAACCTCCGATGCGATTCGTAGAGCCAATCGAACAATCCTGGAGGAGAGAGAGCAAAGACGAGGTGCCTCTTTGGAACGATGGGCAGAGCCTCGAAGAGAAGCTCACGTGCAAGCCTCGTGCTTACAGGAACTTTAATAGCCGAGCGACAAGATGGGAATCACCCAAAGGCAGCCTCGAAACATGGGGTTCGCCGAAAAGAAGTCAATATTTCGAAGACGCAACACTCGAAGAAAAGTTGTCCGCTCCGGCTACGCAATTCAAAAATTTTCAATCGAGCACGGCTAGGCTTTACCGGACAATGACACGACAACGTTAGAGCGAGATACCAGCCTTCTTCCCTTCGCCATGATTTTAGCCAGGAGAGATATTTTACGCGATGAAAATTTTTATTATTCGAGAAAGATGTTAATAAAATTTAAATATACCAAAAAAAAAACAAAAGCCTTAATTAATAACATTCTTGCGCGATAAATGGGATATTAAATTTTGTTTTAATCGAGAAACATTTTAATTTTAATCAAATTTATATATAAAAAATTTTAAAAAAATAAAAACCTTTATTAATAACTTACTTGAGCGATAAATGGGATATTAAATTTTTTTAAATCGAGAAACATTTTAATTTTAATCAAATTTATATATAAAAAATTAAAAAAAAATAAAAACCTTTATTAATAACTTACTTGAGCGATAAATGGGATATTAAATTTTTTTAAATCGAGAAACATTTTAATTTTAATCAAATTTATATATAAAAAATTAAAAAAAAATAAAAACCTTTATTAATAACTTACTTGAGCGATAAATGGGATATTAAATTTTTTTAAATCGAGAAACATTTTAATTTTAATCAAATTTATATATAAAAAATTTAAAAAAAAACAAGCCCTTATTCTTAACTTACTCGCGCGATAAATGGGCGGGAAGCTAAGCCTCGGGCTAGTAGCTAGCACGCACGCGCTGCCCGCGTGCTCGTTGCTGAGGCGCCGATACCTATAAATTAAGGAGAACGGGTAGACTACGGCATTTCTTGGCCGACGAGTCTAGCGTTCACATCTCCTCCGCGCTTGATCGAGTTTACGTTTCGCGAAAACCAATCATTTGTCACGACAATATGTCCCATTCAATTAACGACACTTGGCAGAGACTTGCCGAATTGGACGTGAGTCGAGAAGAGTCGAGGTATCGCTGTAAAATATTGCTGACCAGGGCGAACATCGACGACTCGCATCTGATGAAAAACTACCAGAGGTACTCGGACGAAATGGTTTCGAGCGACGAGGAATTCTCCGTCGGGGACAAAGATAGCATGGAAGTGGTGCACGAGATGGGTTTCAAATTCGAGTCTGAAATGGACGTCGGAGAGAAGAAAATCTCTCGTGTCGGCGTAATAATCAACTCGAGGCACGGTGCTTCGCTGCGGATGCGCATCAAGCGTAAGAAGTTTGAAGAATTTTCGAGCGAGAACAAAAAATTCTGGATCAACAGGCACAGGCTCTTCTCAAAGTTTGATAGCGGAATCAAGCTCGATCAAGAGAGTTGGTTCTCTGTCACTCCCGAGCTGTTGGCAAAGCACATCGCCTCGAGATTGAAATGCCGCACGATTATCGACGCTTTTTGCGGAGCTGGCGGAAATGCCATTCAATTCGCTATGGTCTGCGATAGAGTCATAGCAATTGACATCGACCCGAGAAAAATCAGAATGGCCAGGCACAACGCCAGGATATACGGTGTGGAGGACAAGATTACCTTTATAAACAAAGACTTTTTCGACTTCGTCTCCGACTCGAGGTCGAGAGCGGATGTCGTTTTTCTTAGTCCCCCTTGGGGAGGTCCCTCGTACAGAAACAAGGAGACATTTAGTCTCAAGGACGTGACGCCGGACATGGATAAAATAATGGCCAAGGCGAAATCCTTATCGGACAACATTGCCGCCTTTCTTCCTCGCAATACGGCCGTCGAAGAGCTAATGAAATTTTCCGAGAGGAGGGTTTTCGAAGTAGAGCAGAATGTTATGTGCGACCGTTTGAAAACGATCACCGTTTATTACGGAAATCTGGTCGATGCCACTTCCGATCCCATTGCCAAGAAGTTTGATTCGCCTAAACCTCCGATGCGATTCGTAGAGCCAATCGAACAATCCTGGAGGAGAGAGAGCAAAGACGAGGTGCCTCTTTGGAACGATGGGCAGAGCCTCGAAGAGAAGCTCACGTGCAAGCCTCGTGCTTACAGGAACTTTAATAGCCGAGCGACAAGATGGGAATCACCCAAAGGCAGCCTCGAAACATGGGGTTCGCCGAAAAGAAGTCAATATTTCGAAGACGCAACACTCGAAGAAAAGTTGTCCGCTCCGGCTACGCAATTCAAAAATTTTCAATCGAGCACGGCTAGGCTTTACCGGACAATGACACGACAACGTTAGAGCGAGATACCAGCCTTCTTCCCTTCGCCATGATTTTAGCCAGGAGAGATATTTTACGCGATGAAAATTTTTATTATTCGAGAAAGATGTTAATAAAATTTAAATATACCAAAAAAAAAACAAAAGCCTTAATTAATAACATTCTTGCGCGATAAATGGGATATTAAATTTTGTTTTAATCGAGAAACATTTTAATTTTAATCAAATTTATATATAAAAAAATTTTAAAAAAAAAAAACCTTTATTAATAACTTAATTGAGCGATAAATGGGATATTAAATTTTGTTTTAATCGAGAAACATTTTAATTTTAATCAAATTTATATATAAAAAATTAAAAAAAATAAAAACCTTTATTAATAACTTACTTGAGCGATAAATGGGATATTAAATTTTTTTAAATCGAGAAACATTTTAATTTTAATCAAATTTATATATAAAAATTAAAAAAAAATAAAACCTTTATTAATAACTTTCTTGAGCGATAAATGGGATATTAAATTTTGTTTTAATCGAGAAACATTTTAATTTTAATCAAATTTATATATAAAAAATTAAAAAAAAAAACAAGCCCTTATTCTTAACTTACTCGCGCGATAAATGGGCGGGAAGCTAAGCCTCGGGCTAGTAGCTAGCACGCACGCGCTGCCCGCGTGCTCGTTGCTGAGGCGCCGATACCTATAAATTAAGGAGAACGGGTAGACTACGGCATTTCTTGGCCGACGAGTCTAGCGTTCACATCTCCTCCGCGCTTGATCGAGTTTACGTTTCGCGAAAACCAATCATTTGTCACGACAATATGTCCCATTCAATTAACGACACTTGGCAGAGACTTGCCGAATTGGACGTGAGTCGAGAAGAGTCGAGGTATCGCTGTAAAATATTGCTGACCAGGGCGAACATCGACGACTCGCATCTGATGAAAAACTACCAGAGGTACTCGGACGAAATGGTTTCGAGCGACGAGGAATTCTCCGTCGGGGACAAAGATAGCATGGAAGTGGTGCACGAGATGGGTTTCAAATTCGAGTCTGAAATGGACGTCGGAGAGAAGAAAATCTCTCGTGTCGGCGTAATAATCAACTCGAGGCACGGTGCTTCGCTGCGGATGCGCATCAAGCGTAAGAAGTTTGAAGAATTTTCGAGCGAGAACAAAAAATTCTGGATCAACAGGCACAGGCTCTTCTCAAAGTTTGATAGCGGAATCAAGCTCGATCAAGAGAGTTGGTTCTCTGTCACTCCCGAGCTGTTGGCAAAGCACATCGCCTCGAGATTGAAATGCCGCACGATTATCGACGCTTTTTGCGGAGCTGGCGGAAATGCCATTCAATTCGCTATGGTCTGCGATAGAGTCATAGCAATTGACATCGACCCGAGAAAAATCAGAATGGCCAGGCACAACGCCAGGATATACGGTGTGGAGGACAAGATTACCTTTATAAACAAAGACTTTTTCGACTTCGTCTCCGACTCGAGGTCGAGAGCGGATGTCGTTTTTCTTAGTCCCCCTTGGGGAGGTCCCTCGTACAGAAACAAGGAGACATTTAGTCTCAAGGACGTGACGCCGGACATGGATAAAATAATGGCCAAGGCGAAATCCTTATCGGACAACATTGCCGCCTTTCTTCCTCGCAATACGGCCGTCGAAGAGCTAATGAAATTTTCCGAGAGGAGGGTTTTCGAAGTAGAGCAGAATGTTATGTGCGACCGTTTGAAAACGATCACCGTTTATTACGGAAATCTGGTCGATGCCACTTCCGATCCCATTGCCAAGAAGTTTGATTCGCCTAAACCTCCGATGCGATTCGTAGAGCCAATCGAACAATCCTGGAGGAGAGAGAGCAAAGACGAGGTGCCTCTTTGGAACGATGGGCAGAGCCTCGAAGAGAAGCTCACGTGCAAGCCTCGTGCTTACAGGAACTTTAATAGCCGAGCGACAAGATGGGAATCACCCAAAGGCAGCCTCGAAACATGGGGTTCGCCGAAAAGAAGTCAATATTTCGAAGACGCAACACTCGAAGAAAAGTTGTCCGCTCCGGCTACGCAATTCAAAAATTTTCAATCGAGCACGGCTAGGCTTTACCGGACAATGACACGACAACGTTAGAGCGAGATACCAGCCTTCTTCCCTTCGCCATGATTTTAGCCAGGAGAGATATTTTACGCGATGAAAATTTTTATTATTCGAGAAAGATGTTAATAAAATTTAAATATACCAAAAAAATAAACAAAAGCCTTAATTAATAACATTCTTGCGCGATAAATGGGATATTAAATTTTGTTTTAATCGAGAAACATTTTAATTTTAATCAAATTTATATATAAAAAATTTTAAAAAAATAAAAACCTTTATTAATAACTTACTTGAGCGATAAATGGGATATTAAATTTTTTTAAATCGAGAAACATTTTAATTTTAATCAAATTTATATAAAAAATTAAAAAAAATAAAAACCTTTATTAATAACTTACTTGAGCGATAAATGGGATATTAAATTTTGTTTTAATCGAGAAACATTTTAATTTTAATCAAATTTATATATAAAAAATTAAAAAAAATAAAAACCTTTATTAATAACTTACTTGAGCGATAAATGGGATATTAAATTTTTTTAAATCGAGAAACATTTTAATTTTAATCAAATTTATATATAAAAAATTAAAAAAAAAAGCAACCCCTTATTCTTAACTTACTCGCGCGATAAATGGGCGGGAAGCTAAGCCTCGGGCTAGTAGCTAGCACGCACGCGCTGCCCGCGTGCTCGTTGCTGAGGCGCCGATACCTATAAATTAAGGAGAACGGGTAGACTACGGCATTTCTTGGCCGACGAGTCTAGCGTTCACATCTCCTCCGCGCTTGATCGAGTTTACGTTTCGCGAAAACCAATCATTTGTCACGACAATATGTCCCATTCAATTAACGACACTTGGCAGAGACTTGCCGAATTGGACGTGAGTCGAGAAGAGTCGAGGTATCGCTGTAAAATATTGCTGACCAGGGCGAACATCGACGACTCGCATCTGATGAAAAACTACCAGAGGTACTCGGACGAAATGGTTTCGAGCGACGAGGAATTCTCCGTCGGGGACAAAGATAGCATGGAAGTGGTGCACGAGATGGGTTTCAAATTCGAGTCTGAAATGGACGTCGGAGAGAAGAAAATCTCTCGTGTCGGCGTAATAATCAACTCGAGGCACGGTGCTTCGCTGCGGATGCGCATCAAGCGTAAGAAGTTTGAAGAATTTTCGAGCGAGAACAAAAAATTCTGGATCAACAGGCACAGGCTCTTCTCAAAGTTTGATAGCGGAATCAAGCTCGATCAAGAGAGTTGGTTCTCTGTCACTCCCGAGCTGTTGGCAAAGCACATCGCCTCGAGATTGAAATGCCGCACGATTATCGACGCTTTTTGCGGAGCTGGCGGAAATGCCATTCAATTCGCTATGGTCTGCGATAGAGTCATAGCAATTGACATCGACCCGAGAAAAATCAGAATGGCCAGGCACAACGCCAGGATATACGGTGTGGAGGACAAGATTACCTTTATAAACAAAGACTTTTTCGACTTCGTCTCCGACTCGAGGTCGAGAGCGGATGTCGTTTTTCTTAGTCCCCCTTGGGGAGGTCCCTCGTACAGAAACAAGGAGACATTTAGTCTCAAGGACGTGACGCCGGACATGGATAAAATAATGGCCAAGGCGAAATCCTTATCGGACAACATTGCCGCCTTTCTTCCTCGCAATACGGCCGTCGAAGAGCTAATGAAATTTTCCGAGAGGAGGGTTTTCGAAGTAGAGCAGAATGTTATGTGCGACCGTTTGAAAACGATCACCGTTTATTACGGAAATCTGGTCGATGCCACTTCCGATCCCATTGCCAAGAAGTTTGATTCGCCTAAACCTCCGATGCGATTCGTAGAGCCAATCGAACAATCCTGGAGGAGAGAGAGCAAAGACGAGGTGCCTCTTTGGAACGATGGGCAGAGCCTCGAAGAGAAGCTCACGTGCAAGCCTCGTGCTTACAGGAACTTTAATAGCCGAGCGACAAGATGGGAATCACCCAAAGGCAGCCTCGAAACATGGGGTTCGCCGAAAAGAAGTCAATATTTCGAAGACGCAACACTCGAAGAAAAGTTGTCCGCTCCGGCTACGCAATTCAAAAATTTTCAATCGAGCACGGCTAGGCTTTACCGGACAATGACACGACAACGTTAGAGCGAGATACCAGCCTTCTTCCCTTCGCCATGATTTTAGCCAGGAGAGATATTTTACGCGATGAAAATTTTTATTATTCGAGAAAGATGTTAATAAAATTTAAATATACCAAAAAAAAAACAAAAGCCTTAATTAATAACATTCTTGCGCGATAAATGGGATATTAAATTTTGTTTTAATCGAGAAACATTTTAATTTTAATCAAATTTATATATAAAAAATTAAAAAAAAATAAAAACCTTTATTAATAACTTACTTGAGCGATAAATGGGATATTAAATTTTTTTAAATCGAGAAACATTTTAATTTTAATCAAATTTATATATAAAAACTTTAAAAAAAAATAAAAGCCTTTATTAATAACTTACTTGAGCGATAAATGGGCGGGAAGCTAAGCCTCGGGCTAGTAGCTAGCACGCACGCGCTGCCCGCGTGCTCGTTGCTGAGGCGCCGATACCTATAAATTAAGGAGAACGGGTAGACTACGGCATTTCTTGGCCGACGAGTCTAGCGTTCACATCTCCTCCGCGCTTGATCGAGTTTACGTTTCGCGAAAACCAATCATTTGTCACGACAATATGTCCCATTCAATTAACGACACTTGGCAGAGACTTGCCGAATTGGACGTGAGTCGAGAAGAGTCGAGGTATCGCTGTAAAATATTGCTGACCAGGGCGAACATCGACGACTCGCATCTGATGAAAAACTACCAGAGGTACTCGGACGAAATGGTTTCGAGCGACGAGGAATTCTCCGTCGGGGACAAAGATAGCATGGAAGTGGTGCACGAGATGGGTTTCAAATTCGAGTCTGAAATGGACGTCGGAGAGAAGAAAATCTCTCGTGTCGGCGTAATAATCAACTCGAGGCACGGTGCTTCGCTGCGGATGCGCATCAAGCGTAAGAAGTTTGAAGAATTTTCGAGCGAGAACAAAAAATTCTGGATCAACAGGCACAGGCTCTTCTCAAAGTTTGATAGCGGAATCAAGCTCGATCAAGAGAGTTGGTTCTCTGTCACTCCCGAGCTGTTGGCAAAGCACATCGCCTCGAGATTGAAATGCCGCACGATTATCGACGCTTTTTGCGGAGCTGGCGGAAATGCCATTCAATTCGCTATGGTCTGCGATAGAGTCATAGCAATTGACATCGACCCGAGAAAAATCAGAATGGCCAGGCACAACGCCAGGATATACGGTGTGGAGGACAAGATTACCTTTATAAACAAAGACTTTTTCGACTTCGTCTCCGACTCGAGGTCGAGAGCGGATGTCGTTTTTCTTAGTCCCCCTTGGGGAGGTCCCTCGTACAGAAACAAGGAGACATTTAGTCTCAAGGACGTGACGCCGGACATGGATAAAATAATGGCCAAGGCGAAATCCTTATCGGACAACATTGCCGCCTTTCTTCCTCGCAATACGGCCGTCGAAGAGCTAATGAAATTTTCCGAGAGGAGGGTTTTCGAAGTAGAGCAGAATGTTATGTGCGACCGTTTGAAAACGATCACCGTTTATTACGGAAATCTGGTCGATGCCACTTCCGATCCCATTGCCAAGAAGTTTGATTCGCCTAAACCTCCGATGCGATTCGTAGAGCCAATCGAACAATCCTGGAGGAGAGAGAGCAAAGACGAGGTGCCTCTTTGGAACGATGGGCAGAGCCTCGAAGAGAAGCTCACGTGCAAGCCTCGTGCTTACAGGAACTTTAATAGCCGAGCGACAAGATGGGAATCACCCAAAGGCAGCCTCGAAACATGGGGTTCGCCGAAAAGAAGTCAATATTTCGAAGACGCAACACTCGAAGAAAAGTTGTCCGCTCCGGCTACGCAATTCAAAAATTTTCAATCGAGCACGGCTAGGCTTTACCGGACAATGACACGACAACGTTAGAGCGAGATACCAGCCTTCTTCCCTTCGCCATGATTTTAGCCAGGAGAGATATTTTACGCGATGAAAATTTTTATTATTCGAGAAAGATGTTAATAAAATTTAAATATACCAAAAAAAACAAAAGCCTTAATTAATAACATTCTTGCGCGATAAATGGGATATTAAATTTTGTTTTAAGGCGAGAAACATTTTAATTTTAATCAAATTATATATATAAAAAATTAAAAAAAATAAAAACTTTTATTAATAACTTACTTGAGCGATAAATGGGATATTAAATTTTTTAAATCGAGAAACATTTTAATTTTAAATCAAAATTATATATAAAAATTTAAAAAAAAAAAAAACCTTTATTAATAACTTACTTGAGCGATAAATGGGATATTAAATTTTTTTAAATCGAGAAACATTTTAATTTTAATCAAATTTATATATATAAAATTTAAAAAAAAATAAAAACCTTTATTAATAAATTACTTGAGCGATAAATGGGATTATTAAATTTTTTTAAATCGAGGAAACATTTTAATTTTAATCAAATTTATATATAAAAAATTTAAAAAAAAATAAAATCCTTTATTAATAACTTACTTGTGCGATAAATGGGATATTAAATTTTTTTAAATCGAGAAACATTTTAATTTTAATCAAATTTATATATAAAAAAATTAAAAAAAAAAAAAAAAACCTTTATTAATAACTTACTTGAGCGATAAATGGGATATTAAATTTTTTTAAATCGAGAAAACATTTTAATTTTAATCAAATTTATATATATAAAATTTAAAAAAAAAATAAAAACCTTTATTAATAACTTACTTGAGCGATAAATGGATATTAAATTTTTTTAAATCGAGAAACATTTTAATTTTAATCAAATTTATATAAAAAAAATTAAAAAAAAAAATAAAAAACCTTTATTATAAACTTACTTGAGCGATAAATGGGATATTAATTTTTTTAAATCGAGAAACATTTTAATTTTAATCAAATTTATATATATAAAAAATTTAAAAAAAATAAAAACCTTTATTAATAACTTACTTGAGCGATAAATGGGATATTAAATTTTTTTAAATCGAGAAACATTTTAATGTTAATCAAATTTATATATAAAAAATTAAAAAAAAAAAAAAAAAAAACCTTTTATTAATAACTTACTTGAGCGATAAATGGGATATTAAATTTTTTTAAATCGAGAAACATTTTAATTTTAATCAAATTTATATATATAAAATTTAAAAAAAAATAAAAACCTTTATTAATAACTTACTTGAGCGATAAATGGGATATTAAATTTTTTTAAATCGAGAAACATTTTAATTTTAATCAAATTTATATATAAAAAATTAAAAAGAAATAAAAACCTTTATTAATAACTTACTTGAGCGATAAATGGGATATTAAATTTTTTTAAATCGAGAAACATTTTAATTTTAATCAAATTTATATATAAAAAATTAAAAAAAAAATGAAAACCTTTATTAATAACTTACTTGAGCGATAAATGGGATATTAAATTTTTTTAAATCGAGAAACATTTTAATTTTAATCAAATTTATATATAAATAATTATAAAAAAAAAACAAGCCCTTATTCTTAACTTACTCGCGCGATAAATGGGCGGGAAGCTAAGCCTCGGGCTAGTAGCTAGCACGCACGCGCTGCCCGCGTGCTCGTTGCTGAGGCGCCGATACCTATAAATTAAGGAGAACGGGTAGACTACGGCATTTCTTGGCCGACGAGTCTAGCGTTCACATCTCCTCCGCGCTTGATCGAGTTTACGTTTCGCGAAAACCAATCATTTGTCACGACAATATGTCCCATTCAATTAACGACACTTGGCAGAGACTTGCCGAATTGGACGTGATTCGAGAAGAGTCGAGGTATCGCTGTAAAATATTGCTGACCAGGGCGAACATCGACGACTCGCATCTGATGAAAAACTACCAGAGGTACTCGGACGAAATGGTTTCGAGCGACGAGGAATTCTCCGTCGGGGACAAAGATAGCATAGAAGTGGTGCACGAGATGGGTTTCAAATTCGAGTCTGAAATGGACGTCGGAGAGAAGAAAATCTCTCGTGTCGGCGTAATAATCAACTCGAGGCACGGTGCTTCGCTGCGGATGCGCATCAAGCGTAAGAAGTTTGAAGAATTTTCGAGCGAGAACAAAAAATTCTGGATCAACAGGCACAGGCTCTTCTCAAAGTTTGATAGCGGAATCAAGCTCGATCAAGAGAGTTGGTTCTCTGTCACTCCCGAGCTGTTGGCAAAGCACATCGCCTCGAGATTGAAATGCCGCACGATTATCGACGCTTTTTGCGGAGCTGGCGGAAATGCCATTCAATTCGCTATGGTCTGCGATAGAGTCATAGCAATTGACATCGACCCGAGAAAAATCAGAATGGCCAGGCACAACGCCAGGATATACGGTGTGGAGGACAAGATTACCTTTATAAACAAAGACTTTTTCGACTTCGTCTCCGACTCGAGGTCGAGAGCGGATGTCGTTTTTCTTAGTCCCCCTTGGGGAGGTCCCTCGTACAGAAACAAGGAGACATTTAGTCTCAAGGACGTGACGCCGGACATGGATAAAATAATGGCCAAGGCGAAATCCTTATCGGACAACATTGCCGCCTTTCTTCCTCGCAATACGGCCGTCGAAGAGCTAATGAAATTTTCCGAGAGGAGGGTTTTCGAAGTAGAGCAGAATGTTATGTGCGACCGTTTGAAAACGATCACCGTTTATTACGGAAATCTGGTCGATGCCACTTCCGATCCCATTGCCAAGAAGTTTGATTCGCCTAAACCTCCGATGCGATTCGTAGAGCCAATCGAACAATCCTGGAGGAGAGAGAGCAAAGACGAGGTGCCTCTTTGGAACGATGGGCAGAGCCTCGAAGAGAAGCTCACGTGCAAGCCTCGTGCTTACAGGAACTTTAATAGCCGAGCGACAAGATGGGAATCACCCAAAGGCAGCCTCGAAACATGGGGTTCGCCGAAAAGAAGTCAATATTTCGAAGACGCAACACTCGAAGAAAAGTTGTCCGCTCCGGCTACGCAATTCAAAAATTTTCAATCGAGCACGGCTAGGCTTTACCGGACAATGACACGACAACGTTAGAGCGAGATACCAGCCTTCTTCCCTTCGCCATGATTTTAGCCAGGAGAGATATTTTACGCGATGAAAATTTTTATTATTCGAGAAAGATGTTAATAAAATTTAAATATACCAAAAAAATAAACAAAAGCCTTAATTAATAACATTCTTGCGCGATAAATGGGATATTAAATTTTGTTTTAATCGAGAAACATTTTAATTTTAATCAAATTTATATATAAAAAATTAAAAAAAAATAAAAACCTTTATTAATAACTTACTTGAGCGATAAATGGGATATTAAATTTTAAATCGAGAAACATTTTAATTTTAATCAAATTTATATATAAAAATTTAAAAAAAATAAAAACTTTTATTAATAACTTACTTGAGCGATAAATGGGATATTAAATTTTTTTAAATCGAGAAACATTTTAATTTTAATCAAATTTATATATAAAAATTTTAAAAAAATAAAAACCTTTATTAATAACTTACTTGAGCGATAAATGGGATATTAAATTTTTTTAAATCGAGAAACATTTTAATTTTAATCAAATTTATATATAAAAAATTTAAAAAAAATAAACCTTTATTAATAACTTACTTGAGCGATAAATGGGATATTAAATTTTTTAAATCGAGAAACATTTTAATTTTAATCAAATTTATATATAAATAATTAAAAAAAAACAAGCCCTTATTCTTAACTTACTCGCGCGATAAATGGGCGGGAAGCTAAGCCTCGGGCTAGTAGCTAGCACGCACGCGCTGCCCGCGTGCTCGTTGCTGAGGCGCCGATACCTATAAATTAAGGAGAACGGGTAGACTACGGCATTTCTTGGCCGACGAGTCTAGCGTTCACATCTCCTCCGCGCTTGATCGAGTTTACGTTTCGCGAAAACCAATCATTTGTCACGACAATATGTCCCATTCAATTAACGACACTTGGCAGAGACTTGCCGAATTGGACGTGAGTCGAGAAGAGTCGAGGTATCGCTGTAAAATATTGCTGACCAGGGCGAACATCGACGACTCGCATCTGATGAAAAACTACCAGAGGTACTCGGACGAAATGGTTTCGAGCGACGAGGAATTCTCCGTCGGGGACAAAGATAGCATGGAAGTGGTGCACGAGATGGGTTTCAAATTCGAGTCTGAAATGGACGTCGGAGAGAAGAAAATCTCTCGTGTCGGCGTAATAATCAACTCGAGGCACGGTGCTTCGCTGCGGATGCGCATCAAGCGTAAGAAGTTTGAAGAATTTTCGAGCGAGAACAAAAAATTCTGGATCAACAGGCACAGGCTCTTCTCAAAGTTTGATAGCGGAATCAAGCTCGATCAAGAGAGTTGGTTCTCTGTCACTCCCGAGCTGTTGGCAAAGCACATCGCCTCGAGATTGAAATGCCGCACGATTATCGACGCTTTTTGCGGAGCTGGCGGAAATGCCATTCAATTCGCTATGGTCTGCGATAGAGTCATAGCAATTGACATCGACCCGAGAAAAATCAGAATGGCCAGGCACAACGCCAGGATATACGGTGTGGAGGACAAGATTACCTTTATAAACAAAGACTTTTTCGACTTCGTCTCCGACTCGAGGTCGAGAGCGGATGTCGTTTTCTTAGTCCCCCTTGGGGAGGTCCCTCGTACAGAAACAAGGAGACATTTAGTCTCAAGGACGTGACGCCGGACATGGATAAAATAATGGCCAAGGCGAAATCCTTATCGGACAACATTGCCGCCTTTCTTCCTCGCAATACGGCCGTCGAAGAGCTAATGAAATTTTCCGAGAGGAGGGTTTTCGAAGTAGAGCAGAATGTTATGTGCGACCGTTTGAAAACGATCACCGTTTATTACGGAAATCTGGTCGATGCCACTTCCGATCCCATTGCCAAGAAGTTTGATTCGCCTAAACCTCCGATGCGATTCGTAGAGCCAATCGAACAATCCTGGAGGAGAGAGAGCAAAGACGAGGTGCCTCTTTGGAACGATGGGCAGAGCCTCGAAGAGAAGCTCACGTGCAAGCCTCGTGCTTACAGGAACTTTAATAGCCGAGCGACAAGATGGGAATCACCCAAAGGCAGCCTCGAAACATGGGGTTCGCCGAAAAGAAGTCAATATTTCGAAGACGCAACACTCGAAGAAAAGTTGTCCGCTCCGGCTACGCAATTCAAAAATTTTCAATCGAGCACGGCTAGGCTTTACCGGACAATGACACGACAACGTTAGAGCGAGATACCAGCCTTCTTCCCTTCGCCATGATTTTAGCCAGGAGAGATATTTTACGCGATGAAAATTTTTATTATTCGAGAAAGATGTTAATAAAATTTAAATATACCAAAAAAAAAACAAAAGCCTTAATTAATAACATTCTTGCGCGATAAATGGGATATTAAATTTTGTTTTAATCGAGAAACATTTTAATTTTAATCAAATTTATATATAAAAAATTAAAAAAAAATAAAAATAAAAACCTTTATTAATAACTTACTTGAGCGATAAATGGGATATTAAATTTTTTTAAATCGAGAAACATTTTAATTTTAATCAAATTTATATATAAAAAATTTAAAAAAAATAAAAACCTTTATTAATAACTTAATTGAGCGATAAATGGGATATTAAATTTTTTTAAATCGAGAAACATTTTAATTTTAATCAAATTTATATATAAAAAATTAAAAAAAAAAACAAGCCCTTATTCTTAACTTACTCGCGCGATAAATGGGCGGGAAGCTAAGCCTCGGGCTAGTAGCTAGCACGCACGCGCTGCCCGCGTGCTCGTTGCTGAGGCGCCGATACCTATAAATTAAGGAGAACGGGTAGACTACGGCATTTCTTGGCCGACGAGTCTAGCGTTCACATCTCCTCCGCGCTTGATCGAGTTTACGTTTCGCGAAAACCAATCATTTGTCACGACAATATGTCCCATTCAATTAACGACACTTGGCAGAGACTTGCCGAATTGGACGTGAGTCGAGAAGAGTCGAGGTATCGCTGTAAAATATTGCTGACCAGGGCGAACATCGACGACTCGCATCTGATGAAAAACTACCAGAGGTACTCGGACGAAATGGTTTCGAGCGACGAGGAATTCTCCGTCGGGGACAAAGATAGCATGGAAGTGGTGCACGAGATGGGTTTCAAATTCGAGTCTGAAATGGACGTCGGAGAGAAGAAAATCTCTCGTGTCGGCGTAATAATCAACTCGAGGCACGGTGCTTCGCTGCGGATGCGCATCAAGCGTAAGAAGTTTGAAGAATTTTCGAGCGAGAACAAAAAATTCTGGATCAACAGGCACAGGCTCTTCTCAAAGTTTGATAGCGGAATCAAGCTCGATCAAGAGAGTTGGTTCTCTGTCACTCCCGAGCTGTTGGCAAAGCACATCGCCTCGAGATTGAAATGCCGCACGATTATCGACGCTTTTTGCGGAGCTGGCGGAAATGCCATTCAATTCGCTATGGTCTGCGATAGAGTCATAGCAATTGACATCGACCCGAGAAAAATCAGAATGGCCAGGCACAACGCCAGGATATACGGTGTGGAGGACAAGATTACCTTTATAAACAAAGACTTTTTCGACTTCGTCTCCGACTCGAGGTCGAGAGCGGATGTCGTTTTTCTTAGTCCCCCTTGGGGAGGTCCCTCGTACAGAAACAAGGAGACATTTAGTCTCAAGGACGTGACGCCGGACATGGATAAAATAATGGCCAAGGCGAAATCCTTATCGGACAACATTGCCGCCTTTCTTCCTCGCAATACGGCCGTCGAAGAGCTAATGAAATTTTCCGAGAGGAGGGTTTTCGAAGTAGAGCAGAATGTTATGTGCGACCGTTTGAAAACGATCACCGTTTATTACGGAAATCTGGTCGATGCCACTTCCGATCCCATTGCCAAGAAGTTTGATTCGCCTAAACCTCCGATGCGATTCGTAGAGCCAATCGAACAATCCTGGAGGAGAGAGAGCAAAGACGAGGTGCCTCTTTGGAACGATGGGCAGAGCCTCGAAGAGAAGCTCACGTGCAAGCCTCGTGCTTACAGGAACTTTAATAGCCGAGCGACAAGATGGGAATCACCCAAAGGCAGCCTCGAAACATGGGGTTCGCCGAAAAGAAGTCAATATTTCGAAGACGCAACACTCGAAGAAAAGTTGTCCGCTCCGGCTACGCAATTCAAAAATTTTCAATCGAGCACGGCTAGGCTTTACCGGACAATGACACGACAACGTTAGAGCGAGATACCAGCCTTCTTCCCTTCGCCATGATTTTAGCCAGGAGAGATATTTTACGCGATGAAAATTTTATTATTCTAGAATTATGTTAAAAAAATATAATATACCAAAAAAAAAAACAAAAGCCTTAATTAATAACATTCTTGCGCGATAAATGGGATATTAAATTTTGTTTTAATCGAGAAACATTTTAATTTTAATCAAATTTATATATAAAAAATTAAAAAAAATAAAAACTTTTATTAATAACTTACTTGAGCGATAAATGGGATATTAAATTTTTTAAAATCGAGAAACATTTTAATTTTAATCAAATTTATATATACAAAATTAAAAAAAAAATAAACCTTTATTAATAACTTACTTGAGCGATAAATGGGATATTAAATTTTTTTAAATCGAGAAACATTTTAATTTTAATCAAATTTATATATAAAAAATTTAAAAAAAAAAATAAAAACCTTTATTAATAACTTACTTGAGCGATAAATGGGGGTTATTAATAAATGAGCGATAAATGGGATAAATTTTTTAAATCGAGAAACATATTCATTTTAATCAAATTTTATATATATAAAAAATTTAAAAAAAATAAAAACCTTTATTAATAACTTACTTGAGCGATAAATGGGATATTAAATTTTTTTAAATCGAGAAACATTTTAATTTTAATCAAATTTATATATAAAAAATTAAAAAAAAATAAAAACCTTTATTAATAACTTACTTGAGCGATAAATGGGATATTAAATTTTTTTAAATCGAGAAACATTTTAATTTTAATCAAATTTATATATAAAAATTTAAAAAAAATAAAAACCTTTATTAATAACTTACTTGAGCGATAAATGGGATATTAAATTTTTTTAAATCGAGAAACATTTTAATTTTAATCAAATTTATATATAAAAAATTTAAAAAAAAACAAGCCCTTATTCTTAACTTACTCGCGCGATAAATGGGCGGGAAGCTAAGCCTCGGGCTAGTAGCTAGCACGCACGCGCTGCCCGCGTGCTCGTTGCTGAGGCGCCGATACCTATAAATTAAGGAGAACGGGTAGACTACGGCATTTCTTGGCCGACGAGTCTAGCGTTCACATCTCCTCCGCGCTTGATCGAGTTTACGTTTCGCGAAAACCAATCATTTGTCACGACAATATGTCCCATTCAATTAACGACACTTGGCAGAGACTTGCCGAATTGGACGTGAGTCGAGAAGAGTCGAGGTATCGCTGTAAAATATTGCTGACCAGGGCGAACATCGACGACTCGCATCTGATGAAAAACTACCAGAGGTACTCGGACGAAATGGTTTCGAGCGACGAGGAATTCTCCGTCGGGGACAAAGATAGCATGGAAGTGGTGCACGAGATGGGTTTCAAATTCGAGTCTGAAATGGACGTCGGAGAGAAGAAAATCTCTCGTGTCGGCGTAATAATCAACTCGAGGCACGGTGCTTCGCTGCGGATGCGCATCAAGCGTAAGAAGTTTGAAGAATTTTCGAGCGAGAACAAAAAATTCTGGATCAACAGGCACAGGCTCTTCTCAAAGTTTGATAGCGGAATCAAGCTCGATCAAGAGAGTTGGTTCTCTGTCACTCCCGAGCTGTTGGCAAAGCACATCGCCTCGAGATTGAAATGCCGCACGATTATCGACGCTTTTTGCGGAGCTGGCGGAAATGCCATTCAATTCGCTATGGTCTGCGATAGAGTCATAGCAATTGACATCGACCCGAGAAAAATCAGAATGGCCAGGCACAACGCCAGGATATACGGTGTGGAGGACAAGATTACCTTTATAAACAAAGACTTTTTCGACTTCGTCTCCGACTCGAGGTCGAGAGCGGATGTCGTTTTTCTTAGTCCCCCTTGGGGAGGTCCCTCGTACAGAAACAAGGAGACATTTAGTCTCAAGGACGTGACGCCGGACATGGATAAAATAATGGCCAAGGCGAAATCCTTATCGGACAACATTGCCGCCTTTCTTCCTCGCAATACGGCCGTCGAAGAGCTAATGAAATTTTCCGAGAGGAGGGTTTTCGAAGTAGAGCAGAATGTTATGTGCGACCGTTTGAAAAACGATCACCGTTTATTACGGAAATCTGGTCGATGCCACTTCCGATCCCATTGCCAAGAAGTTTGATTCGCCTAAACCTCCGATGCGATTCGTAGAGCCAATCGAACAATCCTGGAGGAGAGAGAGCAAAGACGAGGTGCCTCTTTGGAACGATGGGCAGAGCCTCGAAGAGAAGCTCACGTGCAAGCCTCGTGCTTACAGGAACTTTAATAGCCGAGCGACAAGATGGGAATCAACCCAAAGGCAGCCTCGAAACATGGGGTTCGCCGAAAAGAAGTCAATATTTCGAAGACGCAACACTCGAAGAAAAGTTGTCCGCTCCGGCTACGCAATTCAAAAATTTTCAATCGAGCACGGCTAGGCTTTACCGGACAATGACACGACAACGTTAGAGCGAGATACCAGCCTTCTTCCCTTCGCCATGATTTTAGCCAGGAGAGATATTTTACGCGATGAAAATTTTTATTATTCGAGAAAGATGTTAATAAAATTTAAATATACCAAAAAAAAAACAAAAGCCTTAATTAATAACATTCTTGCGCGATAAATGGGATATTAAATTTTGTTTTAATCGAGAAACATTTTAATTTTAATCAAATTTATATATAAAAATTTAAAAAAAATAAAAACTTTATTAATAACTTACTTGAGCGATAAATGGGATATTAAATTTTTTTAAATCGAGAAACATTTTAATTTTAATCAAATTTATATATAAAAAATTTAAAAAAAATAAAAACCTTTATTAATAACTTAATTGAGCGATAAATGGGATATTAAATTTTTTTAAATCGAGAAACATTTTAATTTTAATCAAATTTATATATAAAAAATTTAAAAAAAATAAAAACCTTTATTAATAACTTACTTGAGCGATAAATGGGATATTAAATTTTTTTAAATCGAGAAACATTTTAATTTTAATCAAATTTATATATAAAAAATTTTAAAAAAAACAAGCCCTTATTCTTAACTTACTCGCGCGATAAATGGGCGGGAAGCTAAGCCTCGGGCTAGTAGCTAGCACGCACGCGCTGCCCGCGTGCTCGTTGCTGAGGCGCCGATACCTATAAATTAAGGAGAACGGGTAGACTACGGCATTTCTTGGCCGACGAGTCTAGCGTTCACATCTCCTCCGCGCTTGATCGAGTTTACGTTTCGCGAAAACCAATCATTTGTCACGACAATATGTCCCATTCAATTAACGACACTTGGCAGAGACTTGCCGAATTGGACGTGAGTCGAGAAGAGTCGAGGTATCGCTGTAAAATATTGCTGACCAGGGCGAACATCGACGACTCGCATCTGATGAAAAACTACCAGAGGTACTCGGACGAAATGGTTTCGAGCGACGAGGAATTCTCCGTCGGGGACAAAGATAGCATGGAAGTGGTGCACGAGATGGGTTTCAAATTCGAGTCTGAAATGGACGTCGGAGAGAAGAAAATCTCTCGTGTCGGCGTAATAATCAACTCGAGGCACGGTGCTTCGCTGCGGATGCGCATCAAGCGTAAGAAGTTTGAAGAATTTTCGAGCGAGAACAAAAAATTCTGGATCAACAGGCACAGGCTCTTCTCAAAGTTTGATAGCGGAATCAAGCTCGATCAAGAGAGTTGGTTCTCTGTCACTCCCGAGCTGTTGGCAAAGCACATCGCCTCGAGATTGAAATGCCGCACGATTATCGACGCTTTTTGCGGAGCTGGCGGAAATGCCATTCAATTCGCTATGGTCTGCGATAGAGTCATAGCAATTGACATCGACCCGAGAAAAATCAGAATGGCCAGGCACAACGCCAGGATATACGGTGTGGAGGACAAGATTACCTTTATAAACAAAGACTTTTTCGACTTCGTCTCCGACTCGAGGTCGAGAGCGGATGTCGTTTTTCTTAGTCCCCCTTGGGGAGGTCCCTCGTACAGAAACAAGGAGACATTTAGTCTCAAGGACGTGACGCCGGACATGGATAAAATAATGGCCAAGGCGAAATCCTTATCGGACAACATTGCCGCCTTTCTTCCTCGCAATACGGCCGTCGAAGAGCTAATGAAATTTTCCGAGAGGAGGGTTTTCGAAGTAGAGCAGAATGTTATGTGCGACCGTTTGAAAACGATCACCGTTTATTACGGAAATCTGGTCGATGCCACTTCCGATCCCATTGCCAAGAAGTTTGATTCGCCTAAACCTCCGATGCGATTCGTAGAGCCAATCGAACAATCCTGGAGGAGAGAGAGCAAAGACGAGGTGCCTCTTTGGAACGATGGGCAGAGCCTCGAAGAGAAGCTCACGTGCAAGCCTCGTGCTTACAGGAACTTTAATAGCCGAGCGACAAGATGGGAATCACCCAAAGGCAGCCTCGAAACATGGGGTTCGCCGAAAAGAAGTCAATATTTCGAAGACGCAACACTCGAAGAAAAGTTGTCCGCTCCGGCTACGCAATTCAAAAATTTTCAATCGAGCACGGCTAGGCTTTACCGGACAATGACACGACAACGTTAGAGCGAGATACCAGCCTTCTTCCCTTCGCCATGATTTTAGCCAGGAGAGATATTTTACGCGATGAAAATTTTTATTATTCGAGAAAGATGTTAATAAAATTTAAATATACCAAAAAAAAAACAAAAGCCTTAATTAATAACATTCTTGCGCGATAAATGGGATATTAAATTTTGTTTTAATCGAGAAACATTTTAATTTTAATCAAATTTATATATAAAAAATTTAAAAAATAAAAACTTTATTAATAACTTACTTGAGCGATAAATGGGATATTAAATTTTTTTAAATCGAGAAACATTTTAATTTTAATCAAATTTATATATAAAAAATTAAAAAAAATAAAAACCTTTATTAATAACTTACTTGAGCGATAAATGGGATATTAAATTTTTTTAAATCGAGAAACATTTTAATTTTAATCAAATTTTATTTATAAATATATAAAAAAAAAAAAAACAAGCCCTTATTCTTAACTTACTCGCGCGATAAATGGGCGGGAAGCTAAGCCTCGGGGGCTAGTAGCTAGCACGCACGCGCTGCCGCGTGCTCGTTGCTGAGGCGCCGATACCTATAAATTAAGGAGAACGGGTAGACTACGGCATTTCTTGGCCGACGAGTCTAGCGTTCACATCTCCTCCGCGCTTGATCGAGTTTACGTTTCGCGAAAACCAATCATTTGTCACGACAATATGTCCCATTCAACGACACTTGGCAGAGACTTGCCGAATTGGACGTGAGTCGAGAAGAGTCGAGGTATCGCTGTAAAATATTGCTGACCAGGGCGAACATCGACGACTCGCATCTGATGAAAAACTACCAGAGGTACTCGGACGAAATGGTTTCGAGCGACGAGGAATTCTCCGTCGGGGACAAAGATAGCATGGAAGTGGTGCACGAGATGGGTTTCAAATTCGAGTCTGAAATGGACGTCGGAGAGAAGAAAATCTCTCGTGTCGGCGTAATAATCAACTCGAGGCACGGTGCTTCGCTGCGGATGCGCATCAAGCGTAAGAAGTTTGAAGAATTTTCGAGCGAGAACAAAAAATTCTGGATCAACAGGCACAGGCTCTTCTCAAAGTTTGATAGCGGAATCAAGCTCGATCAAGAGAGTTGGTTCTCTGTCACTCCCGAGCTGTTGGCAAAGCACATCGCCTCGAGATTGAAATGCCGCACGATTATCGACGCTTTTTGCGGAGCTGGCGGAAATGCCATTCAATTCGCTATGGTCTGCGATAGAGTCATAGCAATTGACATCGACCCGAGAAAAATCAGAATGGCCAGGCACAACGCCAGGATATACGGTGTGGAGGACAAGATTACCTTTATAAACAAAGACTTTTTCGACTTCGTCTCCGACTCGAGGTCGAGAGCGGATGTCGTTTTTCTTAGTCCCCCTTGGGGAGGTCCCTCGTACAGAAACAAGGAGACATTTAGTCTCAAGGACGTGACGCCGGACATGGATAAAATAATGGCCAAGGCGAAATCCTTATCGGACAACATTGCCGCCTTTCTTCCTCGCAATACGGCCGTCGAAGAGCTAATGAAATTTTCCGAGAGGAGGGTTTTCGAAGTAGAGCAGAATGTTATGTGCGACCGTTTGAAAACGATCACCGTTTATTACGGAAATCTGGTCGATGCCACTTCCGATCCCATTGCCAAGAAGTTTGATTCGCCTAAACCTCCGATGCGATTCGTAGAGCCAATCGAACAATCCTGGAGGAGAGAGAGCAAAGACGAGGTGCCTCTTTGGAACGATGGGCAGAGCCTCGAAGAGAAGCTCACGTGCAAGCCTCGTGCTTACAGGAACTTTAATAGCCGAGCGACAAGATGGGAATCACCCAAAGGCAGCCTCGAAACATGGGGTTCGCCGAAAAGAAGTCAATATTTCGAAGACGCAACACTCGAAGAAAAGTTGTCCGCTCCGGCTACGCAATTCAAAAATTTTCAATCGAGCACGGCTAGGCTTTACCGGACAATGACACGACAACGTTAGAGCGAGATACCAGCCTTCTTCCCTTCGCCATGATTTTAGCCAGGAGAGATATTTTACGCGATGAAAATTTTTATTATTCGAGAAAGATGTTAATAAAATTTAAATATACCAAAAAAAAACAAAAGCCTTAATTAATAACATTCTTGCGCGATAAATGGGATATTAAATTTTGTTTTAATCGAGAAACATTTTAATTTTAATCAAATTTATATATAAAAAATTAAAAAAAAATAAAAACCTTTATTAATAACTTACTTGAGCGATAAATGGGATATTAAATTTTTTTAAATCGAGAAACATTTTAATTTTAATCAAATTTATATATAAATAATTATAAAAAAAAAACAAGCCCTTATTCTTAACTTACTCGCGCGATAAATGGGCGGGAAGCTAAGCCTCGGGCTAGTAGCTAGCACGCACGCGCCGCCCGCGTGCTCGTTGCTGAGGCGCCGATACCTATAAATTAAGGAGAACGGGTAGACTACGGCATTTCTTGGCCGACGAGTCTAGCGTTCACATCTCCTCCGCGCTTGATCGAGTTTACGTTTCGCGAAAACCAATCATTTGTCACGACAATATGTCCCATTCAATTAACGACACTTGGCAGAGACTTGCCGAATTGGACGTGAGTCGAGAAGAGTCGAGGTATCGCTGTAAAATATTGCTGACCAGGGCGAACATCGACGACTCGCATCTGATGAAAAACTACCAGAGGTACTCGGACGAAATGGTTTCGAGCGACGAGGAATTCTCCGTCGGGGACAAAGATAGCATGGAAGTGGTGCACGAGATGGGTTTCAAATTCGAGTCTGAAATGGACGTCGGAGAGAAGAAAATCTCTCGTGTCGGCGTAATAATTAACTCGAGGCACGGTGCTTCGCTGCGGATGCGCATCAAGCGTAAGAAGTTTGAAGAATTTTCGAGCGAGAACAAAAAATTCTGGATCAACAGGCACAGGCTCTTCTCAAAGTTTGATAGCGGAATCAAGCTCGATCAAGAGAGTTGGTTCTCTGTCACTCCCGAGCTGTTGGCAAAGCACATCGCCTCGAGATTGAAATGCCGCACGATTATCGACGCTTTTTGCGGAGCTGGCGGAAATGCCATTCAATTCGCTATGGTCTGCGATAGAGTCATAGCAATTGACATCGACCCGAGAAAAATCAGAATGGCCAGGCACAACGCCAGGATATACGGTGTGGAGGACAAGATTACCTTTATAAACAAAGACTTTTTCGACTTCGTCTCCGACTCGAGGTCGAGAGCGGATGTCGTTTTTCTTAGTCCCCCTTGGGGAGGTCCCTCGTACAGAAACAAGGAGACATTTAGTCTCAAGGACGTGACGCCGGACATGGATAAAATAATGGCCAAGGCGAAATCCTTATCGGACAACATTGCCGCCTTTCTTCCTCGCAATACGGCCGTCGAAGAGCTAATGAAATTTTCCGAGAGGAGGGTTTTCGAAGTAGAGCAGAATGTTATGTGCGACCGTTTGAAAACGATCACCGTTTATTACGGAAATCTGGTCGATGCCACTTCCGATCCCATTGCCAAGAAGTTTGATTCGCCTAAACCTCCGATGCGATTCGTAGAGCCAATCGAACAATCCTGGAGGAGAGAGAGCAAAGACGAGGTGCCTCTTTGGAACGATGGGCAGAGCCTCGAAGAGAAGCTCACGTGCAAGCCTCGTGCTTACAGGAACTTTAATAGCCGAGCGACAAGATGGGAATCACCCAAAGGCAGCCTCGAAACATGGGGTTCGCCGAAAAGAAGTCAATATTTCGAAGACGCAACACTCGAAGAAAAGTTGTCCGCTCCGGCTACGCAATTCAAAAATTTTCAATCGAGCACGGCTAGGCTTTACCGGACAATGACACGACAACGTTAGAGCGAGATACCAGCCTTCTTCCCTTCGCCATGATTTTAGCCAGGAGAGATATTTTACGCGATGAAAATTTTTATTATTCGAGAAAGATGTTAATAAAATTTAAATATACCAAAAAAAAACAAAAGCCTTAATTAATAACATTCTTGCGCGATAAATGGGATATTAAATTTTGTTTTAATCGAGAAACATTTTAATTTTAATCAAATTTATATATAAAAAATTTAAAAAAAATAAAAACCTTTATTAATAACTTACTTGAGCGATAAATGGGATATTAAATTTTTTTAAATCGAGAAACATTTTAATTTTAATCAAATTTATATAAACATTTTAATTTTAATCAAATTTTATATATAAAAAATTAAAAAAAAATAAAAACCTTTATTAATAACTTACTTGAGCGATAAATGGGATATTAAATTTTTTTAAATCGAGAAACATTTTAATTTTAATCAAATTTATATATAAAAAATTTAAAAAAAAACAAGCCCTTATTCTTAACTTACTCGCGCGATAAATGGGCGGGAAGCTAAGCCTCGGGCTAGTAGCTAGCACGCACGCGCTGCCCGCGTGCTCGTTGCTGAGGCGCCGATACCTATAAATTAAGGAGAACGGGTAGATACGGCATTTCTTGGCCGACGAGTCTAGCGTTCACATCTCCTCCGCGCTTGATCGAGTTTACGTTTCGCGAAAACCAATCATTTGTCACGACAATATGTCCCATTCAATTAACGACACTTGGCAGAGACTTGCCGAATTGGACGTGAGTCGAGAAGAGTCGAGGTATCGCTGTAAAATATTGCTGACCAGGGCGAACATCGACGACTCGCATCTGATGAAAAACTACCAGAGGTACTCGGACGAAATGGTTTCGAGCGACGAGGAATTCTCCGTCGGGGACAAAGATAGCATGGAAGTGGTGCACGAGATGGGTTTCAAATTCGAGTCTGAAATGGACGTCGGAGAGAAGAAAATCTCTCGTGTCGGCGTAATAATCAACTCGAGGCACGGTGCTTCGCTGCGGATGCGCATCAAGCGTAAGAAGTTTGAAGAATTTTCGAGCGAGAACAAAAAATTCTGGATCAACAGGCACAGGCTCTTCTCAAAGTTTGATAGCGGAATCAAGCTCGATCAAGAGAGTTGGTTCTCTGTCACTCCCGAGCTGTTGGCAAAGCACATCGCCTCGAGATTGAAATGCCGCACGATTATCGACGCTTTTTGCGGAGCTGGCGGAAATGCCATTCAATTCGCTATGGTCTGCGATAGAGTCATAGCAATTGACATCGACCCGAGAAAAATCAGAATGGCCAGGCACAACGCCAGGATATACGGTGTGGAGGACAAGATTACCTTTATAAACAAAGACTTTTTCGACTTCGTCTCCGACTCGAGGTCGAGAGCGGATGTCGTTTTTCTTAGTCCCCCTTGGGGAGGTCCCTCGTACAGAAACAAGGAGACATTTAGTCTCAAGGACGTGACGCCGGACATGGATAAAATAATGGCCAAGGCGAAATCCTTATCGGACAACATTGCCGCCTTTCTTCCTCGCAATACGGCCGTCGAAGAGCTAATGAAATTTTCCGAGAGGAGGGTTTTCGAAGTAGAGCAGAATGTTATGTGCGACCGTTTGAAAACGATCACCGTTTATTACGGAAATCTGGTCGATGCCACTTCCGATCCCATTGCCAAGAAGTTTGATTCGCCTAAACCTCCGATGCGATTCGTAGAGCCAATCGAACAATCCTGGAGGAGAGAGAGCAAAGACGAGGTGCCTCTTTGGAACGATGGGCAGAGCCTCGAAGAGAAGCTCACGTGCAAGCCTCGTGCTTACAGGAACTTTAATAGCCGAGCGACAAGATGGGAATCACCCAAAGGCAGCCTCGAAACATGGGGTTCGCCGAAAAGAAGTCAATATTTCGAAGACGCAACACTCGAAGAAAAGTTGTCCGCTCCGGCTACGCAATTCAAAAATTTTCAATCGAGCACGGCTAGGCTTTACCGGACAATGACACGACAACGTTAGAGCGAGATACCAGCCTTCTTCCCTTCGCCATGATTTTAGCCAGGAGAGATATTTTACGCGATGAAAATTTTTATTATTCGAGAAAGATGTTAATAAAATTTAAATATACCAAAAAAAAACAAAAGCCTTAATTAATAACATTCTTGCGCGATAAATGGGATATTAAATTTTTTTAAATCGAGAAACATTTTAATTTTAATCAAATTTATATATAAAAATTTAAAAAAAATAAAAACCTTTATTAATAACTTACTTGAGCGATAAATGGGATATTAAATTTTTTTAAATCGAGAAACATTTTAATTTTAATCAAATTTATATATAAAAAATTTAAAAAAAAACAAGCCCTTATTCTTAACTTACTCGCGCGATAAATGGGCGGGAAGCTAAGCCTCGGGCTAGTAGCTAGCACGCACGCGCTGCCCGCGTGCTCGTTGCTGAGGCGCCGATACCTATAAATTAAGGAGAACGGGTAGACTACGGCATTTCTTGGCCGACGAGTCTAGCGTTCACATCTCCTCCGCGCTTGATCGAGTTTACGTTTCGCGAAAACCAATCATTTGTCACGACAATATGTCCCATTCAATTAACGACACTTGGCAGAGACTTGCCGAATTGGACGTGAGTCGAGAAGAGTCGAGGTATCGCTGTAAAATATTGCTGACCAGGGCGAACATCGACGACTCGCATCTGATGAAAAACTACCAGAGGTACTCGGACGAAATGGTTTCGAGCGACGAGGAATTCTCCGTCGGGGACAAAGATAGCATGGAAGTGGTGCACGAGATGGGTTTCAAATTCGAGTCTGAAATGGACGTCGGAGAGAAGAAAATCTCTCGTGTCGGCGTAATAATTAACTCGAGGCACGGTGCTTCGCTGCGGATGCGCATCAAGCGTAAGAAGTTTGAAGAATTTTCGAGCGAGAACAAAAAATTCTGGATCAACAGGCACAGGCTCTTCTCAAAGTTTGATAGCGGAATCAAGCTCGATCAAGAGAGTTGGTTCTCTGTCACTCCCGAGCTGTTGGCAAAGCACATCGCCTCGAGATTGAAATGCCGCACGATTATCGACGCTTTTTGCGGAGCTGGCGGAAATGCCATTCAATTCGCTATGGTCTGCGATAGAGTCATAGCAATTGACATCGACCCGAGAAAAATCAGAATGGCCAGGCACAACGCCAGGATATACGGTGTGGAGGACAAGATTACCTTTATAAACAAAGACTTTTTCGACTTCGTCTCCGACTCGAGGTCGAGAGCGGATGTCGTTTTTCTTAGTCCCCCTTGGGGAGGTCCCTCGTACAGAAACAAGGAGACATTTAGTCTCAAGGACGTGACGCCGGACATGGATAAAATAATGGCCAAGGCGAAATCCTTATCGGACAACATTGCCGCCTTTCTTCCTCGCAATACGGCCGTCGAAGAGCTAATGAAATTTTCCGAGAGGAGGGTTTTCGAAGTAGAGCAGAATGTTATGTGCGACCGTTTGAAAACGATCACCGTTTATTACGGAAATCTGGTCGATGCCACTTCCGATCCCATTGCCAAGAAGTTTGATTCGCCTAAACCTCCGATGCGATTCGTAGAGCCAATCGAACAATCCTGGAGGAGAGAGAGCAAAGACGAGGTGCCTCTTTGGAACGATGGGCAGAGCCTCGAAGAGAAGCTCACGTGCAAGCCTCGTGCTTACAGGAACTTTAATAGCCGAGCGACAAGATGGGAATCACCCAAAGGCAGCCTCGAAACATGGGGTTCGCCGAAAAGAAGTCAATATTTCGAAGACGCAACACTCGAAGAAAAGTTGTCCGCTCCGGCTACGCAATTCAAAAATTTTCAATCGAGCACGGCTAGGCTTTACCGGACAATGACACGACAACGTTAGAGCGAGATACCAGCCTTCTTCCCTTCGCCATGATTTTAGCCAGGAGAGATATTTTACGCGATGAAAATTTTTATTATTCGAGAAAGATGTTAATAAAATTTAAATATACCAAAAAAAAACAAAAGCCTTAATTAATAACATTCTTGCGCGATAAATGGGATATTAAATTTTGTTTTAATCGAGAAACATTTTAATTTTAATCAAATTTATATATAAAAAATTATAAAAAATAAAATCTTTTATTAATAACTTATTTGAGCGATAAATGGGATATTAAATTTTTTTAAATCGAGAAACATTTTAATTTTAATCAAATTTATATATAAAAAATTTAAAAAAAAACAAGCCCTTATTCTTAACTTACTCGCGCGATAAATGGGCGGGAAGCTAAGCCTCGGGCTAGTAGCTAGCACGCACGCGCTGCCCGCGTGCTCGTTGCTGAGGCGCCGATACCTATAAATTAAGGAGAACGGGTAGACTACGGCATTTCTTGGCCGACGAGTCTAGCGTTCACATCTCCTCCGCGCTTGATCGAGTTTACGTTTCGCGAAAACCAATCATTTGTCACGACAATATGTCCCATTCAATTAACGACACTTGGCAGAGACTTGCCGAATTGGACGTGAGTCGAGAAGAGTCGAGGTATCGCTGTAAAATATTGCTGACCAGGGCGAACATCGACGACTCGCATCTGATGAAAAACTACCAGAGGTACTCGGACGAAATGGTTTCGAGCGACGAGGAATTCTCCGTCGGGGACAAAGATAGCATGGAAGTGGTGCACGAGATGGGTTTCAAATTCGAGTCTGAAATGGACGTCGGAGAGAAGAAAATCTCTCGTGTCGGCGTAATAATCAACTCGAGGCACGGTGCTTCGCTGCGGATGCGCATCAAGCGTAAGAAGTTTGAAGAATTTTCGAGCGAGAACAAAAAATTCTGGATCAACAGGCACAGGCTCTTCTCAAAGTTTGATAGCGGAATCAAGCTCGATCAAGAGAGTTGGTTCTCTGTCACTCCCGAGCTGTTGGCAAAGCACATCGCCTCGAGATTGAAATGCCGCACGATTATCGACGCTTTTTGCGGAGCTGGCGGAAATGCCATTCAATTCGCTATGGTCTGCGATAGAGTCATAGCAATTGACATCGACCCGAGAAAAATCAGAATGGCCAGGCACAACGCCAGGATATACGGTGTGGAGGACAAGATTACCTTTATAAACAAAGACTTTTTCGACTTCGTCTCCGACTCGAGGTCGAGAGCGGATGTCGTTTTTCTTAGTCCCCCTTGGGGAGGTCCCTCGTACAGAAACAAGGAGACATTTAGTCTCAAGGACGTGACGCCGGACATGGATAAAATAATGGCCAAGGCGAAATCCTTATCGGACAACATTGCCGCCTTTCTTCCTCGCAATACGGCCGTCGAAGAGCTAATGAAATTTTCCGAGAGGAGGGTTTTCGAAGTAGAGCAGAATGTTATGTGCGACCGTTTGAAAACGATCACCGTTTATTACGGAAATCTGGTCGATGCCACTTCCGATCCCATTGCCAAGAAGTTTGATTCGCCTAAACCTCCGATGCGATTCGTAGAGCCAATCGAACAATCCTGGAGGAGAGAGAGCAAAGACGAGGTGCCTCTTTGGAACGATGGGCAGAGCCTCGAAGAGAAGCTCACGTGCAAGCCTCGTGCTTACAGGAACTTTAATAGCCGAGCGACAAGATGGGAATCACCCAAAGGCAGCCTCGAAACATGGGGTTCGCCGAAAAGAAGTCAATATTTCGAAGACGCAACACTCGAAGAAAAGTTGTCCGCTCCGGCTACGCAATTCAAAAATTTTCAATCGAGCACGGCTAGGCTTTACCGGACAATGACACGACAACGTTAGAGCGAGATACCAGCCTTCTTCCCTTCGCCATGATTTTAGCCAGGAGAGATATTTTACGCGATGAAAATTTTTATTATTCGAGAAAGATGTTAATAAAATTTAAATATACCAAAAAAAAAACAAAAGCCTTAATTAATAACATTCTTGCGCGATAAATGGGATATTAAATTTTGTTTTAATCGAGAAACATTTTAATTTTAATCAAATTTATATATAAAAAATTAAAAAAACAAAAGCCTTAATTAATAACATTCTTGCGCGATAAATGGGATATTAAATTTTGTTTTAATCGAGAAACATTTTAATTTTAATCAAATTTATATATAAAAAATTAAAAAAAAAAACAAGCCCTTATTCTTAACTTACTCGCGCGATAAATGGGCGGGAAGCTAAGCCTCGGGCTAGTAGCTAGCACGCACGCGCTGCCCGCGTGCTCGTTGCTGAGGCGCCGATACCTATAAATTAAGGAGAACGGGTAGACTACGGCATTTCTTGGCCGACGAGTCTAGCGTTCACATCTCCTCCGCGCTTGATCGAGTTTACGTTTCGCGAAAACCAATCATTTGTCACGACAATATGTCCCATTCAATTAACGACACTTGGCAGAGACTTGCCGAATTGGACGTGAGTCGAGAAGAGTCGAGGTATCGCTGTAAAATATTGCTGACCAGGGCGAACATCGACGACTCGCATCTGATGAAAAACTACCAGAGGTACTCGGACGAAATGGTTTCGAGCGACGAGGAATTCTCCGTCGGGGACAAAGATAGCATGGAAGTGGTGCACGAGATGGGTTTCAAATTCGAGTCTGAAATGGACGTCGGAGAGAAGAAAATCTCTCGTGTCGGCGTAATAATCAACTCGAGGCACGGTGCTTCGCTGCGGATGCGCATCAAGCGTAAGAAGTTTGAAGAATTTTCGAGCGAGAACAAAAAATTCTGGATCAACAGGCACAGGCTCTTCTCAAAGTTTGATAGCGGAATCAAGCTCGATCAAGAGAGTTGGTTCTCTGTCACTCCCGAGCTGTTGGCAAAGCACATCGCCTCGAGATTGAAATGCCGCACGATTATCGACGCTTTTTGCGGAGCTGGCGGAAATGCCATTCAATTCGCTATGGTCTGCGATAGAGTCATAGCAATTGACATCGACCCGAGAAAAATCAGAATGGCCAGGCACAACGCCAGGATATACGGTGTGGAGGACAAGATTACCTTTATAAACAAAGACTTTTTCGACTTCGTCTCCGACTCGAGGTCGAGAGCGGATGTCGTTTTTCTTAGTCCCCCTTGGGGAGGTCCCTCGTACAGAAACAAGGAGACATTTAGTCTCAAGGACGTGACGCCGGACATGGATAAAATAATGGCCAAGGCGAAATCCTTATCGGACAACATTGCCGCCTTTCTTCCTCGCAATACGGCCGTCGAAGAGCTAATGAAATTTTCCGAGAGGAGGGTTTTCGAAGTAGAGCAGAATGTTATGTGCGACCGTTTGAAAACGATCACCGTTTATTACGGAAATCTGGTCGATGCCACTTCCGATCCCATTGCCAAGAAGTTTGATTCGCCTAAACCTCCGATGCGATTCGTAGAGCCAATCGAACAATCCTGGAGGAGAGAGAGCAAAGACGAGGTGCCTCTTTGGAACGATGGGCAGAGCCTCGAAGAGAAGCTCACGTGCAAGCCTCGTGCTTACAGGAACTTTAATAGCCGAGCGACAAGATGGGAATCACCCAAAGGCAGCCTCGAAACATGGGGTTCGCCGAAAAGAAGTCAATATTTCGAAGACGCAACACTCGAAGAAAAGTTGTCCGCTCCGGCTACGCAATTCAAAAATTTTCAATCGAGCACGGCTAGGCTTTACCGGACAATGACACGACAACGTTAGAGCGAGATACCAGCCTTCTTCCCTTCGCCATGATTTTAGCCAGGAGAGATATTTTACGCGATGAAAATTTTTATTATTCGAGAAAGATGTTAATAAAATTTAAATATACCAAAAAAAAACAAAAGCCTTAATTAATAACATTCTTGCGCGATAAATGGGATATTAAATTTTGTTTTAATCGAGAAACATTTTAATTTTAATCAAATTTATATATAAAAATTATAAAAAATAAAAACCTTTTATTAATAACTTATTTGAGCGATAAATGGGATATTAAATTTTTTTAAATCGAGAAACATTTTAATTTTAATCAAATTTATATATAAAAAATTAAAAAAAAAACAAGCCCTTATTCTTAACTTACTCGCGCGATAAATGGGCGGGAAGCTAAGCCTCGGGCTAGTAGCTAGCACGCACGCGCTGCCCGCGTGCTCGTTGCTGAGGCGCCGATACCTATAAATTAAGGAGAACGGGTAGACACTACGGCATTTCTTGGCCGACGAGTCTAGCGTTCACATCTCCTCCGCGCTTGATCGAGTTTACGTTTCGCGAAAACCAATCATTTGTCACGACAATATGTCCCATTCAATTAACGACACTTGGCAGAGACTTGCCGAATTGGACGTGAGTCGAGAAGAGTCGAGGTATCGCTGTAAAATATTGCTGACCAGGGCGAACATCGACGACTCGCATCTGATGAAAAACTACCAGAGGTACTCGGACGAAATGGTTTCGAGCGACGAGGAATTCTCCGTCGGGGACAAAGATAGCATGGAAGTGGTGCACGAGATGGGTTTCAAATTCGAGTCTGAAATGGACGTCGGAGAGAAGAAAATCTCTCGTGTCGGCGTAATAATCAACTCGAGGCACGGTGCTTCGCTGCGGATGCGCATCAAGCGTAAGAAGTTTGAAGAATTTTCGAGCGAGAACAAAAAATTCTGGATCAACAGGCACAGGCTCTTCTCAAAGTTTGATAGCGGAATCAAGCTCGATCAAGAGAGTTGGTTCTCTGTCACTCCCGAGCTGTTGGCAAAGCACATCGCCTCGAGATTGAAATGCCGCACGATTATCGACGCTTTTTGCGGAGCTGGCGGAAATGCCATTCAATTCGCTATGGTCTGCGATAGAGTCATAGCAATTGACATCGACCCGAGAAAAATCAGAATGGCCAGGCACAACGCCAGGATATACGGTGTGGAGGACAAGATTACCTTTATAAACAAAGACTTTTTCGACTTCGTCTCCGACTCGAGGTCGAGAGCGGATGTCGTTTTTCTTAGTCCCCCTTGGGGAGGTCCCTCGTACAGAAACAAGGAGACATTTAGTCTCAAGGACGTGACGCCGGACATGGATAAAATAATGGCCAAGGCGAAATCCTTATCGGACAACATTGCCGCCTTTCTTCCTCGCAATACGGCCGTCGAAGAGCTAATGAAATTTTCCGAGAGGAGGGTTTTCGAAGTAGAGCAGAATGTTATGTGCGACCGTTTGAAAACGATCACCGTTTATTACGGAAATCTGGTCGATGCCACTTCCGATCCCATTGCCAAGAAGTTTGATTCGCCTAAACCTCCGATGCGATTCGTAGAGCCAATCGAACAATCCTGGAGGAGAGAGAGCAAAGACGAGGTGCCTCTTTGGAACGATGGGCAGAGCCTCGAAGAGAAGCTCACGTGCAAGCCTCGTGCTTACAGGAACTTTAATAGCCGAGCGACAAGATGGGAATCACCCAAAGGCAGCCTCGAAACATGGGGTTCGCCGAAAAGAAGTCAATATTTCGAAGACGCAACACTCGAAGAAAAGTTGTCCGCTCCGGCTACGCAATTCAAAAATTTTCAATCGAGCACGGCTAGGCTTTACCGGACAATGACACGACAACGTTAGAGCGAGATACCAGCCTTCTTCCCTTCGCCATGATTTTAGCCAGGAGAGATATTTTACGCGATGAAAATTTTTATTATTCGAGAAAGATGTTAATAAAATTTAAATATACCAAAAAAAAACAAAAGCCTTAATTAATAACATTCTTGCGCGATAAATGGGATATTAAATTTTGTTTTAATCGAGAAACATTTTAATTTTAATCAAATTTATATATAAAAAATTAAAAAAAATAAAATCTTTTATTAATAACTTATTTGAGCGATAAATGGGATATTAAATTTTTTTAAATCGAGAAACATTTTAATTTTAATCAAATTTATATATAAAAAATTTAAAAAAAAAACAAGCCCTTATTCTTAACTTACTCGCGCGATAAATGGGCGGGAAGCTAAGCCTCGGGCTAGTAGCTAGCACGCACGCGCTGCCCGCGTGCTCGTTGCTGAGGCGCCGATACCTATAAATTAAGGAGAACGGGTAGACTACGGCATTTCTTGGCCGACGAGTCTAGCGTTCACATCTCCTCCGCGCTTGATCGAGTTTACGTTTCGCGAAAACCAATCATTTGTCACGACAATATGTCCCATTCAATTAACGACACTTGGCAGAGACTTGCCGAATTGGACGTGAGTCGAGAAGAGTCGAGGTATCGCTGTAAAATATTGCTGACCAGGGCGAACATCGACGACTCGCATCTGATGAAAAACTACCAGAGGTACTCGGACGAAATGGTTTCGAGCGACGAGGAATTCTCCGTCGGGGACAAAGATAGCATGGAAGTGGTGCACGAGATGGGTTTCAAATTCGAGTCTGAAATGGACGTCGGAGAGAAGAAAATCTCTCGTGTCGGCGTAATAATTAACTCGAGGCACGGTGCTTCGCTGCGGATGCGCATCAAGCGTAAGAAGTTTGAAGAATTTTCGAGCGAGAACAAAAAATTCTGGATCAACAGGCACAGGCTCTTCTCAAAGTTTGATAGCGGAATCAAGCTCGATCAAGAGAGTTGGTTCTCTGTCACTCCCGAGCTGTTGGCAAAGCACATCGCCTCGAGATTGAAATGCCGCACGATTATCGACGCTTTTTGCGGAGCTGGCGGAAATGCCATTCAATTCGCTATGGTCTGCGATAGAGTCATAGCAATTGACATCGACCCGAGAAAAATCAGAATGGCCAGGCACAACGCCAGGATATACGGTGTGGAGGACAAGATTACCTTTATAAACAAAGACTTTTTCGACTTCGTCTCCGACTCGAGGTCGAGAGCGGATGTCGTTTTTCTTAGTCCCCCTTGGGGAGGTCCCTCGTACAGAAACAAGGAGACATTTAGTCTCAAGGACGTGACGCCGGACATGGATAAAATAATGGCCAAGGCGAAATCCTTATCGGACAACATTGCCGCCTTTCTTCCTCGCAATACGGCCGTCGAAGAGCTAATGAAATTTTCCGAGAGGAGGGTTTTCGAAGTAGAGCAGAATGTTATGTGCGACCGTTTGAAAACGATCACCGTTTATTACGGAAATCTGGTCGATGCCACTTCCGATCCCATTGCCAAGAAGTTTGATTCGCCTAAACCTCCGATGCGATTCGTAGAGCCAATCGAACAATCCTGGAGGAGAGAGAGCAAAGACGAGGTGCCTCTTTGGAACGATGGGCAGAGCCTCGAAGAGAAGCTCACGTGCAAGCCTCGTGCTTACAGGAACTTTAATAGCCGAGCGACAAGATGGGAATCACCCAAAGGCAGCCTCGAAACATGGGGTTCGCCGAAAAGAAGTCAATATTTCGAAGACGCAACACTCGAAGAAAAGTTGTCCGCTCCGGCTACGCAATTCAAAAATTTTCAATCGAGCACGGCTAGGCTTTACCGGACAATGACACGACAACGTTAGAGCGAGATACCAGCCTTCTTCCCTTCGCCATGATTTTAGCCAGGAGAGATATTTTACGCGATGAAAATTTTTATTATTCGAGAAAGATGTTAATAAAATTTAAATATACCAAAAAAAAACAAAAGCCTTAATTAATAACATTCTTGCGCGATAAATGGGATATTAAATTTTGTTTTAATCGAGAAACATTTTAATTTTAATCAAATTTATATATAAAAAATTAATAAAATTAAATTCTTGTATTAATAACTTATTTGAGCGATAAATGGGATATTAAATTTTTTTAAATCGAGAAACATTTTAATTTTAATAAAATTTATATATAAAAAAATAAAAAAAAAAACAAGCCCTTATTCTTAACTTACTCGCGCGATAAATGGGCGGGAAGCTAAGCCTCGGGCTAGTAGCTAGCACGCACGCGCTGCCCGCGTGCTCGTTGCTGAGGCGCCGATACCTATAAATTAAGGAGAACGGGTAGACTACGGCATTTCTTGGCCGACGAGTCTAGCGTTCACATCTCCTCCGCGCTTGATCGAGTTTACGTTTCGCGAAAACCAATCATTTGTCACGACAATATGTCCCATTCAATTAACGACACTTGGCAGAGACTTGCCGAATTGGACGTGAGTCGAGAAGAGTCGAGGTATCGCTGTAAAATATTGCTGACCAGGGCGAACATCGACGACTCGCATCTGATGAAAAACTACCAGAGGTACTCGGACGAAATGGTTTCGAGCGACGAGGAATTCTCCGTCGGGGACAAAGATAGCATGGAAGTGGTGCACGAGATGGGTTTCAAATTCGAGTCTGAAATGGACGTCGGAGAGAAGAAAATCTCTCGTGTCGGCGTAATAATCAACTCGAGGCACGGTGCTTCGCTGCGGATGCGCATCAAGCGTAAGAAGTTTGAAGAATTTTCGAGCGAGAACAAAAAATTCTGGATCAACAGGCACAGGCTCTTCTCAAAGTTTGATAGCGGAATCAAGCTCGATCAAGAGAGTTGGTTCTCTGTCACTCCCGAGCTGTTGGCAAAGCACATCGCCTCGAGATTGAAATGCCGCACGATTATCGACGCTTTTTGCGGAGCTGGCGGAAATGCCATTCAATTCGCTATGGTCTGCGATAGAGTCATAGCAATTGACATCGACCCGAGAAAAATCAGAATGGCCAGGCACAACGCCAGGATATACGGTGTGGAGGACAAGATTACCTTTATAAACAAAGACTTTTTCGACTTCGTCTCCGACTCGAGGTCGAGAGCGGATGTCGTTTTTCTTAGTCCCCCTTGGGGAGGTCCCTCGTACAGAAACAAGGAGACATTTAGTCTCAAGGACGTGACGCCGGACATGGATAAAATAATGGCCAAGGCGAAATCCTTATCGGACAACATTGCCGCCTTTCTTCCTCGCAATACGGCCGTCGAAGAGCTAATGAAATTTTCCGAGAGGAGGGTTTTCGAAGTAGAGCAGAATGTTATGTGCGACCGTTTGAAAACGATCACCGTTTATTACGGAAATCTGGTCGATGCCACTTCCGATCCCATTGCCAAGAAGTTTGATTCGCCTAAACCTCCGATGCGATTCGTAGAGCCAATCGAACAATCCTGGAGGAGAGAGAGCAAAGACGAGGTGCCTCTTTGGAACGATGGGCAGAGCCTCGAAGAGAAGCTCACGTGCAAGCCTCGTGCTTACAGGAACTTTAATAGCCGAGCGACAAGATGGGAATCACCCAAAGGCAGCCTCGAAACATGGGGTTCGCCGAAAAGAAGTCAATATTTCGAAGACGCAACACTCGAAGAAAAGTTGTCCGCTCCGGCTACGCAATTCAAAAATTTTCAATCGAGCACGGCTAGGCTTTACCGGACAATGACACGACAACGTTAGAGCGAGATACCAGCCTTCTTCCCTTCGCCATGATTTTAGCCAGGAGAGATATTTTACGCGATGAAAATTTTTATTATTCGAGAAAGATGTTAATAAAATTTAAATATACCAAAAAGGTCTTTTTTCTTAAGTTATTTGCTCGATAAGTGGGCGAGAAGCTTTGTGATTCCGAGCTTCGAGAGATCGTTTAATTCATTTAATTAAAAAGCAAAAATAGTTAGTTAACTAAAGCCAGTTTATTTTTTAGAGTTTTTTGTCGTAATCTGTTTTTTAATCATAGCTTCTCAAAAGTGACACTCTTCAATGCCTCTACCCGGAAATCAGTATGACCAGTTAGAAAAAGTGGATATGAAGATATTGACCTCACTTGTGGTGGTATGGAAATATTATTTTTCTGCATCCATATATGAATATTTCTGATGCACTTATTCTTGAGATCCTCTCTTTTTCATCTCCCTCTCACAAAAGCACGCACTCATCAATGCTAAATGCTCTTCCAGACGCCACTATTTCTTTACGAACAGAGTTGAAATCTAGTTAGGTTGTCGTGATGTTCTTGAGTTTTCAAAATCATGTTCGATCCCCATTCGGAGCCACATGCTACATTGGTTCGGATAAAACCATACAACCTGTTACAATTTTAACATTTCCTGCCAATTCCATGCCATTTGTTTATACTCCACAAGTCACGAAAGCTGATGCAACGGCCATCCAACTGAGACGGCATTACCCGACGATGTTCAATTTCTTAAAGGTTTCATCACATAGAAAGGCTCAGCAGGTGAGTTGACTCTTCCAGATGGTTTTGGATTGCACTGTGCACGTGGCGCTTCGTAAATTATAAATTATTATTACGTAGTGATACTAGTGATTGGATGGCTTATAGTTAGATAAATATTATTTTATGATTCTAGTATAATCTAGAAAAAAAGTTAGTGGATATGAAGTGTCGGATAGAATCCTTGTACTTTTTGATAGTACAAATTAGTGAACGATAGATACAATAAACACTGTTAAATTTAGACTAAGAGTGGGGTAACAAGTGAATTTGAACGTAACATCATGCAAAGCTACAAATATCTTCAAGATGGCCATGACTATCTGGCAGAGCATTCCAAGAAAGCACCATGGATTATCACTCATTTAGTACGGAAGACCATCTCATTAATTCAACATTATATTGCAAAAGGAGACAATTTTATTGACTTTCATTACAGGATTGTAATGTAATGTATTGATAATGAAAGTTTTTTTTCACTGAATGCAACCTTTGAACTTAGTAACGTGAAATTATGAAGCGGCCTTCTTATATTTAATATTATGCCCAATTATAATTCAAATTTTAGGTAAAAGTCAGATTCTTGAGAATTACTAATAAAAAAATGGGGGACTTAATAACAAATTATGTTAGCATCTAAAACCGACGAAATTCTTGGTAAAAAGCTTCCAGTACGTTCCGATAGAAAAAAGCCCGATAGTTAATTATTAAAGTTAATAACTGAGATGTTACGTTTACTACAATTGATGAGCTAATTCTAACAGTTAATGATTGCATTCAATCCAAGGTTAATATTGAATTCTAGGCCCATCCAAAGTTTTATTTACTCAGAAATAAGTTGAGGGACAAGAAAATTCACAAACAACGGAGAAGTGAAGGCGTTAAATCACTGGAGATTAGTTTCATCTGGAACGGCATCTGTCTCACATCAGTCCATTGGAGCGTTTAACGAGATTTCTTCGCCGCAACTCTTTCTCAATTACTAGTTTCAAGGCGAAAGATTCTGGAATCCTAAGATGGGAATTTTAAGACCCGCTTGATGACGAAGCAGGCATTTATCTGTCAATAAGCTTAGCGGACTGAGAGAAATCCCGCTACCAGCGGCAATATGTTTTCTTGACTACTTCAATATGTCAAATTCAAGGTTGTCGGTGATTCTGTTAGTTGCACCTTGAAGATGAGTGGCATAAAAAGTTTTTTTTGTAAGAGCGATGCGGTCATTTGCGCTTTATTCAACTTGATTCAACATCGAGTATGCGATTTCGTGAATGGACTTGTGGCTAAGAAATTAAGAACATACATTTAACCATCTTATATTGCAAAGCTAATGCCCAGTTCAGCTATAATTAGCCACTTTTAAAAATCATTATACAACTATATCTTTTCATAATACAGCTTATTATTATGTAATCATTCAGAGTATTTTATTTGTATTAAATATGAATGAAACGAGTTTTTACTTTGAATAAAATTTCTTCTGATCAACGAGGTAGTCAGTTATTCGTAACGAAGGTAACAAATTACCTTAATTCACCTCTTGCTTTGGAGAAGAAAAGAGCTTTTTTTAGCTGAAAGTATTGTTTGCGATTTATTCAGAAACTTGTGATGCTTCTCAAATCAGAATTAAGCATGTCACGTTCTAACGTAATATTATCTTTAATGCATTTATGCTTGACGATACTTTTTGCAACTTTAAATTTTTTTTAAAGTTCTAATTTTCCGTTGCCTCTTAGATTGTGTATTGGTCCATTTGAAAAAAGACTAGCCTTTTCACCATTGCATTAAGTGTCAACTGACCGAAGACAAATTACTATTATTAAGACATGTACAGCACGACCGAAAATGTGATGCTGTAAGAAAATATGAATAATAAATATAAATAAGAAAATATGTTCTACGACAATCCTTTAAGCTCATATTTCTAGATCAAGCAAAAGGTGAAGAAAGTCAAATGCAACGTTTGTGGTGTGGTCTTGAACTCGAACACACAGGCCCAGCAACATTTCAGCGGTAAAAACCACTCCAGAGCCCTGCGAAAGAAGATCAAACTTTCGAGGAATTGGAGTGAGATCAACGGAGAATTGGCAGAAGAATCAGACCAGACTCAATCACCTCTCAGTGGTTAATATAGCATGCTTAATTTCGATGACTCTTGCAGTGCGGTGACCCTTGACTTATCAAACATTATGTTTGCCAAGTAACCAAGTTTTAACCGAAATATAAATATAAATCATCGCATTATATAATTATTTATTAAATATTTTGCAGTTCTTTGTAAAATTAAACTTCATGCATTTGTTTTTATCCTTTGTGTTTTTTCTCAGTTTACTTTCCACTCGTCAAACCATGGTCGTAACTTCAGTTTGTTTTTTAAGGGCAAGGGGATTAAAGACCTGTAGGAATCGATTTTTTTGCCCGAGCTAGGCCCGACCCGATCCGTGGACTGTTTTTGGGCGAGCCAATAGGCTTCAAACAAATAAGAGGATCGGGTTGGACCGGTCAGCGTTCAAAGTGGGCCATTATGTTCTCAGCCCAGATTTGCATATTTTATTTTGAAGATCACATAAATGAAAGCTAATAATCTTTCTAGAGCGATTAAACCTCCCACAAATCTCAGAAATTGAGAAATTCCATACCCGTGGGATGCATTATTCGAGCGGGCCTAGTCGGGTCGGACACTCACATAGAGCGGGTCGGGGTTGAGCTTGGGCAAAAATATTCGGCCCGCTAAAGACCGCCAAAGCCCGGCCCGGTTAGACCTAAGACAAATGGGTGGGTCGGTCTGGGCCTGCTTTCAAAGCTTCAAAGTGGGATTTGACGAGCCGTAATGTTCTCAACTCAGATTTGCATATTTTACAATATATAACATTCCCCCCATTTAACTACTGCTCCACTTTCTCCCCACCACCACCACCCCAATGACGTCAAATGTTCCGGCGGAGAACATCTTGCAATTGTTTACATATAATTAACCACAAGGATGACCGTAAAAGATCAATTCCCTCATCACCGAGAAAAGGATGATTGTGTTTGTTTAGCGATCAAATGATCTTCCCCTGTTTGCAACATCGTAGAGCATAAATGCCAACTTTGTTATTTCATACGAAAAATAAATAAATTCATACATAAATTTTAGAAGCTGTTGATTTATTCATCTGTTAAATTAATGGAAACATTATTTGAAAATCGATAATAATCATACCATTCCTTAACTATTTTAAATTTTAGATTCGATAAAAGAAACTTCAAAGACAGAGCAGCATCATTCGGAGAGAATATTCCTTGAAAAGAATTGACTTTTCACATTTTACTTCCGCGTAATGGACATTGAACTTTTGTTGATAATTAAGATGACGTTTATCATCACCATCTCAATAAATCAGAGACACCAATTAAAATGGTTACTTTTTGGCTGCGTTGCCAGGAATTCACGACGGAAGTCGACCAGATATAATGTTGACCGAATGCGTTCCACAGTCGTGACGAATCGTATTCATAAGCCTCCAGGCTCCTTCTTGTAGGAACACACGGTGGGTTGATTAAGAACTTTTCCCACGTTCTAGGCGTACGTACAAAAACTGGAAATAATAACGTGCCACGTCGCCAGATCTTTTCGACCCAAACTAGAGAAATCTATTAAACAAATTCTCGAACCGCCTCCAATGATTTGAGCGCCTGTCAGAACCTATCCGTGATCCTGCCGCCGACGGCACTCGGAAAAAATCCAAGCAAAACCATACTCGAGCCAACCAAAATACCAAACTCTTCTTAAGCTAACCTTCAAAAATAGGATATTGAGAAATGTACTTAAATTCCTTGCTTTGCAAAACTCCCAGTCACTTTAGTCAAAATGGCTTGAAATACAATAAAAGTTCCAGCCCCAGTACAAGAACCCATTGCAATCAGCATTACTCGCAACTCATCGCTCAGCACCAATTACCAAGATCTTAAATTAGCTAATTCAATTTCTAAAAAAGTTAATTTACTCTGGCATAATATCCTAATATCCCCAAATTATTATAAAAAAAAATAAAATCAAGCCCTCAAATGCATTTGCAAAAATATACAGAGGTTCCAATGCCAACTAGATGTGTTTCTTCATTTATAAAATAAATACCTTTGAAATTAACATAACAGGACCATGTAAATAAACATAAATAATTTTATAAACCTCAATATCAACACTCAGTTCTTTTAAAAGACACTCTTCCAAGTGCTTTCCACCTACTCAACCAGGAACAGAATTAAAAATATCAAATTAGGAATATAAAGGCATTAGAATACTACATCAGTCAATAATCTCCAACTACTTTTCAACTCTGACTCAGTAAGTCGGTTTCGTCATCGACCTTGACCTTCTTAGGGGTCGGCTCAAAGCTTTGATCTTTCACGACCTTTTCCGTCTCCGAGGAAACTCTTCCGACGTTGTCCAGAGGCTTGTTTACGTCGACAGACGAAGATCCCGAATGCTGCTGTGCCGTAGCTTTTGAACTGGGTGTCAGAGATAAACTGCCACTGGACATCTTTTGCCTCATAGATCTCAGTATGGGTCTTCCTATCCCTGCGAGATTCTCGTACAACTTCTCCAATTCGGCTCGGTCTTGCTCCTGAGATTTTTTCTCAGGAACTCTAGTGGGCGGAGTAACCAATTGCTGGGAGGACCTCTTGCGATTGGTCGAGACCCTGCTAGTCACGTTGGACTGCGACATGCCCGACGTTTGACTCGCGATGGGCTTCTTGTACCTGGAAAGATTCGACGAAGTGGGGTGGTGCTGGAGTGATTCTTCTCTTTTTAAGTGCCTAGCAGCTGACAAAGCTTGCAAGACAGTGTGTAAGACATCCTTGTTGGCAAAAATATCCCTGTGGTATAATACCATGTGATCCTGGAAAGCTGGCCCGTTCTTAAGCGACTTATTGCAAATATAACACTGCTTGGCATAAAACATGTCCAGCAGGGTTATGTTATGACGCGTGCTCATGTGATTGAGAGGATTGAGAGTCTGGCTCTCCCCGCAAATGTGGCATGCCGGAGGGGTCCGACTCGTGGTCCCGTGAAGAATGGAGGCTGCAGAAAGAGCAGACGCAGAGGATCCAGTGTTGATTCGATGAACGACAGTTGCATGTTTTGCAAGACCCTGGTACGTCCAGAACCTGGACGGGCAGCGGTCGCACGACATGGTTGGTTCGGTCGATCCCCTGGTGGTGTTCAGCTTCACCTTGTGCTGTATCTGAGCAAAATCGGATTAAATCTAATTGATTATGGACAATTTAAAGATCATTTCTTGCTGAATAATCTCCATTTTTCTTAACGAAATTATTTTAAAAATGGATGTCAAAATATGAACCTGAAGATGGTTGAGTAGAACTGCCCTGTTGCCCATGCTTACTCCGCAAATCTCACAAAGTTCTACCGTCGAAGAATGTTTCACGGCAGTCCTGCCATCCTTGATCAAGCTGTTCCCATTATTTCCAACCGTGCTAGTGGAATGTTGCATGCTGGAGTACATGTTCCTAGAAATGTTGGCCTGGAGGGATTCATTCGACCTTGGCATTACCGACGACTGGGTGTAATAACCTTGGTTGTTGAGGTGGTAGTTTGAAGAATAATTGCTGGCTACATTGGTCAAATAGTTTGAATATCTTTGCTGATTTGATGAATAGGATCCTTGTTGGATGAACTTCCTCTTTAATGGAATATCAGCATCTGCTGGTAATGGCTGGAGATTGCAACCGATGACGAATCTTTTGGAACATGTTATCATGTGGGTATCAATTTTGAGTTGATTTTTGGCTTCATATGAGCAAAAGGAGCATTTGTATGGAGACATCTGAAAGCAAGCATCCATTCAATAGATATGATAAAAAGAAACATAAAAAAACAGACTACACAATAATGAACTCACTTTCTTTCTCAATCGACCAGTCATACTGTGGTCTGATTTCATGTGAGCAATGAAATGAGATGGCCACCTTGTCTTGAATTCTCTACAGCAACAGCAAACATGATTTGTACCTCCTTCGATGCGTCCATATTCCTGATGTAGTTGCATCACGTTGATAGAATCTGTAGCAAAGACTCTACATTTGCACCTAGTAACATATGGCTTCAAACTATAAGGAGCATTCCGGACTTCTTGTTTGGAGTAAAATTCTTCCAACTTAGAGAGTTGCTCCTTTTCACGATCTGAGAGTTTATTTTGGGAGTCTTTTGACATCTGTATTTCAATAAGATCCTTATAGACGTGCTGTCTAACGAGCTCGACTCCCAAATCGTGAAGCAAACGAGCAAATGCCGTGATGGAGGAATCTCCGGAAGTTGAATTTGTGCTGCCTTCGGTGTTTGGCTTACTACCGTTTGACTGACTCTTGACTGGCTTTTTTGAAATGTCATCATTGATAGGTGTTTGAGATTTTCCACAAGAATCAGAAGTGCCAATAATAATGACATCGCTGTCATTTTCTTTGTCAACTATTTCAGAGTTAATGCATTTTCCCAATTCTGACTGTAAATTACTCTGAGTATCAGCTTCTGTATTTGTTTTAGTATTAGTAAGAGCTTCTGATTGACCAACTATTATCTCACAGAAATCAGAATCATCTTTTGAAGGATTTAATACATCACTGGATCTTTTTTCAACTGTTGCTTTGTTGATGTCTTTCGAATCGATGTTTAAGCCCTCAACTTTTTCAACTTCAGTTTTGTGCATGCTGAAACCATTTTTAGAAAATAATTCCTCTGTCTTTATATTTTGAAATGACATATTCTCTTTTCTTTCTGAATCATTCAATGTTGTTGAAAATGTGATGGCTGGATCATTATTATGACCATTGGCCCTGCCTTCTTCTCTGTCATGATTTGAAACTGAATGTTCTAATCTTGTTTTGTCATTTACATTTGATTGGCCATTGCGATTCATTGGATCTTTGAATTTCATGATAGATACCACTGACTCTTGCCCTTTAGATGAGCCTTGATCGTTCATTGTGATAGACTAAATTTCAAAATAAAGTATATTCACGTTAGCATTCGTTATCAACACGCCTTATTCTATTTAAAATCCATGCTATAAACGACAAGACGATCTCTTTTTATGCGACGATCTATTTTTTACGATCTTAACAGAATCTAGTAGCAAATCGAAAATATCGGTCACGGTTATACGTTTGAAATAAAAAAAATGCGTTCGCCTCGAATACAATGCTTTGATTTGTCCCTTTCCTTGTCAAAAGTTCTTTGATGCCAAAATTTCTCTTAGACTATGCGCCGGTTCATCGACTTAAATCATTCCATTTATCAAGGAAGCGAATCAAAACAAAGAGTTTACCTTTAGTGAGGGCTTTATTCAGTTCAAAACCGGACAAAAATAATCAATCATAGAAAACCAAAATGGCCGCCTAATGAATATTTCGTCGAGTTGATTTATACAAGAACATGCAAGACACTGTGCGTGCTCGAAAGAGATACAATACAAAACATACAAACGCAAGCTGCCCGTGTGTGTGCCTCTATACCTCCCCTAGCTCATTGCTTGTATCTGTAGCTACCCTTTGTATGCACTGGGTGAATTTTATAGCGCGCTTTCCAACATAATGGCTGGCTCTACAATGCACACTAAACACACAACTGCGCCATCCAACAACACGTGAAATTAATACTTTTTTCGATTTTAGTAATTTTGGTTCATTAATTGCATCCCATTAACAAAAGTGGAGCTTAACCATTTAATCAGTTTTCTAGCATTCCTATTCACAAACTTATCGGAGCGCACATTTGCACAGCGTGCGTACGTACGGTCCGGTGACGCCTATGATAAGCTCGCATGGCTCTGGACTCAGCTAAAAGTATGGCCTGACCGAGGCGAATCGTCAGTTTATATCCCCGATTCGAGCAAATTTTAAAATTAGTGAGAGAAACCTTCGATCGCGGCAACATCATCTGAGGGTCAAGACCCTCCTTATGTTATAAGTGACTTTAGGCAACCGTTCTAAAAAAATGTTATTTTGATAGGCAGAGAAATCATTGTTGAATTCTCATATTCTCACAATCCTCCCCCAAACAACGATGTACAATCCATACAAAAAAATATCTCAAGTTTTTATTGATCATGCTCATTGGTGATTGCAGGAAGATCCCCTGTATCGGGATCACTTACAAGCACTTTGTATAAACCTCACTCAGAGAACGAGGGTTTTGAAATCACTTTTGTTTTAATAAGAGCAGACCTACGAGTGTAAAAAACATTTTAAAAAAATTGGCTGATAAACTTTAGGCTTAAAACACAAATGCCCTGATTTAGGATTGTGGCTAATCTAATATATCAAACCCACAGCAAATAAAAAATACAATCATGGAAGATGGAAGTGTTAAGGCAATATTAATTGAATTGCTTCACAAATCTTTGTTTATGTAAATGTTCATATCCTAATCAAAATCATATCAGAATATCAGCCATTCAATGTTCCATTGTTAGAATCATGTTGTCTGTTTGATGTACACTGATGGTTTGGATGTTTAAATCTGGCCTTTCCTCACATTTCGAGACGAACTCATTCAAATAAGAGGCAGGCATAGTTTCGGACGACTCCTGCGTCTCGGTCGTAGCGGTAAGTTCGGATTCTGTCGGCTGGAGGTGTGGCGCATAAGTCGACAACATCTTCCTGACATCAGAATCCGAGTCTTTCCTAAGATTTTCCACCATCTTGAGGAACGACTCTTGCAGACGGTTACTCGGTTTTAAGAAATAATCTACAAACAGTTGTGATTTCATTACTAAATTTTGAAACAATTTTGAAAATAGTAATAAAAACAAACCATCGTGAACAAGATGCCTGAAGACACATTTGGCAACGGCCAGCCTGACGTTCGGAACGCGATCCTGTGAAAGGGTGATGATGCAAGGGAGGAAAGTCTCGGCAAAACAATCTTGGCTCAAACATCGCGTTTCCATCAAGTTGCTGCACAAGTGAGCAAACCTGGTTTAAAAAAAAAAGCATTTTTTATTCAGTATTTTTATTGCAATCGACCAATGCAATAAAAAATTCTGTCTAAAGAAACAAAGCAGATATAAGAAAAAAAAACATAATAAAAATCCATTATCCATTAGTCTTACAGTTGGCGCCTCCCGTAGTTTGTTGACTGACAGAGTCTTGTTTTAATACATTCAACAAAGTCACACCAGAGTTGTGCACAGACATCCAGGGACAGCTTTGCAATAACCTTGCTGAGCTAGTTTAATGTAATTGAGAATAAATTATAAATACAAATCAAAGTAAAAAAAAATATAAATTCTATTTCTATTAAGATGTAGATTTTGCAGAAGTAAGAAATAAACTCACTACGTGCACGGACATGTAGCGAACTTGAGCTACTTTGTCGTCTGCCAGGACGAGAGCCACTGAGGTAAGATGTTCAACAACATCGGTGGGCGAGTAGAGATCTAACAGATCTATGAGCTGTCTGTTGGATAAACATTATGTTAGACATTAAGATCGTTAATAAATGATTAACTGAAATTACAAATTTTCCATCCAGCTTTATTTATAAATATCCAGCAAGCAGATAATCTCATAAAACTGTAGCTTTATAACATTTTGAGTTTGTTAAACCAAACATTACCAGAACCACTAGATTTGTCAAAATAAAAACTATTTGTGAGCATTATCTTTTACTATATATAATAATATGTAATAAAATGTCTTGAGTTTTAGTATCGCCATCAGTTTAATAGGCTTCAACGAGACACTAAAGACACTAAAGAAGAGAATGAATCGTACTCTGTCAGATCTAGTCTGAATCTCCAGTTTCTAGAATTGTCAGTTGTCAGAAAATCTGCAATCTTTGGGAGATATTGTCTTCTAATATCATGCCTTAGGAGCTGCAGAAGCATGTTCATATTATTAATTATAATATTAATTAATCCATATTATTAATCTTATAATATTAAACATGTTACTATTCCAAAATGTGCAATTGAAAAGTCCTTCTAACCCTAAGGAAGTCCGTAAGATGCTTCAAGATTCCTATGCGAACCTCATCCAAATCCTTGAAGAAGTCGTCAAAGATCGGCAGCAGGTCAGACATCGTCAACTCTTCGCCCAATATCACGGCCATCTCGTGTATAGACGAAGATAGAGTTCTGCGTACTTTCCACTGTTTTGGAACAATTAAATTATTTGATAAAAGTGCAAAAATAATCTTAATTTGATATATATATATTTCTTATTTCTTTTTTTTCTGCTCTGACATTCATGTTCTAAAATGTTGGTAGGCAACTTGAGGTAGACATTCATTGGCACGCATATTCAAAAGTAATGAAAAATGCCAATGAAAATGAACTATAACTCAGTCACAATCATACAAAATTAATACATATTTACATGCAAAACTACATAAATATAACATTGGGTTATAGCTTTATGAAGCCTAGTAAAGTAGATAGAATATCAACAGATTATCATTGCTTGATGAATAATCTATAAATAGCATAATATTATTTTTAAAAAAGTTGAAAACTTCCTTGTGGCCAGCAAAATGAAACATTGCAGACAAGATTGCAAGATCTTAATTACTGCTGAGAATGACCCGGGCACGAATAATCACCTGCAAATCTCTTGCAAGCCTTTCGTACGCGGACTTCAGTAGATACCAATTCCTTCTTCCGAGGGCAAATGCGACAGCAGGGAAACTGAAAGCGCAGTGTTTCATAATTTCTGCGTCCACCGTTTGGCTGTTGCTGGTGTCAACCATGCTGAGGTAGTGGTGCAACAGTTCTGGCGGGATGGCAAATTGCTGCGGATCGAATGGTTAGTTACATTGTTCTCCAAATTTCAATCGAGAGATAAATGACGGGAGCTAATGATTACCTGAGAGTCATCTGAGGACAATTCAAGGCATTCCTGATCATCACAGTCTGAGAATATGAAAGCAATTAGAAATAAATTCACCCAAAAATCTCAGTGTTCCTCATCCAAATTCATTAAACACTCCCCGTTAAGAATATATAATTAGTCAAAGTTACAAAGAAAATTTATGGAGCTCTTGAAAAGTAGACGTTGGTCAGAATTCCTTACCAATCAAAGTCTCGTTTTTTGAAACAACAGTCGAGAGATGTTCTTCGTTTAAAACAGGATTATCATCATTCTGGGATGACTCACTCTTCTCAGAATCTCTTAAGCTTTTGTTCTCATTTTCTAGGTCACATCTGTCTGGACTTTCATAAATTGTCGAATCTAAAGACAAAAAGGTAATGTTCAAGACAGTCAGTTGTATAAAGCAAAGCTATGCTAATCATACCACAGTTCAGGATATTGTCTTCAACAACGCTGTCTGAATCATTGCCAACTTTTTCAGAAGAAAAACATTTTCCAGCTTCAGTTGTTTCGTCAGATTTTGATTTTTTTGACGAGGCACCTTCAGAATCTGGGGAGACCTCGGCCAGAGGGGTCCTCCAGTAGTTGAATGAGGTATACTCGGGTACAAAGTCCTCGCCGACGACGTCGACTATCGGACCTCTCACTTCCGATGAAGATCTTTTTTGAAAATAAAAGACGCACTCAACTCGAGCACAAAAAAATGTTATTTAAATATGTTAATCTAACTTTGTGTTGGTTATCACAGCCAAAGAACATTGTTTGTGTTTTGATCGTGCTTCTTCTTGAGCAACATTTTCAACAATTTCTTCAACAGATGGTACATCTTCTCTGGATAAAATATTAGCCTCAACTTAATAGCTGCAGAGGGTGCAATAGCACAGGTACCAAAAAAAGATTATAATTTGAGATCTCCCAATTGCTATATTTAAATAAATCAAAATCTATCTGGTTTAATAAGATTTGAAAAGGTTTACTATTGGTTACACTTCTAATTTCAAGTTTATGTTTGGCATATTTAGGAACAAATAAATTTGATCATTCCATAAATTATTATATTAATAAATTTTATAACAAGGTAGTATATTTACTATATTATTTACAACCATATTGTTTTCAAATCTGTGAAATGAAATAGCATTGCAAGACTTACTCTATCCTTGGATGGTGAATAATTTTTCCATCCTCAGATAAAGAGAGACCCGTATATAAAGGGTCAGCAAATGTGGATATAAATGCTCCTAAAGACTGAAATGCTGCCAGTCTCACCTGAAAATTTGAGATTTTGTTCAATGTAATTAAATAAATGTCTAATATTCCTCATTAACATTATTAATCGAGTTGATGTTTTGGCCTATAACCAACCTAAGATGTTAATGTTAAAAATAACAGATTAAATTCAAGCAAATTGAAGATGAGGAGACAACATAAAAGCCCCATCTAACCCATCTCGATTGATCTGATAGAAGACCAATGAAAAGCCTTGACAGCTCTCCTCTTCTCACTGCCATAGAGCACGCCCTAGAAACCTGCATGAAGCACTCCGTGCAGGCATTTCTCACACCCCAAACATCATCTTCGCAAAGGTTTGCAAATTTTGGAAGCTGACGATAGACAAACACTTGTGAAATCAAGACCTCAAATAACTTGAAAAACTGTGTTACTAACGAGCTTCGTCTCCGTAAGGTCGCTACCAACGACGCGGCATATCTCTCCAAAGTTTGTTGCGCACACCTACAATAAAGTAGCTTAAATGAATTGTGTTCTCCATCTATATGAAAGATGGGTTTGAAGCCTAATCTATTCAGCCAGTCATACCTAGCTGTAAGTAGGACAGCCAAGACTTTAAATTGGTCAAGTTAAGGGACAAACTTTCATTACAAATACAATATAAGAATAAATGCGAAATGGTTATTTGACATTTTATTTCTTTTTCTTTTGATAATCTGCTGATCATCAATAAGGTTTTAATTTTAATTTTTGCTCAATATACTACTAAATACAAATATTTTCTAGATTTTAAATGATTGAATCATTCAGTATGTTACATTGACTATTAAATAAACAAACCATCATCATCAATTTCATTGATGAAACATAAAATATTTCACAGACCAATGACGACAAATAACTTACCTAAACTTAAAATGGGATGTTATTATTATTACTATTGTTATTATTATTATTATTAAAACTAATAAATAACATAGAAGCTCTAACCTAACTAACTAATCCTAACTCCCTAACTAATAGGAACTAACCAATAAAATATTGTGGCCTAACCTTCCTAACATGGAATAGTGCATCGCTGCACATGTAAAGGAACTTGTCTAAAAATGCCCTCGTTGTTATTTCTGCTCCCAGCAATGGTGCCAATTTAGTCATCATCTGGTAATAACAGAATATTTCAAGTTAAATTCAATAATTATTTAATTCAGAAAATGACGACCCTAAAGTTTTGACTAAGTAATCACAAAAGTGATGCATTGGAACATTAAAATGAAACTAATTGGAACTAATTGTCTCATGAAATTCTGAACGTACCACAATGGCCTCAGCTCTGAAATCATCGAGACCATCCGGTTCTGCTAAGTCGAGTAGCACGGGTACAATCACCACCTCGATGTCGGCTACAACATTTAGACCATTAACTTGCAACAAAATGGAACGGATGTATCAATGAATAAATGAATGAATACCATGTGAAACAATCCCATCCTGAGTTATGGCAAGCATTGATGACTGACTAGTCTTTCTAACCTATAAAGAAGAATGTCATTGATAAAAAAATAATTAAGCCTTTCAATATAGTACGATTAACTTTATTCACATCTTGGAATGCATTTCAGAAAGATAAATTTGAAAACGATTAGCCACCTATAAATTCATCTGCCATAAAAATTAAGCCACAATTTTAAACAAAATAGCAACATAAGAAACAAGAAACATTTAAGGCCAACAATCAACATAATATGCTGCATAATTAAAAGCACTCATTGGTTGCTTCAGAAACAATATTATCATCCTTTGTAAAGAGAATATTACCTGAGCATTGCAATCTTGTAGGCATTTTACCAGTGGGGGAACAATATATAAAGAGATGAATGATTGATCAAATTGTGATTCTTGTATGTATATGGATATGGCATAAACCTGCTCCATTATTTCAGTCCGCACTGCACTGTCTTAATAAAATTATCGTTCAGTTATTAACCGATGAATATATCGGGTCACTACATATTCTTTTTAAAGTTACTTTAATGTTGAATCAATCCAAAATAAATATTTTAAATCATCTTATTGATTAATAGATATCATCTGATAACATCTATTCAAATGTCATCAATGGCATTTTAAAAAAATCCTCATGAATATCTATTTATCACATTATTTATTTCAGCAACACAATGGTACAATTAACTCTGTTTTAGAAATTTCAAAAATTACCAACCTAAATCAGAGGCTAGCTTAATTATAGCCTGCAACACTTTCTCCACATCTGCAGGATTATCAACAGCTTTTAATGTCTCCAGGAGATTTTTGGCAACAACTTGTCTGAAATCATTAACAATTTCCACATTTTGCAATTTCCATTAATTATGTGGCAAAATTTCAATTGCAGTTATATATCATAAGAAATGTTGATCAATCTGCCAGTTGTGATTAAACAATAAACCTCAAAGTTACATGTTTCAATTCATATAAATATAATATCACTATTGATATCTACCGAGTGTAAGAATGTTCGCTGAGTATATGCTTCTCCAGCTTCTGTAATGGACTGAGCCCATAATCAGAGTTATTTGTGTCTGAATCGTATCCCTCGGATGTGATTAGCAATCCATTATCACCTGTGCAATACGTTTGAATAATAACATAGTGTGCAAATATCAATCTTAGCGAAACTATTGAGATTCTTTAGATTTAGAAGCTGTATTTATACTTCTTAGTAAATGCAATAAGGTAGATAGAAAACAATGAAAGTGGTATTTAATAAGTTACCGGAATCCGAACTCTCATCGCTATCTGCCTCATAAAATTGAATGTCTAAAATAATGAAAAGGGAGTGTTCCTTAGTTTAAATTTTATATAAAACACATATTTAATTCAAAAATAACAATACAGAGCCTCGAAGAACGCATACAACTAACCGGCCATATTGGCTACACCTACAAAAATATCACGATATTTGATTGGCTAACATGGAACGATCGCTGGGTTTAATTGGCTGACATTTTTTTTTCAATGTCAATAAAAGATACTTCTTAACTCTTTAGCTAAACATTGACTAATTCAAATAATATTTCAAAGTGTGATAAAGAATATTTTCGTTTTTAAGGTAACTTAAGGCTTACTACTGGTGAGTGTTTTAAAATAGATTGGCAAATTTAATTATTTCACAATATTACAGAGCAAATATATTATTTTTCTTTGCACCTAATATTTGCGGTGATGGAATACTCAAAAAAAAAAACTACTCACTGTTACAACTAATTAAACAGCAACTAGTTACAGTCACAGTTGCTTTAAGACAAAATTCGGTAGGCATTTTTTAATTGGAGATTCTCTAAAAATCGATGTAAGGTCTGATGATATAACATAACAGAACAGAACAAAAAGTTGTAGTGGATAGAACTTACAGTAGATCGAAATCTGTTATTATCACTCTATATTATTAAAACTGGTATTGATCATGCACGACGACCTTTGTCATACCATGCCATGGTGCTTGTTGATAACAATGATGAAGCTGGTTTAACTATATTTTATGCAATTTCACACACCGTACAGGGGAAACGGCTTTTATTAGCATCGTACAAAAAACCAATCCAAAATATAGAGCTAAAACCTAAAAGCTTAAAACAGGCCAAACTCTGTAATATATATTAACATGCATGTTACATTTCAAAAGAAGTTCACAAAATTCGTTGGGCATGGTTTATTTTTTTCTCTATGTAAAAATTCGACCAGCCTGAGACACTTTGAACAATCAAGCTACAGTTACCAAATATTGCACATGATATTTGGTGCTCATTAATAACATAAAATCTACGTCGTAGATAGATCGCACCATCTCAAAATTTTGGTAACTTCCTTTACTCATTAGCAGTAGCTTGATAGCCCTTTCAGAAAAGTTACTAAAGCAGTGAAAGGGTTCATTACATATTTGTCAGTAATAAAAATAGCTTGAACGATTTCATTAGGGGGTATTTTATTTATTAAATCCCAAGCTTCAGTTATAAGTTTGCCAAAGTTTAATAAGCAGAAGGCATAGCTTATTCCAGCACACTTTTTTTTTCCAAAACTGATATTTAGCACCTTTGCACTGCATCATTAGGACATCCCCAACCACTAAGGAACAACTAATAACCCAGTAAGGTTAGATTATTTATTATAAGACACAAAACAAAACATAATTCATGAAAGATGTTAGCTCAATGCCAATATGTTCTACGCCTCTTTCTTGTTTCCACAATGCCCATCTCATTATTGATGTCATCTTCAAATGTACACAGTTTTGGCTGGAAAGTGACCTCCAGCAGATCTTTCTCTAAAGTATCCTTTTCCGAAGCTAATGACAATTACAAGCATTTATAATTATATCTGTGACATAATTATACGAATATTACTATCATAATCAAAGCATCCTACCAGAATATAAACTCGGGTTGATTAGATCATCTCCCTCCTGAGCTCCACTAGGCAAAGGAATTACTCTTCCAGTCCGAACGGATACCCTGACTCTTTCTCCATTTTCCAGGTATTTCCACTCCACTTCTGTTGGCTGACTATATAATTTAACGTAGATTTAATGTATGAATCACATTTTATTTTGGATAAACGAACAAAACCAACCAATCAGAAGGGTCTACTAGCTTAACTTGGGTGTGCACTAGTAAAGGTTTTTCATTTTTTACGCATATGGGTGCCTGATCAGGCCTAAGTTGATGCATGTCATAAACCTGCAATATATAAAAAAAACCATTGTAGCATTTTTAAAAAACTCCAAGTAATTGCTTTCCACAGCACGGAAAATATTGGGAAACGGTGACAAATACAAAAATTAACTTACACAGTTCAATCCTTCAACATAAACCCAATTCCTCTCCTTGACCATGCCATTAATTAAGCCTTGTTTTCCTTTATCATTCCCAACCAAAATTTGAACCTGCAAGCCAATCATGCATAAGTCAACATATTTAATAAGGGCATTGACATCACTGAACCCATCTTACCCTGTCACCTTTAAAAATGTTCCAATCCTTTATGGGCTCAACAGGTATCCTGTTGACGTAGGTGCCCGCATTTTCTTTTTTAAATTCAGCAGTCCACGGTTTATGTTCGCCATAGTACCACTCCTTTTTCACCACTTCTTTCCAACCAGTTATAGGATTCCATGTCCTTCTTAATGTCGAATGAGTAAGCTCCCTCTCTATATATCTTTTGAAATATCTCGACATACAAGGCAACGTGAACCGCATATCGAACCACTATGTGTCTATATTGTGTACACTGCCCGCAAATGACCTAGACATATAACTTGTTTTGGTGATTTCGTAGTTAATTTAGCAAAATATTGGAATTAAATAATTTAAAATCAAAATTATTAAAAAAGCATAATAGTAATATTTAGCCATTACATTACAAGATTTATTTATTATTATTTAACAAGTTAACTTGTCTAAAACTAACTACAACATTTAAAACGCAAATTTTATTGCAATATTTTAGTAGTCTAAATAATTAAAAGGTTTTTAGTGATCACATTTATTTCCTTAGATTGTGTTTATATTTTTATCTTGCGCCGATAAATAGTCAACAGTAACATTCAACATGGTCGTAGTGATAGGTTTTGAGGGTAGTGCAAATAAGATCGGAGTTGGTATTATTAAAGATGGTATTGTCCTAGCTAACCCTCGTCGAACATATATTACGCCTCCAGGACAAGGTTTTAACATTTTCTGTTTTTGTAAGCATAATAATGTAGTTGTAAAATTTAGATTTGAAGATAATGACTGTAAATTTGCTTAAATTGTGATGCATTAAGGTTTTTTACCAAGGGACACTGCAAAGCATCACAGGGAATGTGTTTTAGAAGTACTAAGACAGGCCTTAATAGATGCCAATTTACAACCAAAGGATATAGATGCCATAGCTTTTACTAAAGGTTGATTGTGATTTGTGCGACTATTGTTAATTTCGATCATATTTTACAAGTGGTTTGGACACTAATATGATATTTAAAATTTGAGTAATTATTTCAAAATTTTATGTCCCCACCAATGAACATGTTATGAACTAATAAACACTGACATTTTATGTTATTTTGTGTTTAACTTATAGGCCCAGGGATGGCTGCCCCCTTGGTTTCAGTTGCTGTTGTGGCAAGAACAGTTTCACAATTATGGCAGAAGCCCATTATTGCAGTGAACCACTGTATTGGCCGTTAGTATATGATTCAGCTTAGCCATTGTTAATTTGCCCAATGATGTAACTTGTAATGTAAACATGTTTTTCAGATATTGAAATGGGGCGTCTCATAACTGGTGCCAAGAATCCAATAGTTTTGTATGTTAGTGGAGGAAACACTCAGGTATAAATTTGACATGCCATTTAACTTATGCTCAGGAAATACATTTGACATCATATTTGTCATGAGCATTCTTTTACTGCCCAGGTAATCGCTTATTCTGAAAAGAAATACAGAATTTTTGGTGAAACTATTGACATTGCAATTGGAAATTGTTTGGACAGATTTGCCAGAACCATCAAGGTTGTGATGAAACTCAGTAGCCAAAAAGATTTTATACTTTATATCTGATGCCTTTTTAACTTTTTAAGTTATCAAATGATCCTTCACCTGGATATAATGTGGAACAGGAAGCCAAGAAGTATGTTAAGGTCAATATTTATATTTTTTAAATTTTAAAATCAATCATTTGATGACAACTTTAGGGGAAAGAAGTTTCTCAATTTACCTTATGTTGTAAAAGGGATGGATGTTTCATTCTCTGGAATTTTATCATTCATAGAGGTATGATTAGAAGTATGTTTGCTTGTAGTCCAAACATTTGCATCATGAAATTAATCCTTGCTTTTATAGAAAAAAGCTCCAGAATTGTTAGAGGCTGGTGAATATACCATCTCTGATCTTTGTTTTTCATTGCAAGAAACCATATTTGCAATGCTTGTTGAGATTACAGGTTAATAACTTGCATTGAATTTGTTTTTCCTTCTAACAATTTATTAATTACATAATGCATCCTATTTTCATATTAATCTGGTTTGCCAAAACATATGAACATGAACTATTAGAAGTCATTGTACTGGTATATGTTAGTCAGATATGTATGATTGCATGCTGAGCTATGGATGGTAGCTATAATCAATTAAAATATGAATAAGTTTGATGTAGTATAAAATGAATTTCTCTACTACTACAATTAGTTAACAAAGGATGCCTTTAAATAGGTTTGCCTCCTTAGCGGGAATAATTCCTTCGGGCATCCTTGGTTTCACCGTTATATTTTTTCTTTTTCAATTTGTGTGGTTTTGTTAATTTTGGTATCTCAAAAAAGATGAATAAATAAATAAATGATGCAAATGAACTTTTATAGAAAGGGCTCTGGCACACCAAGGAACAGATGAAGTCCTAATTGTGGGTGGAGTTGGTTGTAAGTATCCTGGTTGTTGATCTTTCTTTTCATATTAAATTCTATTTACTATTTAATTATATTTACTGATGAGCAGATTTATAAAGTTGTAGACTTTATTTGCCTTATAGTTTAATAAGGCATCTTTCTATAGCATTGAATAAAACTTTGCCTTCAAGGTAACTTAAGACTTCAGGAAATGATGAGGATAATGACAGAGGAAAGAGGAGCGAAACTGTTTGCAACTGACGAAAGATTCTGTATTGATAACGGAGCCATGATTGCTCAGGCTGGATATGTTATGCACTTGGCAGGGGAATCAACAAAGTGGGAAGATACCTTCTGCACACAAAGGTTTGGCCTAGCTTTCAAATTCAAAGATGACAAATTTTGTGAGCAATGAGTTTATTGTATTAATAATCAACGGTAGATCTTGGACTCCATAAGATTTTATTTATTTTTGTGTAGATTTAATCTATGAATTTAATATTTACATATATTTCCTCTGATGATGGCCCCTTTATTTTTCCAATCCCCAAGTTTATGCATATGTGCATCTCATGGTTTGTTTTAAAACATTTCAGGTACAGAACTGATGAAGTTTTTGTTAGTTGGAGGGACTGAGATTTTTTTCTTTATACATATAAATTTAGAAACACGTTCATTATAATAAATCTCCACAAGTTCTCAGCTGTGTTTCAGAATAAATTGACGAGTCAATTATTACTGTGTTAATTAATTGGTATGCAGTTCACGGATTGTATCCCTGGATCGAAATATTTTTGTTTCAAAACAATCTGCCTTATCCGTTTGGTCAATACTTCGTAACTGAGGTGATCATAGAGAAATCTCGTGATTTAACGGTAATTTGTCACCTTATGGGGAGGGCTTATAGAGAGAAATGTAAGCGTTGTTCGGGCTCAGGTGGCCGCTGCTTATGATATTAGTTTTCGTTCTAACTTATTTAAACACCTAATATTAACGCTAGCAAGGTGCTTCTACGGTAGGTAATCTTTATAAAGCTTTAGGAGCCTCGCCGGAAAATGTTTTAGTTGGGGCTGATCAGGAAACCAGAAATTTACAGAATTTACTTACAAAGTGTAAATCGAATTTATTTCATCTTCCATTTAAAAAATAAAACTTAGTTTTTAACAATTTTCTTTTATAAAAAAGTCTAACAAACGGACTAGGCTAGCGTTGCCTGGGAGCGGATTGGTTGCCTTAGCAACGCTTTGAATTTTGATTTGAAGTGCTGCGTTCACTTTTTTAAGGTTCTGGTGGTTAAAGATGTCTTTCGAAAGTGAAGCTTTTCCACAGATTGCAAGAAAAGTTTTGATTGAGGAAATAGTGCCAGGTGCTGATGAAGAGATTTTGACCCCTAAAAATTCGGTGAGCGAACCAAATGCTGACGATATTTTTAAGGATGATTTGTTTCTCGACGTTAAAGAGGGCGTCATTGAGAAGCATGACTTAGAACAAAATAAAGTTGATAACAGTTCTAAAAAAGTTCTTATCGAAGAAATAGATATTGATGAAAATAGTAACAGATTATTAAACGCAAAAGACGAGGAAATTAAAGTATCCAGACAGCAAGTACACGAGCCACTTTTTCAAGAGCCTGCAACAGCTTGGGATTTGGAACACACTAACGATGGGGAAATTCCAAAAGATCCTCCAAAACTTAGACCTCAAATGCATCAAAAAAAAGTTTGGACTGAAGAAGAACTTAACAAGTATCCCAGAATGACTAAAGAAGTTATAAAAAAACATTGCAAAGAGCATAAATTATATCAAACACCTTATTTGAATGATGTTCTTTATCTCCATTTTAAGGGTTACTCTATTATTGAAAACCTGGAAGAATACACTGGCCTCAAATGCATTTTTCTTGAAAACAATGGACTCTTTGAAATTTCTGGACTTGATAATCAAACAGAATTGAGATGCCTTTATATTCAAAATAATCTTATCAACAGAATTGAAAATCTTGAAAATTGCAAAAAAATTGTTACTATAAATTTATCACATAACAGGATAACAACAATTGAAAATCTCTCTTGTCTTCCAGAATTAAACAGTTTGTCAATCACAAACAACTACCTAGAAGTTGCTGAAGACATTGAACATTTGATCCAATGTCCTAATTTGGCTGTATTAGATCTTTCCCATAATAGAATTGATGATATTAAAGTATTAGATGTTTTTAAACAGATGCCCACTTTATCTGTATTGACTCTCACTGGTAACCCTGTCATCAGAAAGATTGACAATTACAGAAGGAAGATGATTAGCAACCTCCCCAACCTTAAACATCTTGATGACAGACCAGTGTTCCCTCAGGAAAGAGCCTGTGTTGAAGCATGGGCAATAGGTGGAAGAGAAGCCGAGAAAGTAGAGAGGGAGAGGTGGCAGCAGATGGAAAGAGACAAAATAAGGAGGAGTGTTGATGCTGTACTTGCAATGAGAAATGCTGCCAGAGCCAAGAAGGAAAACAGAGAGAATGAAGAAATAGAAAGAAACCAAGCCATTTCTTTAGTCGAGATGGCTAATACACTTTTTCCTTCTGAGAATGAAATTCAGGAAGCCAGTAGGAATAACGACATTGCTACCAATAATGATACTAATGCAAATTATTTGGAACCTGAATACGAATCGTCAAGTAAACATTGTGGAACTAAAACAATTGATCCCCAATCTTCACAAGAAATTTCTTATCCAGAGGAACCAACATTTTCTACTAACCAAGAACATGATAAAAATCTCCTTGAAGCTGTGGAAGCAACTGCAATTGATGAAGCAGGCACAGAAAAACATGAGGAAGAAACTACAGATCCAGAAGCTTGTGATAGAGTGAATGTTGTCATTGACAAGGAACTTGAAAATGTAATTTTTTCTGAGAGCAGGAAGCTTTTTGAAGCCTCAACAAGAGAAGCCAAGCTTGTCTTGGAAGCTTATGCTGATGACATTGATTATGGCAGCTGCAACACCAAGTATATTATCCAAGAAAATGATTCAGAAGTGACTGATGAAGATGGAGACAGTGAAGATTGTAGCCCATTTGTCTACCAGAATCTAATAAATGAAGATGATGATTGGAAAGAATTGGGTGATGCTGGAACCAACAAAGTTATACCAACAACTTTGTATGAAGACCTTGAAATTAATTTCTACGAGAACAGTTTTGGCACGAATTTTGTAACGAACAAAGTCCACGAAAATATGTCGTATAATGAGGATCAAATCAACAGCGAGCCCGAGGAACTGTGGATGTCTTATTCAGTTAACAGCCCTCCAATGGATTCAAATGATGACTTCAATAATCTCAACTTCTTTAATCTTCAAAGATGCAGTTCTGCTCCCCTGTTGATCAGTTTCAAAGATGAAGGACAAGTATCTGAACACGTCGATTCGAATCTTAGTAATAATGCATTCGAACCTCATCCAATGCAAGCTTGTGGAAATTCATTGGATGTGGATCAGATCCATAAAGAGGCCTTTGTTGAAGAAATAGCTTGTGAAGATGACTTAATGATTGGCGAAGATTACAACAAGTTCTACTCGTCCATTGAAGATGTTAGAAGCATTCAGGATGATGATTTGTAAAAGTTAATCTCCTTTCAGACTGCCACCAGTTCAACCAAGTGTCACAACATTGTTTGGCCTGACATTTAATCAGTTTTTTTTACTGCTTATTCAAGTTGTTGGACTCTTTTAAATTATTCTTTTCTGATTGCTTGTTTCCAATTACATTTTGAATCTTCATTTCTAGGATTTACTAATTAATTTAAAGAATTGAATTGGTTTTAAAGTAATAAATATCGCTAAGGAACTACTGCTGTACTCGTTTGTACTCCAACAAAGGTATTCAAGCAAATATTAATTATGCGGACTTTTGAGTGGCTTTTGGTTTGCACGTGTAGGAGAAACTAATCCCCGCAAATCAAGTGAAATTCCTGCTTATTGTTCTGCATAACTTTCAATTAATCAAAGGTTTAAAGTAAAGTCGTAAGTAGAAGACGGCACTAAGACCTAACATAAAATATATATATATTTGAGCGTCTTTAGGTGTGGAGGAATAGAGGGGGGAAGCAAAAAGTAGATCAATCTTATCGAGTCTGAGGAGGGTGTTTCCAAGGAGTTGAACTCCATACTTAACCCTCCGCAATCCCTTATTGTAGAGTTGGCTATAAAATTAAGGCCACCGTGACAATAAGAAATAAATCTTAAAAATGTAACATAAATCGAGGAATGAACAAGTCCTAAAGAAAATCGAATGTCTTTAACAAATCTGCAACGTAATGTAATGTTTCGTGCTCGCTACTCCTTTTGTATAGCGCAATTCCCTGGTGGAATATAATGTTCTTTTTTTCTAGTAAGATGCCTTTAACACCGGTCAGCTCAATGGTAATCTCATTTGGTCTCTGAAGATTCCATTCCAAGCGTTACGAATTGTCAGGTGGATAGAGGCAGTACACCTAATGATTGTTAAAATAAAGATTTCAGTTCAAGACGATTAATAATGGGTTATGGTTAGGGATGCGTTGTGAAAGCTCAAATCTAAAAGTGAATGCAATCGAATGCATTACGTCCAAACTAAACCAAGCACGTATCCAATTTCACCATCTCTTATTTAGACGATTAACCCTAATATTGCTAATATGCATTATAAAATATGAAGCGGATGCTTGTCATTGGATCTGAACATGATTATTATTAGGTTACGGTTATCTGGTAAATCTGGAAGATCCATCAACCCACCAAGTCAGTTCTATCCAGTTTGAAATCGGCAGGAGGGTTAGTCAGGACAAATCTATCGTCGCTGGTGTTCTGTTTGTCGTAAATGCTGATGAAGCGATAGATTCCCAAGCACAAGATGCGATGCTTCTGCAAAACGTTGACTAGCAAGTGCTCGAAGGTGTCGTCCTGAAATTGTCAATTGTCGTACTTTCAAGGCTTAATAATGACCTTAAACAACCTCCCTATGTTTCCAGACCATGTAAGGTTCCAGAACGCCCCTGTTGAGAGGAAGTAAATCGACCATGCATCTGCTTCGTATCCTTCTGAGCTTCTCGGAAGCCATGCAACATTCACCATCAAGGACTCCTTCCGCTATTAGCTGCTCGTATTCTTCGGAATCGGTCCAGTTGACGAACATGCGTATTAGTTTGTAGGTCGCAGGTGAAAAGAAAATCTAGGTAATCATTAATCGATTAACTGAACAAATGCGTGACTGGCGTGATTTTTAAAAACAGTGATCTAACGACATATGTGAATTTTTTTTTTGTCAACAAGTTCAACTTGCCGTCGGTGTGAGCGCATCTATGACCCTCGGGGCAAATGTTTTTCCACAGGCAAATTGTTGATTCAAGTGAAAAGGTACATAGGCATCAGATACATTTTCACTCAGCAAATGAACGTTCTCATCTTTGGCTGTAAGACCAACGGATTTCATGGACTTAAAATAATATGCCAGACGATTAATTACAATTAATTTGAAAAGAATTTTCACTTAGTTCTGTCAAGAGCGGAATGGTTGAGTTCGATCCCGAATGAGTGACAACTGAAAAAGTTTATATTATAATTTTTAAAAATTATATATGTGCTGCAGCCATATTATAATATTATATTTTTTTTAAACATCCACATAATCGCCTTTCACTCGCTTATCAAATTACAAGGAACCCAACCTGATATTGCGGAGCATTGTCTCTGATAAGACTCATTGTAAAGAACTTTCAAGACTTCGCTGTTTGGTCCGTGATTGGCCGCAGGTGATACCATGTTGTTGATGTTCAGGGTGGCCAGGATAGCTCTGCTATCATTCGAGATTGGAACTTTGGAATCGGTGTTCTGAAGAGAGTAATTGGAAGACAGAATAACACACATGTGGCAAGCCTCGACGTGGATCGACCTCAGGAAACCTCTATTCATTGGAGATCCCTTCAAGACAATATTTTATTAATGATATACATTAGTATATTATTATTATTATTATTATAAAATAAATACTTAAAGGGCATAGAATTTAATTCTTAAAAACATATTCTGCAATTAAGCAAAGGATTTCGATAAAAATAAAGTTTGGGCAGAAATGAAATGCATGATGATAATATAAATATTATTTCTTATCATCATTAATCTCTGCAACACATCTGCTCGACCAATGATAATATTTATTTTTATAATACTATACATACTATATTTCGATTAACAGATTTCATGCTGAACTAACTACAAATAAATAATTAAAAATTCATTTTATTATTACTATTTTTGGTCCGTGCTAACCACTTTCGCGAAAACCTTGGGAAAATATGCAATGCTTGGCCATTCGCTTCGAAGTTTTGCTTCATCTTCGGCAATAATTACTATGGTTTTGAGACGCGAGTAACTGAAGCAACTGGCTCTCAAAGGAAGAATGAAACTGCGAAGAGAACCCTGATTTCAGAACATCAAAGCAGTTGGTTAAAAAATTTTTCCATTCAAATTCACCAGAATCAATTTTACAATGCTTGGCTTACTTGCGATGAATCCGACATGCACAAGATGACGTGATTTGAAAGAATGGCGTTGTCATCCTACGATAGGAAATTCATTAAAGCTTCAAAAGATGGAAGTTGGCAAACCACGTTGACACGTACCAAGAGAGAGTCTTCGAAGTTTTTGTGGGGGCACCAGTAGAAGTATCCCGTGATGTCAAATCTTTCAAAATCATTTTCTTTGTCTGAGTGCAGCCCAAATAAAACCGGCATTGTTTCTCCTTCTTCCTCTTGTTCGTCGTCTCCTAGAATTTCTTCATCCGATTGGAATATTCTTTTATTTATAAATAAATGCAATGTTTCCAGAATTAATGCGAAAACAGAACCCTTTTTAAATTTTGATTCACTCACCCAGATCTAATCATTCTACCTCTGTTTTCCCCAAAGCCACCCATCTCGGCCGACAAAAGGGATTTGTCTTTACAAAATGAAAGTAAACACATGTTCCCCAATACTATAAGTCTTCAGTTATATAGAAGAAAGAACAGAAAAGTAGCTAACACATATAGACGGATTCGCAGGTGCAAGGTTTGATGGATTCTGCCGGTATGTTGCAGTGGCACTTGAGGCAATAGTGCCGTACGCACTGGCAATCATCTTCCGATGGACAGATGAAGAATCCGATGGTCTGACCGCAAACGTGGTATTCGGGCCCAGGGTTGAGAATGATGCTGGCTTGCACGTTGTTGTTCTTATCAGAGGCGCCAGATACCGCCACGAGTAACAGACGCAAGCGTACATAACAGAATCTCAAAAAAATACAAAACCATTTTACAATCCCCTAAAATTATTCGCGCCACTCTCCAAATCTTACTCAACGACTTCTGACAAAGATCTGCCGTAGAAAAACGCAGAAAACTTCTCAGTGTAGGCTTCCATCTCGGCTCCTTTCATGTAATCTTCCTGCCATGGAAGGAGGTCGGACGACTGTAAAAAAATAAAATCACAAAAAAGTCCAAACCGATACTCATTTGCATGGAACTGCGTATTTCACGAGGAAAAACATCGCTTGTCTGAAAAAGGATAGGAAATGGATAGGCGTGACTAACATCATCGTGAGAGAGCATGAAAAGCAAATTGGTGAGGAATGTCGAGAAACCCGGAGCCAGGCATCCTGCAGCCATGTATCCCATCTTAACCTCATCGAAGCAGATAATGTTATCGTTGTCTGACCAGAACGGCAAATTGGAGCAAATTATCTGCAATTATTCAGCTATGTGTAAAGGCTCCGGAACTTAGATCAAATGCTGACTCAAAGGGTTTCTAATACAGAAACGAAGCGACACGACAACCTTGTTTTCCACTTTAATCAGTTGCAATATCACCCTGACGCCGGGACGAAAGTTTTTCACGGCTATTGCTCTCATTATGTTGTCGGTGTCGTCAGAATCCGGATTCGAGGTAAGATGATCGGACAGTATCAACACCGCTTCGGCATCTGCTATCTGGACATTAGCCATTTATTAGTTTCTCCTACCATCCCCATCAACACTCAACCCAGTGAATGTAAGATTATTAAACGAAATCTTGAAGAACAAAGTCGACTTCGACGAAATCGAACCAGCAGAAGATGACGCTTACTCTTACTCTCTTGAGGTCAGAGACATTCATCATGGAGCCCTTAACGAAAACCAGACGCGTGTACAACTGCTTGAAAACCGTTTCAATTTCAAGAGTTGGCTGTATGCTGAACAAACGACTCCAAATTAAAGTGTTACCTATTTATTCTTCGAATAAATCAAATTAAATCAAATGAATAAATGGCGCCATGATTTTGTCATAACGTAAAAAAGATCTTTTTCCGCAATTATTCAAATATTAACCTGCTGAGAAAAATTCCTTTCAAGTTATTTTTTGTTCTGTCATCGTGGGTGAAGTCTCTAACGAAATTCTTGACAGTTCTCAATGATATGTGACCCCCGACAATGATGTGCCTTTCAAGTACAAGCAACAACTCATAAATCGATTATGAATTTTTAATTCAAGGTTTTTTTCTGTCATTAAGCGCTGTAACTGTTCTGCCATTGATAGCAGTCATTTACCTGCTCGCTGTGATTTCCCACGACCAACTTTAAACAATTTACTTCAAGTCGATTCATAAATTCCAACAAAAATCTTATATGTTCTTCTGCCTCGATGGTTATAATTAAACTGTAGTGAATATTTGTCCCGAAATAATCTTAAAACAAATCTTCCTCAAGAGAAAATACATCGACATTGAACCATTTGTTGTTTATTTAAAATATATATATATATATATATATATATAGTACTCCATTCGGCGTCTCTTGAAACCTTTCCATCGTCCCATAGAGGGTAGCGGAACTACCGATCTAAGCAGACGATAAACCACACCTGCCTAGGTCACTTCGGTGTTTTGTTTAATTTTTCGCTAAGATGAGTTATGACTAGGCATTAAGTAACATACTTAAATGTCATGTTGACGCTTAACAACCTAAAAATGCAAAACAGCCTGAACTAGAGTTTGCATTTGCAGAATCAATTAAATGGTGAGTAAGATAACCTCACCAGTGAGGGTCGTCAAATTACCTAAGTAGAGATATTTTTAGTCGTGACAGAGAAAATTGATCTACCTAAATCCGATTTCCTTTTTGTATTCCGATAAATAGTTCTGACGGCTGGAGTTGACGATGTCTATGATTTCTGGCACGTAGCTGGCAAACAAAGCCTGGAAAAAGGCCGAGTATAGATTTTAACATTCGTCATTCACTCGTCAGTTTTTAAATATTCCAAGTTAATTCCTTCACAAGTTGTTCACAATTTTTTTTTCGAAATTCATTTCACAATTGTCTTTGTGAACCTCTTGAACGAGAAGTTCGTGCACGAAAAATTCGTTGACATATCAAATTTCACTCACCACTGCTCCAAATATGAATAAGACACTGAAGGCTTTGCCGGTGACAGTGATACATGTGTAGTCACCGTAGCCCACTGTGGACATGGTGATAATTATGAAATATAGGCATTCCCCATAAGTCATGTTGTGGGTAATCTTGTAATCATCGAAGAAGTCTCCGCTATTTTCAACCTGTAACATTGCAATACTTTTTAAATTGAAGAAAATAAATAGAGTCAAAATTACAGAGGTCCACTTAGATTTCAATGTGATCAGAGATAAATAAAAAATTATCCTCGATACATTTTGCAAAAATCGCAATTGATTGAGAGCTTAATAAGAATTTGTTAGACCCTAACAAATCCAGTACAACATTTAATGGCAGATCGACAAAATCAAAAAACCACAGTTGTGAAGTAGCGATTTAAAGAATGAAAATATTCAACAGTCTTGATAAAAACCAACCAAATGAACAAATCCCGAGGAAGTCAACCAAATACAGAAGAACAAAGTGGTCAGTTCCATGAGTCGAATATGCGTGGCATTTTGTAGGACTCTCAGGAATTGAAAAATGTCAGGGAAGTTCAGGAGACGGAAAGCACATATGAACCGCATGCCTGGTTAAACATAACATTCCATCGACGTTCCATTATTGTCAATTAAGTAGTCCCAAAAATTTTAAATCCGAAAAATATGAATGACTACTAAGGCGAATTTACCCAACCACCGTCTTTTCATGTAGAAACCAACGAATATTGGAATAACGGTAAAAATGTCCACGAAGGAGTTTAATTGAATCCAACATCGCAGTTTATCGTTCGAAGCAACAAACTGAAAATCGTAAATTTATCGTGATTTATTGATACTGTTAGACGCCCAAATCCTACCCGCCTAACCCTAAAGATGAAATGAACAACAAAAAACACATTACAGACGAGATCCACAAAGTCGCATGGCGTCTCTGAGGTGCGTTCGAATTCTAGGACTTTAAATCTGAATTAAAATTTCAACGAAAAGTTATAATAATAACTATTATAGTAATAATTAAAAAATGTGAAAGTGCAAAAAATGTAAACTCACCTAGTAGCGTCGATAAAATAAATAATTAAAGAGGCCATAGCAAATATGCAGGACAAGATGGCCTGACAAATTTCAATACAATTATAATCTCAATAGATTAAAAAATAACTTTCCTAAACTGTAATAAATAAATAAATCAAACCAGCAAAACTCCAGCGAGAGTTTGAGCAGAAAGAAGTTCCTCACAGGCGACCATCAATCGGGTCATAAATGTTTTCCGTTTTGCGATGCAATTTCCATCGATGTCGAGATCCTCTTCGGAGTTTGGACTGAAGAGACCTTCGAGAAAAGCTTCCTGTGTAACTGTAGAAAGCGATCTCTTATTCTTTATGCTGGCTTCATTAATCTTCGTATTAGCCTTAGTAGTACGACAAAATTGTCCAGTTCTCTTGATAATCGACCTGGCCAGTCTAAAGATTACTATGATAAATATTCCAGAAAAATATGTAACGATGGGAGGTATGAGGAAATAAGGCCACGAGCGATTTATCTGAGAAGTTGGAGTTGAACTCGAAGAAGTTGTCGCTTCGTTCATTGCTGCAGTGCGAAACACTTCATTCGGATTTAAGACTCAGAGGATTAGCGACCGGTTTTTATCCGATCACAGTTTCGATGGTGTGACATCTTACACGCTATGCTTCCTGAAATTTAATTAATTCCAATTCTTTTGTCACACCAAATTTTCACATCGACGATGCTTTCAATGAACTGAACTGCCGGGCGAGCCTGACATAAATACCTACTCTTTGACATTTTAATAGCAGCTTTAACGGGGTTGCGTTGAGAAGCGAGTGATCATACAACGTACGAAAGTTGTAAGCAACAATCAACATTTTGAAACCGACAAGCATGATTAAGCATGCAATGGGTTAATAAATAAATTAAAACAATTATAATTTTACTTATAACATATGTATATTAAATCTCGGTTTTTCTTTTCCCATCGGGTAATTTAACTGACGTGACTAAACCATGAGAAGATTAGATTTGAACATCAAGATGCCCTGCTGATTGTCACTAAAAAACTCCAAATTGGAAAAAATACTTTGCATGTCAGTAATTTGTCAAACATCATCATAATCGTACTAGCGGGAATCGAACAACAACAGCGGAAGCGCCTGACATCCGCTCTTTAAAGTGCATGCAGAAGAGGTTATAAATAAGTCCGACATTTTTTATTAATTATTTCTGATGATAGATGTTGTCACGCGATTCGTTGCAATTTTTAAAAATAACATAATTTTGTCATGCAATAAAATTTATTGATGAAATTGTTGGGAACGAATTGAAATTTACGTGCAAGACGTGATTACATGTAGACTATTTTATTTAAAAATCCTTAGCTTAAAACTGTTTAGCAGTCAGTTTGGCGTGAAAGAAATGGCGAGGGTAATTCGTGTACTATTAGATATTAAAAGTATTATTAAATTAATTGATAAAATTAATTATGAATTATGATTATTCTGAATTTTCTAGTTGTACTGATAGCAAACATTGTTTGAAGACCCATTGATTATGATATGTTGAATATTTGTTATTTATGTTCAATATTTATGTTAAATACCTGGAGATTCAATTATTTACCCTATGGATTGAATTTTGTGAAAATGTATTTCGCTTCCTTTTACATGACGGTTTTGTTGCATCAATAAAATAATTGGAAAATATTCCTTGGGCTGATCTTTCTTCGAATTTATGTAAAATGTTTTGTTACTGCGCCACATATAATTTTCTAAAATATTCAATAAAGTATATATTCTCACTCGTAAAACAAAAATCCATTTGTTTTACCATGACATTTCTTATGAATTGAATTGATTATCTCAGAAAAATGGCATTCGTGGAATTCCAAAGTGATTACTTGCCATGGTCTTGGTTGAACGTTGATAACCTAATGATATTTGGCACTTTCTCATTATCCCTTACTCTCTACTTCCTCAAGACCCACTTTATCAGCCTCCACAAGCGACAGAATTTTTTTAATGAAATGACATTTCTGTTCATTCTTGATTCTGTTGCATCAATTCAGATTTTGATAAGTCGTTTATCCATTTGATAAGGAGTCAGGAGGTTTTACAAAGGTCAGATACGTTCAGATACGATTCTGCAAATGCAGCTGCAGAAGTTCGAAACATGGTTACTGTTGTCGCAATCCCAGAGTGCCTTGATCTCCTATATAACGATAGTGCTTAGAGGAGATGTGAGGAACAGTTGAAAAATGTTTCCTGTAACCAGTAAATTCATTTATTATGGTCTTCTGGTAGCTAGGGATAGGATCTCCTTGGGTCAGGTTTTACAGGAATTTTGTTTTAAATTTAAGATCCTCTGAACGCCAATCCGACCCGCTCATTTGTTTATGTATGTGGACCGAAGCGGGCAGTTGAGTTCAAAGACGAGAAAACTTTGATGATGAAATCAAATCATCTCAATATAAATTTGTTTATTCAATCAACGAATAATAAACAAATTAATAATAAACAAATTTAGTTCAATAAAATAAAAACGAATGTATTTCAAATCGGCAACACTGATGTCAACCATATTGATAGGCTGAGCTAACTTCTGTTTACATTAGATGTAATGTTCATAACACCTTTTTCTGCGATTACTGATTTTTATTATATCCACCTGTAAAGCGGTAGTTAGGGCTCACTGGGTAAAATTCTAAAATGGTAATAAAGACATAGACGGAACTCTAACTTTCTTATTGGAGTCTTTCAAATAAGTCTTGGTGTTATATTACCCAATCTGCTAAAATACTAGGTAGTCACATAGGGACCAGTTGCTTCGAAGACAACTAAAATACCGCTACACCACCAACGCCGACTGGACAACGTGGCTAGCACCATTCTTAACATGTTTCAGGTCGAGCGGAGACTCCTTATCACAAAATACATCTTTTCCCCTTATTGTGACTCCTCCCATCATGCAAACTAAGTATCCACCTGATGTACACCAATAGGCGCCAGCTCAAAGACGATTATAAAGTTTTTGAGAATCAAAATTAGAAAGACTTCATTAAAGTTTAATATTGCTTGACTTCCAAAATCACAATTTATATTTCTGAATTTATCTTTTAATTTATTGGAACTTAAAAAATATTTTTATCGCTAGCCACTAAAAGACAAATTTTTCCTAAAAGGCAAATATTGACAAGGCAAGTAATATTTCGTGACATTTCCGGAATTTAATTTGTACTTTCTCTTTTCTAAAGTATAAGCATTACATAATAGCCTCTTTGTAGCTAATAGAACTAATTAACTGCCAATTTGTCATAATTTAAAATCAATTTCAAATATAAATAATTTAAAATAAAATTTATAATATAAGTTATCTATCATTCATCAAAATTTGTGTAAATTAGTCGTATCTGCTTTGCATCTAATTTTAGCCTTAATTTAACAACAATTTTCATCGACATCATGAGTTTTCCGATGAATCTAAGGTGATATGGTGGAACGTAATGTCATCCCAAATTATTAAGGTTTTTGAAATAACTTATTAGATTTTAATGTTGCGAGGTCGTGGAATTGTTTAAAAAACTTTTACAATTATGACAGTCGCAAGAATGGGGCAGACTTGTTTATAACTGTTTCACCAAGTTATTTCATCAAGTTAGGAATAAATTTATGGAACAACACCCGAATAACAATGATCTTTGTTATAATAGTAGTGCACTGCAAATTAACAGTTTTTTAGATCTAGGTAAATTGAATGGAATCACTGATAATCCACATTCATTTACTGAGTCGTCGGTGGATGTTGACAGTTCTTCGATGCGATTTGATGGCGCCAATGATGACTTATTAAGAGATAAATGTTCGCATCTAGACTTTCAGGTATTAGATATTAATCAAGAAATAAGCAGACAACCTTTAAGTGAGACTAGTGAAAGTTTAGAGAGTGATTGGCTTGACTTTCAGGAAGCAGATGTACATTACAAGGTTGGTGTGTTTGTTATCTATTCAATTATCATTGGTGCACTAAACATCTCCTTTCTTTGACATAAAATATGGCTGCATTAAAAAATCTCACTGCCCATAACTAGAATATTAGAAAGTAATTGAGTGTTTTATTGAATGTTATACTGTATTATTATATCATGTATAGACTGCAAGTGAAGTTGGATTTGACACCCTCCAAGGCCTGAAATCCATTACCAAACTATTTCCTATGGAGCCAGAATTGAGTTTCAATGACAAGAGAAATATAAGCAAGGACCTCAAGGAAGATAAGCTGTGGAATAAACTGGTTAACTGTGATTTCACCCCCGCTCTGAAGTTCACTTGGGTTGATTCTCAATGCAAAGTCAGATTAATAAAGTCCTTGAATTTACAGCCTCCCTTCTCAGTAATATTTCAGCTCTCTTTTTATATACATTTGATTTAATAAAATTGTCTGAATTTTTTAAAATAAAATTCATAGTTATTTAATTTTTGCTCTTTAGCTCAAGCAACCAAATGTCAAGAAATGAATCAATTCATGTGCAGTTTGAGGATCATTGGGTCTTTTTTCATTATTATATGTTTGCGTATTAAATGTATTACGACCGAAATGATCTGATAATTCTGTGATACCAAAGTCATGTTAATTACCAAAGCTTTGCTAGAGCATCTTTTAAGTATGTGGCTAAAGTATAAAGAATATTCAAGTATTTAAAGTATATTCAAAGAATATCTGCAGTTTTACTTTGGGCATGACAATAAGATTCTTCACTCCCTTTTGGGAGTTAACTTATTAATATCTAAAGAATAATTTTGTTTTTCCAATAAAATACTTTGGTAAACAAGTAGATGAAGTTTTCCTTTCTAGGAGGTTTTGTGGACTGTTCAGAGTACATTAGTGATTTGTGATCTTTGAGAAGTGGGAATATGACACAAAGGAGGTGTATGCTCCCTCAATATCACACAAAATGGGGACCATGGTGAGGGGTTGTCTTGCTTCACATTGCTGGGTGCATCCATCTTTTTACACCAATTTGGGTTTTTTATGGTAGCATTTTCATTCATTTCATAAAATAATTGAAAGCCATTTTTTTTATCTTAGCCTAATTTGTGCTGCATGGCTGTGTTAACCGTGCTTTAGTCCGTATTGATCTCGATCGCCGAACTTGTTTAACAAGAATTTGATGCAAACTATTTCGTATGTCTTTAAATGTTTACAAATGCTGCTTGATGGTTATCTATCAACATAAAACTGGTCAAGTGTAGTTATGATGTAATTGCGGTGCATAAATAACAATCGTCTTAGCGATGGAACCTCGGGTCCAATGACAATAGGGAATTGCCTTGCAAAGGGATTTTTACCCGATCGTAACTAATCGATCCATTTTGCAAGATTAACCTGAAATTTCAAGCCGTTAGGTGCCAAAACAAACCAGATAGGCGTTATTGCTGTGACGTGATTCAAGCTTCTAAATGAATCCAAATATCGCTTCGGTTCTGGAACAGGCTTCAGAGGGCGAATCCGAAGAAACTGCCGAATCAAGAAAGCGTGTAAAAACCGCAAGATGTTTCGGCTGCTGTGCTCCTCGCAAATTAATTGTGGCTGTTAGGAGATTTATTTTTCATCTATTAATAATATATTTTCATCCATTGGGAATTATAAACGTTTCTTAAATTTTTAGAAAATTGCGAAAATTAAAAGAATGAGAAGACGTGTGAGAGTCATTTTTGTTTTGCATTTTGTTACTTATTTGATAACCTAACAGGTAATTGTTTTAGAAATGGTATAAGAGGCACAACATCGAGAATTTCAACGAACAAAATCCAAAAGAATGGACGGATTATGACTTCCACGTGCCAACTAAGGAATCCGAGCAGGAAGCTGATCATATTAAATTTGACAAATATAGCATGATTCTGAAAATGTGCGAAAAAATCTAGTCATCTCAGCAAGTGCCTGATATATCCGCTGCTTTGCTGTTTCTTTAAGAAATTATCTTGAATTTGGAATCAAAAGAATATGAATTCATTCAAGTCCACAAATACGATAAATTCTAATTTGCTGAATAATGCTTTTTTCATTTTTAAATTTTCATTTTAGAACTAATTTTTTTTACAATGATATATTCATGGCCTTTCTGTAGAAATAATTCAAGATGATAAAATACTCGACTCAAGGTATTGTATTAAAACCAATTACGTGGTCGACTTTATGGTGCCGGTGACAAAATGAAGGCAGCGTGAGAACAGAGCAATAAATTCTCTTCCGCCTTTCACTCGCAGAATTCCAGATTGGATTGAATTGAAAGGAACTCGGCTTGAAATGGAAGCCGAGTATGTTTTTAATAAGTCTTCTCTCGTACAACCGATATCGTGAGGAATAATTTTTTTTTAACGGAACCATTTTGAAAAATGTCGTATACCGATCTTCTAGGAAAGACGGTGTTATATAGCAACGCCGGGAAGGCTGGATGCACAGGCGCGTTCTTTTAGCCACAGCAGACCTATGGTGCGGTCATTTTCATGTGCTGCTGCTGGACGTGTGAAGGGTTGAAGTACTTCATTTGCTAAAATAAACACGCCACAGGGCCATGGAATCGCTGACAATCGTAGAATCGATCCGAACACAAAAAGAAGGATAAAGAAAGAGATTTGTGACTTTGTTACAACCGCGGCCGCAGTTTTGTTTTTTTTTTTACTTCAGCCTTTGGATGTCGGAAGCTGTTGAAATTTAATGGGGATCGTTGGAAGGTTGTCATTGCAACAATTTGATGAGGAGTACGAAACATGCATCCCCAAGTTTTCCTCAACCTATTCACCTTTGCTCTGGTGACACGCCTGGCCGTCCACCCAATCACGGTTGCCTTACACTTGGCTCCTTTAATGACCTACGCGTCATCAACAAGAATTCCCATTGGTTTGTAATTTTCATTTCTTATTTTCCTATTATTTCTTATTTCTTATTTCTTATGGTAATGTGTGGTTTAATTTCTCCTATTTTGGTCGTAAATAAAATTGAAAGCAAGGAGTTTTTCATTGGAAAGAATTTCAAATGAAATTTCTTGGATCGAAATTAAAGCGAAAATGTATGCAATTATAAACATTAGCAAAATAAACAAAAGTACACGATTCACAATTCGTGCCGATAAAATGATGAAACATCAACTGATCAAGGGTTATCTGTCGGACCCATGTTGACTTTCTTTATCGCTTCCACGTCCAAAACATTTTCAGACATTTTCTTCATCAGCTGGATGAAATAGATAATCATAACGAAGGACGGGAAAAGTTAATAAGCGACCTCTGGGGCCGATTTCTGATTCATGTGAAATTGCGTTAGATCCATTATTGAATGCAATCGGATTTCTAAAGAATATTAATGGAATCATGTTGAGGTATAAGAAATCTGTTCCATCCATATAGGCTACTGCTCCAACTTTATTTGTTCATCAGAACATAATTCCTGCAGCATTGGTCATGCGGGAATTGTTAACTGTAGTCCACTTTCACTCCAGGTATACTGTCTGAATATACAACACACATTTACATTCTTCCCCATATTGGCGTTAGCGCTGAAATGTCCGAAAGCAGTAATAATTCCTGGAGCCGGATTCGATTCTTATGGCTCGAAGTCTTCTTTTTTTTTGCATATTTCCGCTGATTTTAGATTTTATTATGAAATTCTACAATTTTCTGTAATTCCTTCAGGCCCGTGCTTTTTTCACTCGTGACAAATTTTAAGAAATTAAACAAAATACACGTTAAATTTAGCGAAAACGTCTTTTATAACGTTCATGTTTTTGAGATAAATCTAATAATTTGCAATATTCGCATTAGAAACGGAAGTCATTTTAGACTCATTTTAGTCCTTTACGTAGCGATATTATTAAGACTGTTAGAAAACGCAAACCATTTGGAAATTTGTTTAAACTATATTTCAAAGAACTGCTTATCGTATGCTGCATATTTAAAGAAATTTCCGAGAACATCTTAAAATAATGAAACAATTTTGACCGATTTAATCGCCTGGTATTTGTATTTTTTTTCGGGCTAAAATTCTAAAGCTCGTTCTATTTTGGATCAAAATCCATGCCTGTTTTGGTGCAGGTTCATTCTCATTTTGAGCCTTCGCGTTTTGTCCCTTCTCTGTGTCGATATTCCATATCCGAGAGCAGCCCGAAGTTTAAAGTCAAAGTGTTATATATTATATATGTATATTATATATAATCACTACTGATAGATTGGATTGCAAATTGAGCCCCCAGACCTGGTTCATTGCAAAACATTATAATATAGTTGAATTGAATATCGACTCTACACATTTCTTGTTTATTTCTTTAGTAATAATTAGTGATTTACGTGAGCAGCTAAAGTGATAGATGTTTATTTTACGTGATAAATGTTATATATTAAGTTAAGTATATATATTAAGTTGGGATATTACATTTAAGTGTCCAACGGCTCATTATTTAATCACATAATGTTAGACTTTTGATTTTAAATTTATTTTCACTCAACTTAACTTAAATTAATACTTAAATTAACAAGTAATCGTTGACTCAAAATGAAAGTCAACTTCACTACGCTACAAATGACTTTTGCCAAAATGAAATCTTATTAAGTCATCCAGGAAGTGATTATATGCAGCCATTCTTTGATAAGGAAGATCCTTTTCGAGAATTTCAAGCAAAATTTATCTTCAGATTATTAACGAGGACTGGAAATTTTGTTTGTCGCATATTTGCTTGGATATTTATTTGAATTATAATTTTATATCCGATTAATGTCGAATTTTATGATCACTTACTTTAACAATTGTTCTGATAATGCAAATAATTATACATTAATACGTATTATTCATGTTGAACGATTTATATTTAATAAATATTTATCTATATACTACTAACTAATTTAAAATAATCTGAGTGCAAACATTGTACATTTCCATAATAAATTAGTCTCCATTAACGACTAAAAGCGATATAAACATGAATTAATGCTAATGTTACGTTTTGACAAAAGGGCATTAATAACATAGCGTTACATGTTTAATGCGTTCTGATAGTGATCGGGCCGAGATCAATTTTAGCCGGGGATTTATTGGGATGGTTCAAATGATATCCAGTTTTCTTCTTCAGAAATAATTTAATGGCTATATACCAACAAACTTATGGACACACGATGATTTGACTTTACGAATTTCAGACTTGAATTTCTTGAATTTATATCGAATTTAATCGAAATAAATTTTAATTTCAGGCTCGATATTTGACATAAACTTGACCACCCAATACAGCGCTTTCAAGCGGGGTATTGAAAGTCATAACAAAGAACCGGCTTCACTTTTCCTCCTGGACAGGTACGAAAGCAAGATCTTGAAACAAGATGTCTACCACTTTTTCAGAGCAAGTTGGTTTTATTGGTGATTGTTTTTTTCTCTAAATATCTTGTGCCTCCATCGGCCCTCTTATAAGCTTTGAGAAGGTTTGGGCCATTTATAATAATATTTACGATAATTAATAAATATTTTCTGTTTCCGTCATCTATATATATATATATAATGATAAATTACGATGGCCATAGTGTATGTTTTATAATATACACAATTTATTTGGCGACCGGGGGAAAGGTTCGACTTTTGAGGTCCCTTTGGCTAAAGGGCTCGTCTGCCTCCCTAGACCCTGGCCCTCGAGTTCTAAAAATGCTGACTGAGGAATTAAATGAAGGCATGGATGATATTGAAGCTCAAAAATGTTTGTCGGTAGTACCTTGAAGCAATGGTTTGGAAATTTTATGTTTAATGATTTAGGAACTCCGAAAAAAAGCCCAACTTGTATGGTTAACTTCTTCCTGAAAAATTAATAATATAAATAAATAAATAAATAAAAGCGATACTCTGATGCTGTAGAAATAAAAAACTGCAAGTTTCAACACCTTTCAGTAATGACTAACCATTAACGAGTCAACATAAAGACAAAAAGGCTCGATCCATAAAACAGCTAAGTAGGCACGAAGCAGACAAATAAGTTAAAATAATTTCTCACACTTGACCATATTAGACCAATAAGTGACGAAAGTGACACTTCAAAAGTCGTAAAGGAGACGAAAGTGTTTTGCTTAAACGTAAAGAGAAAGACAAAAAACGGCCCTCACCCGTGCAGATGGCTTCTCCAACCGTTGGTTTATTCTTTTATGAGCCAATATAAGACGCCGAGGGATATCCTTCTATGTAAAATAGAAATTTATCGTCAAGGAAATTACCACTGAAGCAGTAGATGGCAGTCAATTAGAAGTCAGGGTCCACCACATGGTGACAATGAAAATTACTAGGGACACGTCATAGCAGCATTTATGTTCGCGTATTTATTTATTCATTTACTTATGTTTATTTATTTATTTATCCCGTGTTTATTTATTCATTTACCTATATTTATTTATTTATTTTTTACAGATGTGCAATACATCCCATTAAATTTTTTTCTCTGTAACACTAACAGATGGAGGAAAGATCATGATAACCTTGACAGGAAATGATCCGGCGGATATTTAGTTTTGTGACCGTCATTCGATGATGTAAGAATGCTAGGACTGCGGGGTCTTTGCTGCCATCGCTGCTCCAATAATTTTTCATTTTTATCAGCCATTTTCGTGGAGAAAAAAAGAAGCCCGGCCATTTTAGTTCTATCCTCGCTATTGTGGTCATTTCGAAATATTATGTTTCATATTTACATGTGTAAATATGCTTTTAAATATACATATGCTAATTGCTTTTACTGAATCTATGTCATGCATACATGGGTATGTACTGAATATTATGAAGTGCCGTCGAAAGATAAGTTGAGTAAGTTGTGCTATGTATTTTTGTCACTATTAAAATGGCATCACCATTTGCAACTTAATTTGCCAAATCGCATCCTTTTTACTTTTCATTTGAGAAAGATTAAAGGTCTGAAGGTTTTACTGACAGAAGATTCTCTAAATCATTTACGAACTTGAAAGTTTTTTTGTTTTCAATTCTCAACTTTCGAGGGAGAGGCATCTCCCATACATTAGTTTTGAAATGCTTTAACGTTGCTATTAGTAACGTAACGTAATTCAAAATTGAGTTAATTTAATGCGGGAGTATTCGCTAAACTTCATTTTCTCAATAATTATTCCGTTCTTTGTGACTTATTTTGATCCCTGTTTAAAACTTCCATTTGGAAAATTTGGAACGAATAGGGTTTTACAAATTTTCCTTCATGAATATGACTAATTTTAAGACCACAGTCCCTAGAACTAGGTGACATTTCGAAATGTCATGACACCAACGACAAGAAATTAAGTATTGGTCAGGTAAACATTGGGGCCAAATAATAAAACTTGTGATGAGGCAAGGACTCCCTAACCCTAATGAAAAGGTTATCAAAACATATTTTTACAGTTCATCTGATGGCAATACTTCACGTGGCTTTATTCTAAGTCTTATACTTAATCTCGGAATATTTATGATTTCACATATTATCCTTTGCATTAAACTAATGTGCATTATCTCTCCAAATTCAAGATAACATCATGAATCAATGATGGGATTTTAGTTCTTTGGTGGACATACTTTCGGGTTTATGTCTGAGATTGTCAATTCATGACATCTTTCCAGTCAATACTCAAACAACACCTAAGAAGGACTTTGTTGCGTCATGAACTTCTTTTTGAATCTACAATCTCCGGATGAATCTTCAATTTATAAATGTACGCCAATCATCCTTAAATCTTGTGCCTGCTTCTAACCATTCTGACAATTTAACAATGTGTTTTCTTTAAGTCAATTTGTTGAGGTTACTGCGTATCACTTAAGTTCCACGGCACACCATCAAATTACTCATGAAATCTTATTTCTTTGAATATTATCTAAAACTGCACAAAGCTTCTAATTGGAAAAAAAGATTTTTTTGGTTTCAAATTTACGAGATGAATGCTTCGTCGGATGTTTTCTCAAAACTGCTTGAAAAAAAGCAAAACTGATTAGAAACTATGAAGCAAGATGCAGAATGCAAGATGAAATAATTACAGATTGTAAATATATAAAAAAAACCCACTAAATCTCTCGATTTAAAATCAAGTCCTGATTTTAATGCTCGAGTGATCCCACATAATTCCTCATTCTTCGGCGAATTAGTTTCACTTTCGATGATTCTTGAAAAACTTTCGTGGAGGAAATTGTTGAGAATCTGTAATCAGTGGTGTACTGTGAAATACTGATTAATTCTTAACATAATTTGCAAAATGCAAGCCCATTACAAAGTTTAATTCTTCCGAATTTATCTTATGATCTGAAAATTTCCTGCGGCCACGAAATTTGATTACCCAGCAATCCCCGAAATGAAGTTCAAATTTAAATCTGCCATGTTCGGATTAAGAGTTTTTTTTTCGCTCGTGGATCAGATTTGTTGCGGTAACTTTCCAAACGTTATTTACGAAGATTACAATCTGCCTGTCATGACTGCAGGATGATTCGCTATTCCTGGGGTCGAATATTTTTTTATTTAGAATTTTGATCTCAAATTTCGAGAATTTATAATGCGCTTCTCGAGAAAGTAATCCAAAAATTCTGATCTTTTCTTTTTGAAAATGAAATTAATAACAACTGGATTTAGGATGCGAACATTTTCGGTGAAATTAATTTCAAAGGATGCAAACGATCGAAAATTAATTTCTAATTTAGTATTTTAATCAATTACGAGCACCATAAAAATCTTTTCGTTTTATTTCGACAAACTGAAATGGAACGCAAGAATATTTCACAATATTTTGCACAAAGGTCCATTAATCAGTTGAGGAAGCATCAATGGCAAACCTACCTTGCACCAAAGAAAGTGAAAGCGATGAACGAAGTAACCTCTGGTTGTTATTATTATGACTTTGTTCGGCCAAGCAGTAAATAAAGTCAGCTTTATGTCAGACATGAAATTTAAATGCGGCTTCTACTTCTAGCAAACGCTGCAAACTGCCAATTGACGGCGAGCATTCCAATTTGGAAAAATAGATATATCAAGTAAACTGAATGCATCGAAAAGTGACATAAAGATGTTTTTTGTTTATAATTCAATATCTAATTGAATTTAATTAAGCATTCAACAGTGGAAATTTACAAGAAAAATTTAAAAATCTAATAAATATATCCCATGTTATGAATTGCACACAGGAGCTGCGCAATAGCCAATGCTTTATTTGGCCGAGAGACATCGACGTACTAAACCAACCGAAAGAGAGAATTGTGGCAGTATGGCAGGGTGGATGAAATGATGAAGTGGCAATGATGTCGTCCAAGAAATGATTTTGATTAATGGATGGAAGGAATGTGTGGATGACGGATGATGATAGAGATGGTGATAATTGGAAAATAAGGAAATCCACCCATAATGTATGCTGACGATTCAGCTACCCGAGAGATTTGGCAATCCGTTTTCTAAATCTATGTTGACAATTTGTTTTGTATTTTATTTTGTTGTGAATTGGAATATTTAAATTTTAAAAAAATCTCGACAAGACAAGACTAAACAAATACCAAAGACAAGCTATAGAACATTTGAAATTACTGTAAAATTTCTTACAAGATCATATCAAAGAGAAGCGCGTTTACATCGATAAATTTTATTCGACAATTTTTTCATTATCAGATGAACAAAAATAATAATAATAATATTATTATTAATAATATTTATCGTGTTCATTGCAATTGCATGAAAGTGAAGCTCCATGCATCACTGTTTATCACGCTTATCAACAGAGGCACGAATAGCATTAGTTCCAAGAATTACGTACATAACTTTACATTTATGTGTACACAGTGATAAGAATTTACCAATTTATTAACAGCAACAGTAATAAAGATATTAGTAATAAAGATATTATTGACGATATTGATATATTTTTAATATTTTAAAAAGTAAAAACATCCAAAATTTACGTACCTGATTAAATCTGAGCGCGAAATAAATCATTCGAATTCATTCCTTTGCTAAAACTCGAGCGCTAAACAGCGCAGAGGCGGGTTCGAGCTTAGAAAAAAGGAAACAAGAGATCCTTGATAATTCATTTCCAGCGAGATTAATGACCATTTTGCCGGCTTTCCAGTGTGCTCGACGACTCTAAGAGGAGTCTTTCTGTTCGTGGGCACCGCCAACTATCAGTCCATCCGTTCGATCGAGTCCTTCAGTAGGAAGTACGAAATGCCTTACATAACCACCCTGGCACCTCCGAGCAGGTCCTGGAATCACAATCAGTCGTTCACTCTCTTCCTCAGACCGTCCTACCTCAATGTCCTTCACGACGTCATCGTCACCTTCAAGTGGTCCAAAGTCTACTACCTATACACGGACGATGACGGTTGGTACTCTCCGCCATCTTATTCGTGACGTCACGTGATTAATTCCGACGTGATCACGTGTTCATCCATCATGACGGACGTCACTGGTTCTAATTTAAGCAGCGCAAAATATGCGCCGCACTTGTCCTCTTCATGATTTCGTTACCGCCAGAATATCATATTTTTCATGAAATTGTTCCCTTAATTAAATTTATAATCGCTAACTCCAAAGATGTTTCAGAGGCGAAGATGTTTTTCCTTTGCATTTCTAAGATATTTATTTATTTATTTATTTATTTTTTGTTCTTGCCTTTTCTACGACTTGAAGACTCATTTCTATTCCATGCATTTGCTGATCTGGACGCTTCGAAATTCCGATACAGAAAGGAATAAGCAATTTATCCTTGAATAATTCCTTGAAATAATTTTGCAGCAATACATTTTAGAAGCAGAATAAAACACGAGGAGGCAAAACTCGGAGAGAAAGTGTACACGATAAAAACATGCCTGCTTAATCCCAATTTATATGCACACTCCTCCGACGCCATAACCAGATTCCCTCAATCCGGAAATCCCATTTTTCATTTTCAAAACAAATTCCAGAACGAAACCGGAGTCAAAGATCCGTGCGTCTGTTGGAATCAACTCCGTCCGTGACGGGTTTTCCTTGCTAATTTGAAAAGCCACGTGACTGCCACATCCATTTCGCGAGCGAATCTCTGGAATTAATTTCCTTCATCTCCTCAGATTAGGTTCACTTTCAGGCTGCAAGAAAAAAACAATATATTTGCATAAAATTATAAACTACTGACCTTTAATTAATTTTACGACTTTTTCCTTTTCATTTGATTTGCAAATGTTTGACTGCTGAATCCTGAACACGAGGTGGCATCGCCGGGAAGACTTTGCATAAATCGTGGTCGGAGGAAAACTAGACAGTTTATGAAGTGATCTCCGGAAACAGCTCATTAAACACGCACCGACATCTTTCAAGGCTTTTTCCAAGTATCATCGCATCAGATACAAATGGCTTTTTTTTTACGAAACAATCTTGAAAGGTGCTTCCACGAAATTCTTAAATTGAACCCAGAAAAATTATTTCAGTCCTTCGCTTGAAATCAAACTTCAAATGGCACGTTACTCAACTACTTTCCGCTAGTAAATTGCCTCATCTTTGCGATTTCGTCATTTCGACTTCGGATAAAAAGTGAATTCCAAATTCTTTACAAGTCTGAGTTGCTTCTTTGCACATTCTATACGTTTCGTGACCATTGCATCGCAACACCTATTCATCCGGACGTGAGATCCGCTGACACTGAAGATTTCTTTTGTAATTGCAGGCCTGGCAAGGGTGGAGTATTTGAATTCGGTGTTCAACAAAGACGAAGCTGTCATCGACTTCATAGCGACCAGACTCCGCAACTTGGAGAGATGCCACTCGACACTCAGGCAGATAGACAGTCTGGAACATCCGAACGCCGATAAGTTCATCATTTTGGACGTGTCCGACAACGATGCTCTACAATTTCTCTTAAGACAGGTCTACCATGTTTTTTCCACTTAGAATCGCAATTAAATCATAATTGACATTCTAATTTATGACGAATCATCGAGGAATTGAGAAAGAAATAATTTTAATAATTTTAATTCATCGTCTTTTTGCGTGAATGTCTTTCTTCCAAAGCTTCCAGGGGGATTTAAATTTTCCAGTTTTAAGTAGAATCAGTGGATTGGTTTTTATGCAGAAAGGTTTTCGCTTCGAAAGCAAAGAAGAAAAAAAACTAGAAATCGCGATGGAAAATGAGAGACGAGTGGAGTGAAAAATTGTGAAAATATTTTAAAATATGCTTTTAAGATTTACACCTGATAAATTCACTGGATGCTTTGAATAACGCATAATATAAGTTCCTATAGAAATAATGCTTGGCTCACAATTCACGGATGATATTTAACAATATAAACAAATATTAAGTCGCAAATACAAGTTAATATCACAACAAAGTATATAATATAAATACACAAGTAAATAATTGATAATGCGGGCAATGGTAATGAATTATAAACAATAAAAAATTATTTGCAGGATTTTTCATCATTAATAGGTAATAACCGGGAATAAAACGTTTATTATTAAACAGCTCGTAATTAATAATTTATCTGATGCTTTCAACGCCTTGTTTGGATATGCATGGCCACTCAGAATGTGGAGGCAACTGATTGATAAGCCTGGAAGCCTTCGAAGATGTGCTCCAGGATGCTGCAGGGTTGGTGGTGGAAAAATGGATGCACATGGAGATTCTGGAGTTTGGGAGTTTTTCATTGAGAAGTTTTACGGCCGATTGGACGATATTCTAGACATCGGATTCCGAGAACGTTTGTGGTGATATTTGTGGTGAATATGAAAACGAATTAAAACTTAAACTCTAAAGAATTCAACTTTAATTCCGGTAATTTAATAATTACATCATTATTTAATAATCAAAGTTGCAAAAAGATTTTGATAAGACTGTGGTACATTTCATTGATGCGTGAAAGTACCTTAGAAACATTAAGAAACATATCTGTGTACAAGAACTACGATAAGCGATTGTATTTTAATCTCTATTCAAACGCCCATTTAAGAAAATATTAATAATTCATGAAAATTTTTGAAGTTTCCATATAAATTGTGCGCCAGTTGGGCGCGTTCGAATGATTGATGCTCTTGTGGATTCCATGGAGCAGTGTCACACTCTCTCTCCAGATTTTTTTCTTCTGACTGAAGCAGAGTTTTACGGCGGATGGATAGAACAGTTCTGCTTTTATGCCACCTAAGATATTAACAACAATAATAACCTGCAATATCGTCCATTCATCAATTCCTAGCGAATTTTGCAGAAACAAAATTGCAATAAAAGGGCATATTGCCTGAAAGAAAATGAACTTCCATTGGGACGAGCAGGCGTCAATAAATTGCAAGAGGCGGAAAGCACTAGATAAGGAGAGTGTGAGGAGATATAGATGAAAATATGAAAGATATTCTTAATTGTCCAAACAGTGTTAGACGTTCCATTAAAGTTGCCATTTTCATTCCGTTCACTATTAAAATCTCTGAAGACGGCTTTCCCCAAGTTATCGGTAGAAAAAAACTAATTTATAAACAACTTCTTGGCAAAATAACCGAGGACATTAACATTATATTGTGTGCAAACTACCTCTTAATGTCACATTATGTTATGCTGGCTAAAACCATTTTTCAAGTTTTGTCAAATTTGTCTCAGGTTCTTAAGTCTGTTTTAAGTACATAAACAAGCCATAAGAAATTCCTAAAAAAGGTCTTGAATATGAATTATTGCCAACAGTAAGCCAATATATCAAAATATGTGTTTTATGCAAAACTAATGCAGGCATTCTTTTGCGATGTTATCTCTAACCAGATTTCTTGAATTGTAAGAAGCGTTGCTATCCGTTGTTGAATAATGTCGCCCATCATCGTCATTCGCTACATTTTACTGTTACGAACTGATTTTTTCCAATAATTAACCCCTTGTTTGTGACTTTTAAAATTTATTTGCCTAGATTCAAACGGTGGGCATGAACAGGGCCAACTATCATTATCTTCTCTGCACATTGGTTGGTCATTTACGAATTATATGACAAAAATTCAGTGAAATTGACTTAAATAATAATTAGATACACCAATATTTCTCATTTATTTTAAATAAAAGCAAAATTTCCACTTCCAACCGGCGATTTTCAAAACTTCAGCGGCGACTCCAAAACAATTTCGAACAAATTTCAAAGATGTGCGGAGTGCAATAATTTATAATTTCACAACACGAAATTATGACAAAATGTTTACAGACATCGAATGTCGAATTAATAATTGGATTAATTTGAGGAATTATTTAGACAAAATATTCGCTGAATTATTCATACGAATTTCTGGGATCTGCGAGAAATATTGAATTTTTGCAAGAGTTTTTTTTTTCTCTTATTTATGAAGTTTGGACGTGTGCATCCGGGCGTCTGTGAAAATCTTGTCATTCAAAACTGGCTCGTGATGTTTTCCAAGATTATTTTGACAAATTTTAACGTGAAAGTCACAAAAACTTTGAAAGACTTTCATCTTTACTCTCATTTTAAGTCGAAACATTTCCAAAAGATTCTTCAACTATTTCACTTCTCAAAAGACAAGCTTCGACCAATTACCATGAAAGACTCTTGGTAAAATAATATCGCTACGAGGGTATTTAATCATATGTTAGTTTGAGTCGTTAATAAATTTGTTTTCTATAAAACATTTTAAGTTAATTATCTCATTAAATGAAATTTCTATTTTAGTAAATAACATTAACTTAGATTAATTGAGAAAACATTGAGTTATAGCTAATTTCAGCCTAAAAGATTAACTGGTGACTTAATATCTTTTAGAAAAACATGAATTCATAACTTCATATCAACTGATTCCAGCAAGAAATGTTTAACAATCGATCATTTTTCTCTCGTTTCTCAAAGCTCTCGCGATGACCAGCTTTCTTTATGCATCTCTGTAGGTTCTCCAAGTGACGAAGCAAGTCCTCTCTCGAATCCTGTATGGTTTCAACAGCAATCTCCTCTCCTCAAAAGCTTTTACTAAACGAAAAAATTTTTTTATTGCTGTTTATTTATTTATTTACTTTTTTATTAAATGAAAATATTTGTAAGCGATTGACAAAATGTGATTGTTACGCGAATGGCATCGCATCCGAATGAATGTTGAAATATCAACATTAACAAAGCTTTTAAAACAAATAAACGTTCATCCTGCAGGCCATGGACGAATTATATCTGAACGAGTTCAGACTGGGTGGAGCCAACGTGACCGGGTTCCGATTGGTGAACACGAAAGGAACGCACAGGGGGTGGACAAGGGTCGATCCTAAGTTTCTGAGGAAAACCACCACTTCTACGGTGAGTGGAGAATTTACTGGAAAAACAACTGATCGAACAAAAGAATTTTCTAATGTAATACGACGAATCGGATGCAAATCATTTTATTTTTATTTTTTGAATTCGCGATGCAACGACATAACAGCTGGAATCATCTCTTATGAATGATGCCGTTACTTTGGCGAGGAACGGGCTGTCCGAGTTGATGAGGAAGCACGGTGAGATGCTCAAGGGTACAATGAGGAGGGGACAGCTGTACAACAACAACAACACCAAGGGAATACCATGCAGGCTGACCGAAAAACCCACTGTCTGGGTCCACGGAAGACTCATTACTGACGTCATGAAGTCGGTGCGTTGACGATGACGATAATGATGATAAATGTGTGAATGGATGGATGGATGGATGGATGAATGAATGAATAGATGGATGAATGAATGATTGAATGAATGGACTAATGACTGCATAAATGAATAAATGGATGGATGAATTCAGCGTAAATGATAGACGATGATTTGTTGTCAACATTGTCATCATTGGATGTGTTGTTATCATTGATGAAATCCACAGTTGTCATCATCATCGTCGTCGTCGTCGTCATCGTGATCGTCATCACCGTCGCCATGCTATAGTCAAGCAGAGATGCGATGAAAGGTCTGCAGAAATTTCAACAGCGAACGGCATTGTCAACCTAGCCATGACATGATGACGGATTTCCGTTTATGCTTCTAAAAATAACAAAGCGTCCGTCAAGAATGGATATTTGGCTTTGATCCAGTTTCGAAAGCTGGAAAGATGAAACTGAAAACGAAACAATTGAGACATCAAACAAATAAAATAACGACCATAAAAAAAAATAATATCAATAATTCAGTTGATTAAAGTGGCATATATCCGGTGGACTTCAAGGCCACTGAGGGGAGCGAAGGTGACTTTCCTTGAAGAAGAAGGTCTTCAGGGCGTGGTTGTGGAAGCGGGCTGGCTTTGGCGACTCTAGTTTGAAGCAAACATTTTAATACAAATATCGTTTGTAAACAAGGTTGTACAATTACAAATGGCCTAGAAACAATGCAATACAATCAGAAAGGCAGCAACGTGGAGGCTCTTAAATTATTTTACAGCAAAGAAACAATTTGGCGCCATCCATGTTTTATGAGGCAAAAGCAAACATTCCAGAATTCGGTTATAGTCCGATATCTCGTCGTTTCTCATGGAAATGTGTAACCCAGATAGAAGAGATGAGAAATTAACATTAAATGATTAGTTGCAATCGATTAAATAAATAAATAAATAAATTAATTAATTAATTAATCATAAATTGATATGTATTAAAAATGGTTAGTTAAGAAAATTGGGAACCAAAAATCAAAGTACGTTGTTAAAATATTCCTCGCTTCAACTCTGTGTGTAAAACCGGTGTTCAACACAAATGGCTGATCACGCGATGTCTGGTCCTAATGAATGCAATGCTTTCGTATGCGAACATTTAAAAAAAAATTGCATTTAAAATGGAATTATTCCAAAAATAAAATAAAATAGAATTTAATTCCATGCATGCGTTTCTCGTCCGTCAATTCATCTCCCCATCTTGAACGTCAGGAAGCAAATAGCTGAAATGAGGGGAATTCTATTTTGTTTTATTTAGGTCAAGTTTGAGGGCACGTCAGGCAGGGTGTCGTTCAACGATTTAGGTCAAAGGGTCAACTATAGTCTTCAGGTCGTTTCACATCTAGCCGAAGACACTTACGTCAAGGCCAGTATGCCGGGTGTCACTGATCAATGAATAATTATGTTAATTAATGTTAATTACATTAATTCATTCACTTCAATCTCTGTCCATTGATCGAGTTGGGTTTTCAATACTCTTAAACAGATCGGACACTGGCATTCCATGTCCGGTTTGAAGTTTCCGACTTCGGACAAGGACGGCAGCGAGTTGTCTCTGAATAAATTCAACAGGACACGTAAAGTCGTTTCGATCATGGTTAGTGATGTCATTGGAGCTCATCATGTTCTCGTATCGATGTACAAATCGGCTTTCAAGGGCTGACTCCGGCCACGTCCGGATTCATTTTATATCCTTTCCTCCCACGCTTCTCGAACGAAATTCGTATCCGTTCGTTCGTTCGCTCTCCCGTCTCTTCTTCTGAGCTTTCGAAATGACCTTGAATTTTTTTTTCAAACTGAATTTGACAAATGACAGAAGGGTGAGAAAAGGAAACGCGATGATAAACAACAAAAAAAATTGGCGAATTACAGAGTCAACCGTACATGATGGAAAGAAAGTTGAAGCAGCAGGAAATCGAAGCCGGTGTGGTCCTCGAGGGTAACGAACGTTACGAAGGTTACTGCTCGGACCTCGCCAAGATGATTGCCGATGCCATAGGATTCGATTACGTCATCGAGATCGTGAAGGACGGAAAGTACGGAGAAAAGATGCAAGATGGCAATTGGAATGGAATGGTCGGAGTTCTATCGAGAAGGGTGAGTTGTCAGATTAAGGTGGAGTGTGTATTTATTTTGGTGGATTTTGGATGGATTTAAGAGGATCTAACGATGAATTTGTCACGTTTTATTAACATATGTAACTTGCCAACTCTCGACTTTTCCCAATATAAAATTCTTTGTTTGCTTTGGATACAAATATGTTTGAATTTGTGTGCAGACAAAATCTAAAAATTTCCATAAACAATGATTTTTTTCTTCCATGCTCACCTAGATAACAATTGAGTGCTAATCTTTTGAGTCTTTTGTTTTAAACTTTGTTTGCACAGCGAATAACATCTCGTCCATTGTGGACTTTGCGAAAGCAACAAGCAAACACGGACAATTCCGACCATTTTTCGTTAATGGAGCTGAAATTGCGATGAATAAAGTCAATTCATAAAATGACGTTTAGTAATGACGATAATGTCAGCATTGATAATGATGATGATGATGGCTAAGAACCTGCGTGGGACTGAATCACTGTTATGTCAATAATCTGCGTCATTTATTTGACCAGGAAGCGGACATAGCCATTGCTCCGATGACAATTTCTTCGATGAGGGAGAGAGTCATTGATTTCAGTAAACCTTTCATGAACCTCGGAATTTCGATAATGATCAAGAAGCCAGAGAAACAGAAGCCCGGGGTGTTCAGCTTTATGGATCCCTTGTCTTACAACATCTGGATGTGCATCATATTCTCCTATTTGGCCGTCAGTTCCGTTCTCTTCCTTGTTAGCAGGTTCTCTCCGAACGAGTGGCAAATCGAGGATAGCGAACACGGACCCGCTTTTGTAAACGACCTCACCTTGCTAAACAGCATGTGGTTCTCGCTGGGGGCTTTCATGAGGAGAGGCTGCGAAGTCTGCCCCAGGTTAGTTGAACGAGCCCTTATAGTGGGTACTGTTTCATTTTTATGTCCTACATTCGGAATATGACTTTGTCGAAATATCCATGGCGAACATTAGCAATAATAAAGCGAATGGAAAGCGAATATAACATCGAATGGAGGCGCAAACGCGGATGAATATTGATTTTCAACGATTGCACGACACAGCGGATCGATAGATATAATTTCTCCCTAAGATTGGTCCGAGTCAATTCTTATTCAGACATTTCCTCGCTTATTTTTCGACATCCAAAAGACATTTTGTGTCGAGCGAATTTCGTGCCTCTAAGTAATTGCTGAAAATTGAGGCGCGTTTTAAGGGGTTTTGTTAATTTTTTTCCAATTTATTCTAACAGAAAGAAATTGCGGATTAGGGAATCTTTTGTGTTTCGAAACTTTCCTGTGAAATATTTTCTGAACAGATGGGAACAAAGCATAAAACAAAAACGATTTTCGTCACTAACTCTGGAATTTGTAATCCAATATCAACTGAAAACGATCGAAGAATCGTTAAAAGAATCGATGTGGAAAACAAAATCATTTTGCCGGCTTGAATTTTCTCTCGGAGGTTTAATGACTTACGATCGACAACGTGCTGCTCTTCCTGCTCCCAAAAGTGAATTATAACCGGAACTAATGGCTAATTGGAATAAATATTTATTCCAAAGCGTAGTTGGAATTTAACGAAGGCAATGATATTTGAATAAGTCTTACTGCCCGAACTAATACAAATAAATGCTTCCGAGGTAACATTAATCACACCCACATAACAGCATAAATAGTCCGTTAAGTTGTGGTCTTAAAAATTTTATATCTAAATGGTATTATATAATAATTATATTCCCTTTATAACAACAGTAATTTTATTTTTTTGTGCAAAAAAATCGCAAAAAGCGAGGAGCAACTGAATAAAACATTGCCTTAGACAAATACATTACTAAATAAACAAATAAATAAATAAATAAATAAATTAACGGTATTAAATTATGAAAGCTAAAGAGATGTTATCATCCTATAGATCCCTAGCCGGAAGAGTTGTGGGCAGTGCATGGTGGTTCTTTACCCTAATCATCATCTCCTCATACACTGCAAACCTAGCTGCCTTCCTCACCATAGAACGGATGCTAACCCCAATCAAGAACGCAGACGACCTGGCCAAACAATCGGAAATTACTTACGGCACACTCGATGCAGGCTCGACCAAAGACTTCTTCAAGGTGACTCTGTTTTCTCCTTCCAATTAAGATCTCCAAATTGCGTTTCTTTCTATTTCCATCTTTCGCGACTTTTAAAATTATCGTGTTATTTACTTTCTCGCTCGCGCAACATGCGACTTGGGCTTGTTAATAATGGAGATTAGGTTTACTGTTTTTTTTCTTTTTGCCTAAAAAAGCGAAATTTAAAATCTCAATATGCGTCACAAGACCACAGCGAAACAAAGGCAGGAATAAAAATTCGTAATGAATTTTCCCGAATCCCGACTCGACAGAAATGAATCCCACAAAGTGCATTTTAATGCTGAAAAGTGGTTTTGTTCTCTGATGCCGACCAGAGCAGCGACATGCATTTCCTGCTTCTTAAGCAACCACGGACGTCGATCGCGATGCGAATGTCAATGAGCGACATCTGCCAATGACACCAGGTCGCATAAAAAAATCCATGTTTTCCCTACCGAAATCCAATCGTCGCACAAGATCCCAGCCGCTGGATAAAGTAGCGGGATTCTGCGAGGAGAAGCAGAAGCCATGGAAGGCGTTCCATGCACGCCTAGGTTCTGACATCGATTCGTTCCTTTCAGGGAAGGCAACAAAACCCAACGGACTTTCTTTGTGCAGAGATGCTTTCGACTCGACGTCTTCGGCTGTGTTTAATTAAGAAGCTGCTTCGAAATGTACAAAAAATAATTGTACAAATCCTTCAACTATTTCTTAGATGATTCTTTATGATAATTTAAGGGCGAAATAATTTCAGACTTCAAAGATTCCGACCTACGAAAAGATGTGGAACTTCATGAGCAACGAACCTGGGGTTTTGGTTAGGACGACGGAGGAGGGAATAGGCAAAGTAAGGAACTCCAAGGGAAAATACGCTTTTCTTCTGGAATCATCCATGAACGACTATTACAACCAGCGCAAACCCTGTGACACCATGAAAATTGGTGACAATTTGGATTCTAAAGGATACGGTGTGGCGACTTATATAGGTTCAGATTTAAGGTAAACATTGATGGATTGTAAGACGACGTGCGTTTAAATCCTTCCTATTGACTGCATTGCAGTTAACCATTTTTAGTTTATGCTCTTCACCGCCGATAAACATTATTGGCACTGAAATCTGAACGCCATGCCCACATATCAAGTTCTATAAATAAATCAAAGAAGCACAATTTAGTTCATTTTAAATTTATTACTGAAATTTTAACAATTTTCCCAATATATAAAATGAGATATCACCAAAATTATCACCACCATTGGCGTCCTTCATCCACTTCGGTCTGCATTGCACTGCATGCGTTCACTTAAAATAGAAACGATGATAAACTAATTTGATAAAACAGAAAAGAAATAACGTATATAATTAATTTAATCATTTAATTTCTAAAAAAAATTAAATTCCAGAGAAAAAATCAACGTCATCGTACTCCAGTTGTTGGAAAAGGAACATCTGCAGAAGCTGCACAAAAAATGGTGGTATGACAAGGGCGAGTGTATTGTGGAATCTGAGAACAAGGTCGATCAGTTTTGCCCTAAATAATTTCTATTGTTGACTGGATTTGTTTACAAACTTGCTATAATTGATAACATCTAGTACATATCTTCAAATGCTTTGAAGGTAACAGAGCGTGACAAAAATATTAGCGGTGTATGATATAAGTCTCGCATAGAAGACATAGAGACATAGAAAAAGCCCCGCTATATGATGCTCATCTCTCTAATAAAGTACTCTATGACGATAAATCATTCAAGCGGATCCTCTGCTAAATATTTATCTCGCATTCACTCCTGCAGCTCTCAGCTTCTTAATTGTTTGTCCACTCCAATCCTGGAACCCGCTCCCCTGGCTAACAGGGCACTTCCTCTTAGAACATCAAACTTAAATCAGCAAATACGTTCAATCAATCCATCCTTTGGAGACACGTTGTGTAAACTGCGATGAATGTCAGATTTGAATTGACAGGCTCACAGCGCGTCATATTCGTTATGCAAAGTGAACTCATATTACGCCCTCAATCATTGACTCCCATCCGTGCATGCATAATTCAGGATGCATTCCGTTCAAATAAAACGGCATTTTGAAGTAAAAGTGAATTTATACGGAAATAAAATAAGGAAATTTTCACTTGTGCAGGGCAGTGGATCCTCTCAGAGTCTGTCGCTTAGCAATGTGGCCGGAATTTTCTATATTCTCATTAGCGGCCTGGGTCTCTCCATGTTGGCTGCTTCTGTTGAATTCATCTTCAAGTCGAGGATGGAAGTGAAAAGAAGGAAGGTAGCTTCAATATCTTTTCATTTGCGTGATGTGAATAAAGATTTTTGTTTGTGTAACAATTTTAGTCCAGATCTTCAAAAAACAAAAACAAAAAACTTTCAGATCCGGCATAAAGAATTTTGTCATGAATATATTTCTCATTAATTACCTAGGATTATGCTTTCATAATGTTTCATAAGCACGTAGAAAATGGCTGACGACATAGTAATATTTGATAGGAATGTAATAATAACTACCAATTTGTCCTGAAAAGCAGCGTAGATACTTGGACAAAATGAGATCGAACGAGTCTCACATCTACGAAACGACACCGGAGAAAGAAAATGGCGGAGTGAGCAGCTTCTTTTTCACTAATTTAGAGAAGATATTTGATTAAATTTTTAAGTTGCATTGGTGTCTTTTGGCCTCGTGACCTTCTTATATGGTCCGGGAATGGATTCTCGTGAAAACCTTAAGGTCGACCCCGACGCAAATGCCGTCTAGATTCTCAACTACCCCGTGGAAAGATTTTCTAGACGTTAATTCCTCCGTAATGCTGCCATGAATGTACGCCCGAGAAATAGACCGTGGAAAGAATTTCCATGAAAACATGAAATTTATTTCCAAATGTGTGCTCGCCGAGTTCCGCATCACCGACTAATGCTAAGCGAATCAACAGAGTGACGGCGATATTTCCAATCCATTTTCTCTCCTACCGCTGAATGCTTTTCCAAATAAACGATGATCCGACGCCGCGATGAATTTGCTTGCAATTTGTCATTTTATTTCCTTGCGCTGTTTGGAGCAATGCCACTAAAGTGGAACAGACAATGTTATCAGAGTGCTACTTTCATTTTTTCCCCCAGTACGTATACACAACTCCATGCGCCATGACAACCGTAGTGAGTGCTGACAGCAGTGAACAGTTCAACGAAGCCACCATCAATACGAACACCCAAGTGTGAAGAGGGAGCATTCTCATCCATCGGCAGGATAATAAGTCGTACGGAGACATGAGCTTTAGTCTGACGGGTGAATGTGATACGATAAACTCTCATCCTATGCCTTTCATCTTCCAATTTTCTGGATCTACTCAACCTCTTTTGTTTGTCGTTTGTTGCTGGAGAAAATCAAGGCAATATCCACTGCAGTTGTGCTGGCTTTTATCTACCATTCGCTGACGGGACTTGTGACATGGACAGTTAACAAATATTAAAGAAGAATTATAAGTATTTTTTATGAACAAATAGTTTTGTATGGAATGAATCCAAAGTGATGATGGCGAGAGATCCGGGAACCCGTCCTATCCAAGTGTTATCGAAACACAATTTGATTTGTCCGTGGAAACAATGGACCGTGGAACGAAGCGAAACGTTAGCCTTCAATTCAGTTGTAGCTTTGATCCTGGTACTTATGTTGCTCTTTTGTAGTTTTCTGTTGTCGGTAATTACTTGTCAATGTCATTATGGCTAAGCACGCAAACTGGAACCTTACCCATGTCAGGAGACGAGCCCGTGTCTTATTGGATAAACTCGTTCATTTCTTCGACTGAAAACTGCTGCTTGAATTTAACAGCGCGTTGTTCTCGCCCATTCTTAAATTGCCACCTTTTTCTGATTCAGTTGACAAAGACTAAAGTTTATAATCTAGATTGTAGATATTCGACAAATAATAAAACGAATCGTTCACTTGTGTTTGAGGATTGTAGATTGTCCGGAATAACGTTCACTAAATTAAATTAAATTTATCCATAAAATTAATGCAACTGCTTCTAAAATGAATAAATTTTCACTAGCGAAGTTTGTGTAAGTTCGTTGCCTTTAATCCATACTTGACAAATTCGCATCCATGGTAACCAGATGTTACAGAAGTAGGGAAAAATTTTGATCTATTGCGTAAAATGGACGAGAAATCTTCTAAAATAGAAATTAAAGTTCACCAAATACGAGATTTGGTAAGTAATTAGAAATAATTAAAAAGAATAGCCACATTATTACAGACATTGTGTTTAACAGGATTACGACGGCGAAGTTATATTAAAATTGGAATTGGGTGATAAAGTTCTGGGAGAATCTGATAAGATTATTAATACTCCGAGTTCATTTGTAGTTGTTGAATTTTCTGTTATTCACATCGTTGACAAGATTGGTTACAGTTCACTCGATGAAGTGATATCGAAGCCTTTGATTTGTTAGATTTTACACTTCTTTGAACGCCATTAGGAAATCATAATGGTTAAAAAACTTGCTTCAAAATGTCTCCAGGTTCAATAATTGGACTGTCACTAAAAGAAAAGGATGACAAAGAAAAATCAACTGTTATAGCTCAGAGTTCTTTAGAGTTGCAACAATTTGTCTTAGGTACAATTTATGCAATTATGAAATTAGTGATAAACAATGTTTATATGGCAAATATAAATGAATGCAGGAGAAACCTACCAATGTTCATGTTTTCAACTTCATCCTTTCCCTGGATCATTGTTCGAACAGAGTCCAAACTCATTGAAGGTGTTATCAGACAAATCTTTCAAAAATAGATCCTCTGAGGAGTTGCTTGAGTTTTCAAAGAACTTGATTATGCTTAGCCATTACTTAAACTCTAATTGTATAAGCTTCAAGTTATGCATTAATGAATTATAAAGGCAGAAATAGAGATTTCAATACGTTGTGATGGGCCACTAGTCAATGAAGAGGACCTGAAAAGTGGGAATATCCTGACCTTTACAGTTGAGTCATTGATGTCTCCCCCTGGTTCCTGGGAGACTGTGGAACAAGACTTCAACTACATTGCTGCTTGTAGCATTCCTCAGACCTGCATGGTTTATACTTTGCTTTACACTTTGTCTCTTAGGATAATGAATATGACTTTTGTCTTTCTTAATCAATGAAAAATAAATTTCACAATGATATAAATGAGATTTCAATATTTCAAACATGTCAAAAACTAATAATGTAATTGGAATAATATGGAATCTCTCCAAAACAGAATGACATATTGGGAGTATTTTCTTCTGGAAAATATCTGAAGCCATTTGCAGACAAGGAAGTTCATGACAACAGGAAAAAATGGTCACTTCCAGGTTCTGCTGTCGGAGGAGCTGTTTACATAGGGCACAAGTTGGTGGATATTTTGTTCTTTGATGCTTTATTCATTCAGTTTGTTCAGATAATGATTTGTAATATCTGACATCATTAAATGCATTTATTTGTTTTTTGTTGATGTCCCTATAAAAATAACATGAATAAAAAATAATTAGGATGGTATAGAAATAAGTTCTTTATGCAGGAAGATAGGAACTGAGAAATATAGTGATGAATCGGGAGAATTAAGGACATGTGAGGATTTTGCACTTAGAAAGAATTCTTACAAATTTAAGCCTCGTGTTCAATGGAACCAAGAAAGAAAGTTCTATTTGGGAAAGGAAGCTGTGGAAAAGTAAGTGGCATAGGCTTTTTCTGATTTCTATAAAAAAAAACATTTCTTTATATGTATATATATTCTTTAAATATTTGATTCTTCAATTAAACATTTTCGTATCTGAAACAACTTGGTACACAAATGATAGTTCAAATAATTACCATAAATAGAAAAATTCTAAAAAAAACTTCAATACTTCAATAGGTTGACATGCAAAATCTTACAGTCAAGGTATCTGCCACTTGAGATCTTCAGGATATCCTCTAGAGATAAAAATTCTGAAAAGGTATAAAATGAATCATTGAAAAAAATGAATTTAAAATTAAATTTGAATTGAAATTAAATCTTGAAGACGTCTGACGAAACACCAATCAGCTACCATGGAGTTGCATATGTTGATGTGACACCTCTCATCCATCCTGGAGGTAAATTTTTTATATATGTGTAATTTATTACGATTATAGGGATTATTGTGAATGCATGAATATGTAAATAAGAGCGATTACTAAGTTTAGTGAATTCAAAATAATGAATATCACACCTGGAATTATCTTTTATTATCCAGGATCCAGGATTAGAGGAGCCTACAAAGTAGTTGGGTTTAATGCAAATGATCTGAAGGAAAAGGTAGGAGATCTGGGCATTTCAAATGTTTTTGCATTGTTTATATTTCGGTTATGGCAACTGGTTTCTGTTAATATAAATGTTTAAGTTAAGGATTGGTTGTACACAGATCTAATTCAAATGCAAAAATTACAAGTGAATAAATGACTGATTGACATTATTTTGCAAACTTTTGATGACATATTATTATAGGTCAAACAAATCGAAGAAATATATTATAAACATTAAATTATAAACTTATGATGACATATTGTAGGCCAAGCAACCAAAGAGTATTGCTGAAGATGCAAAAAAGTTAACTACCAACCTTATGAATACAACTTCTATTCCTGCAAGTTCCAAGAAAGAAGACTCCAAAGAAAAGTCCGAGAAAAAGGTTTTGCCATTTTTACAGAAATTATTTTGAGTATAGTAATACTACATAGTAATAGTATATTAATGCTTTTAAATCTTAACTAATTGATTATGATATTGACACTGATATTGGCCACCATTGCTATTGTAGGCTGCCAATAAAAATGCCAACAACAAAAATAAAGAATTAAAAAAAAGGGTATTTGGGTCCCCAGTTGAATTTTTGAGAGTGATTTGTTGTGATTTTGTGCTAATAATAAGGACTAATTAAGATTTCTTGTTTATTTGTTTTGTCATATTTCAAGTTAGTTTTAAAATAAGTTGAATGTTTCAGGTTAATTTTTGAATAATGTTGTGCCATTCCTTCTCTACAAGTCTTCCTCGCCCTTTTTTTAAAATGTATTTTACTAACAAATAATTACTAATAAATAGTTGCAGTTGCAACAGCCTTACTTTATAATACGAATTAAAAGGCACTTTTAAAATAAATCTCATAATTATATTTGTTTTGAAGCAGACCATAAAAGTTGAAGAAGAGGTTAATACTGATAGTGAAGGTAAGAAGAAAGCAGAAGGAGAAGAATTCAACAAAGCAGTATCTTACGTGATGGTTGAAATCAGTCTCGACCATCCTTTTTATCCAAAGAAGACTTCAGATGAATCATCTCTGAAGTTTGTATGCTTTTATTGCCATTCCTAAAAGAAATTAAACATTTTAAAGTATGCATATTGTAAATTTCAAATGAGTATATAGCATACTTTGTAATTCAAATGAATTTAATCAACTCCAAGGTTAAATTATATTAAATTGTTATATGCTTAGTTTTAGCTTTATTGTTGATAATATTATTTGATGAACTTTTATGCTAGGGTTTCAAAAATCATTCCTCCAAGACCAATTTACCCAAAAAAGAATAATACTTCAGAGAAGGTGATTTACAAATATTGTAACCACAAAATAACATCTTATTGTTTTAATTTATTTATTCATTTATTTCATTTATTGAATCAGAGTTAATGGCATGCCATTTACAAGATAAGATATTATTTTACAATAGATAATATAGCAGATATAGTGCTCCTAGTATTTCAAGTTTCTCCAAACTTTGATGCTTAATCTGAGTTTTAAATCTTTATTAATGACCAATCAATAAGTTTCAGCTTTACAGACCATGTGTGATATAAATGTGTAGATGGATGGATCAAACAATGGACGGATGGATCGATGGATGGATGCAATTATTTAATTATGATTGCAAATAGTCTTAAAAAAGTTGTCTTTAATTCGTTTAATTAATAAGAATGCATTGATGGTTTTCCATCATTTCCAGGCTTTAGCAGATTATCGTGGCAAAATCACATCCATTGCCAAACTTCTTCTAGATGAATTTGAGTGAGTTTGTTGATTTTGTGACCTATTTTGCGATGACTCTTCAATTGGAATTTTTGGACTTTTATCGATTAATAAATAATTAATAAAAAGATTTAATTGCAAATTTAAAAGTTGAAATGAGGACACAAATTATTTATTGATGTAATAACAACAATTTACTAATTACATGATTAGAAAGCTTTGAAATTATATTTGTTTACTTTTAGAAAATACTTTTACACCCAAAGTGGGAACTCGGAAGAAACAAATGAGCAGAACTTTGAAGAAAAGTAAGCTTTTTTTAATATGAAGGCAAAATTTTTAATTTTTTTTTTATTGTAAATGTGTCCAATTTAACAATAATTTCTCTGGATGGCAGAAGACAGAAGCTTCTGTACCACTTGAACTCAAGTGGCAAGTACCTGGCATTCAAGGAGCAGATAAGACATGCTGTGGTTAAAATTGTGAGGGACAGGTTTTGTAGGACCACTGTCTTTGAGTGCAGTGAAGAATTTCAGGTTTATACATCTAATTATTATTATTATTATTATTTGACAAATACTTATTTGGAAACATTTTAAATACTGATTAACAATATTACTTAGTGCTTCCTGAGTGAATTGTACACCTTATTGGTGGATGAGATGCATGCTTCTCTGCTCAAGTTCATAGCAGCAGAAGAAAAGCCCGATCCTATCCGCGTCACTCTCACGGATGAACAGTTGAAGCATTTTGCACAGGAAGCAGATTTTGTACACAAACATTGTTTGGCAGAGAAATATTATTTTGAGGTGAATATTTGAATTTGTGATCATTAATTTAAAACTGATACTTAAACCTCAAATTGGCCCAAAACGAATTCTTGGTCTTTGCTTCTGGATAACATAAAAAGTTAACATATTTATAGTTTATAATTTAAGAGGGAGATCCTTGGGAAGAAAAACATTTATCTATCTGAAAAATATTTTCATGAATAAGTAAATAAAAGTTTGGTGAAGATAACTATCCTAATACACTGACATTTATTAGAATCTGTTTTTGAATGCATTTTCAGAGGATATCTCGAGACAGAAGGAATCCTGACTATTGGTTTGATGCCGGTTGTCATTACATGCTGATTGAAGATTTTGGCAGGGTTAAACACTCTGCCTTCTTAATAATAAGAAGAATTATATCAACTATTTCTTGAAATCTTTCAATAAAGATTCATTCAATTTTTTACCACAGTTACATCATTGGATTAATTCATATATAATTTCAAAATAGGCAGGAGAATGTTTCAAGGAGTGTGTGGCAGTGGATTGCAAACATGTGAATGGGTTGGTGTATTACCAATACAATAAGGAGATAAGTAATACTTTAAAGCAACATCTTTCTCTTCAGTCTGATCATGAGTGGTGTTTGCCACACCTACAGAGATTGCACAGGAGTGGCAGAATGTCTCTTTGAGGCTGCTACAACAACGGATCCTTTAAACATTACGGCTTGGGTCATGCTTGGTAATGTACTTGCATAACTACTTTATTTTTTATTGTTCATTGTTACACAAAATTAATAGTAACATAAAATAATAAGAAAAATTACTTGCTTAATATATTTTAATTTTCTTTGCTTTTTGTCAATAGAGCTAACCTTTCTAATACTATTGATATTTACAGGTCTATTTTATGATCACGTTCAAAACACCATTATGTTTGAAAAGGCAATATCTGAGGCATGCCATTTGGCATTTAAAAGGCCTGAATATGTCATCCAGTGCCCCGAAGATAAGACTGAGCAGGAAGTGGTGCAATTTGTACCAAAAACTCCTCCTGAAACTCCACAACCAAGAGGTTCTTCAAAGTCAAAATCAAAAAAGGGCCCCAAAAAAGGCAATAGATTTTGGAATGTTGCCATTATTTTGCCTGTAATTAAGGATGTTATAGTAACATCAGCTTTAACATAAGTTATATTCCAAGTTCTTTATTACATTACTTGGCAAATTAGATTGGTATTGAATTCCTGAGTTTTATGTGACAGCAATTGAAACAATTATAAATGCATTTAGTTTGAAATCTAAATTACATTTCTTCACAATTTGAGAAGGAGAGTCTTGGTGCTATGTAAATGACCTAAATATTCTACTGCTGTGCCAATCATAATGTATATTTTCGTAATAAATTACTTAGCTGTTATTCTGCAATCATGCTACACAAGAATACGTACAGCACATAAGACTAGGATGACTATAAAAAATATGCTAGTTGTTCTATCAATAATAGAAAGCTGTGATGACCTTATTGTTGAATCTAAGTGTTGATTATATCAGCAGAAAAGGTGCAAGCAGTGACTACTGAGCCCATTGAACCTCTTCCTGATCCTGAAACACCTGTGATGCTCAGAGACTCAGTATATGTGGAGGCAATTACATTCCTTAACAGTGCCAATGAAATCATTGTTAGACATCATTCTCAACTGAAGTTATGTCATATTTGTGATAGAAATTATATATTTTAGACATAATAACTAATAGTTAGGTTTGTAATTATTTACAATTTAACCAATAATTATTAATTATTAGACAGTTAATTATTAACAATCCACTTAATTTATTTTCGTTAATGTTTCAGTTCAGAGAGAAGGCACTGGCCCAACATGCCGTCGATTGCTACGGAGGGTTCAACTTCAGCTATTACTTGGAAATGTCTCGGCTTTACGTCATTCGGAAAGTGTACTGCCAGGCCGAAGAATTCATCAACATCGCCATCGACATGTGCATGCAGGTCACAATTCAGTTCATTAATCATGATGTCTTCTAGAAATTTTTTTGCTTTATGAAATGGATGAGTTCAAAGGGTCAAATTGTCTCTGAAGGTTCCCAAAGCTTGGACAGCATTGGGCCACTTGAGATACCTGATGAACGATTATGAGAATGCTGCATGCTGTTATGACAGGAGGATTTCATATGGTGTTGAAGACACTGATCTGCATTATGTGTATCTCAGACTAGGAGCAGCTCTCATTTGCATGTCAAAAGTGTGTTGTCATATTTTTTTTTATATTTTCTATCAATTTTATTAATTCAATGATAAGTATAACAAATGAGACAGATCAGAACAAACAGAATAACTGAATTAATTCTAAATATTACTTTGCCTTACTGAATCAACATACCAGTATATTTTCTCAGTTTCAAGAATCAAAACGAGTCTACCTAACAGCTTGTAAGAAGAATCCTACATGCTTAACGTGGCTTGGGGCAGGCATAGCCTGTTATAGGGTATGTAGTAAATATACTATTAGTTTAGCTGCATTTTACTCTGATAAATATTCTCCTCTTCTGCAGTTGAACGAAATTAAGGAGGCTGAAGAGGCTCTGATAGAAGCAAACTTTCTGAACAACGAAGACCCGGAGGTCTGGGCTTATTTGTGCATGATCAGCATGCAGAAATGCAGACACTTTGAGGCCAAACAAGCATACAAATATGCCATTCGTGTATGTTTATCCGGAATTGATCGGATATTATAAGGTTATATTGTTATGGTTGATCTAATGATACATGATTGTTCCAGTCAGGTTTATGCAATGCAATTCTTTGTAATGAGATCATGCAACTTCAGCAAGCCACAGGTATTTGTCTTGAATGAAGGCACAGTTGCTGAACACAAAGGAGTCATATAAATGTGAAAGTTGAGATTTAGAGCCTGATTATTTATGGGTTTTTTTTGTGATTTAATAAACTATTATTATTATTATTCATTAAATGGAAAGCTGGCATGATTGTTATTTGCATAAAATTTTAATTTATTCAATAAAGTCAATTGCATCAGCAGTTAAGGCTTCTGGATTGTTTTCTTGTTCTTTTTCTTCCTACAAATTGAAAATGTAATTGAACCACAAGTAATTGAACATTGAACCAGTTTCAAGATCATAAGAAATGCAATAATAATATAATAATAATAATAATAATAATAATAATAAGCCACATCAAAATTAATTTTGCTCATGAACCAATATCTCGAGCACCAAGATCAAGGATGCGCACGTTGGACTCACTTTTTAGTCTTACTTTCAACTCCCATCAGTTGATCCAATTCCATCTGAAGTCCTTCCACCTCTCGTTTCCAGATGTTTCGATCCATCTCCTCCGAGTGACTGATAATTATAAGTTCAAATGTCAAAGATCAAAAGGGATCCTTGCACTGGACAGTTTTGGCACTGACCTTTTGTTCTTTTTGTCATCATCGTCGTCGTCATCATCAAATATCATGTCAGCCTCCTCTGCCAATCGATTCAACCAGTTTTTCTGGTTTCTCTTCTTTCTATCCCTGAGTTTTTGAAATTGCAGAGTGAGATGAAGAATATATAATAATATATAATAACATGGCTTGGGGCAGGCATAGCCTGAATAAAGAAAAACAATAATAATTGCTTGCAATGGAAGCATATGACACACCTGTGTTTTTCTTTTTCAATGGTTTGAGCCAACTTCACCACCTGCACCATGGGTTGGTAAACTGAATTGTCCAAATCCAGCTTTGATAGATCTTTACCTGAAATAGATTTTCTCATTAAATAAAAATTAACTATATGATTTATTAACAATTACTATTCATAATTTTAAATAATTATTTGAATGTTAAAGGTTTGAATGTTTATTGGTCTTTGTGAAATTTGATTTTTAATTACATTTTGCTGTCTACTACTTAATCTGTCTACTGTTCACTTAAAAGCCTTGTTAGACTCAATGGGATGCTAACAGAACATATTATGTGACCCATTTGGTCCAGCCAAATGAAAGTTGGCAGTTGCAAAGCTATCAAATCATTTTGACATGAAAGTATGTAAATAAAATCAATGACACACTTCTCTTAAGGTTAGTCATGATTCTCTGGAAATTGGATTCCTCTTGAGGAGAGATGAAGATCACACTCAAACCATCCTTGTTTGATCTTGCAGTCCTGCCTGACCTATGAACGTAGTTCTGTAAGTACAAAGTGGATTTTAAAATCTGCATTTCATCTATTAGCTTGGCTGATTCATCTGAATTGATCAAACCTCTGCTGTCATCGGGACGTGATAGTGGACGACGTACTGAACATCTGGAATATCCAATCCTCTTGCAGCAACGTCGGTAGCAACCAACAGCCCATTCTCGAGTTCTGCTCGACAAATAAATTTAATTAATAAATTACATTTGCATCTATATTTGGTTTCATCCATACTCTTAATTGGTCAGCATGCTTCACTTGACAAATTATATTAAATTATTATAATAATTATAATATGTAAATTATTATAATAAATTATAATTAATCCAGAAGAAAACTAATCCATTATGCAACCAACCCTTGAATCTTTCCACATTTTTAAGTCTCAGTTTCTGATCCATGTCAGCACAAAGACGTATCGGAGAGAAGCGCAGCACGGCCATCAGGGAGCTTATCTTTTTGATGATCTCTTTGCTATTAGCAAAGATGATTGTTCTTCCTGGATGGGTCTTAAGAAAGTAATACAGGAATATGTCCTTTTCGTCTGCTTGGCAATTCACTCTTTTCTCGATCAATTGCTGGGCCATCATGTTCTTGCCCTTCGTCAGGTCAAAAATCTTCGGTTTGTTTGACATTCGAAGTTTTGTTTTGAGAGAATCTGGAAAAGTTAAATTTATAATTTATGCACACATTTAAATTTATAATTTATACGTAAATATTAATAAATGACATTAATAATTTATGATGATTAGTAATGGAGTTATCATATTCAAATTAAAATAATTTACAATTGATATTAAATAATTCTATTCTAATTAATGATTGTCTTATTATTGGATTATTAAAAACACTAACTGAGCTTATCTTCAATCGTTGGGTCCTTCATTCTTTTCTTTTTCTTTAAATCGAGTCTCTTTGGTTTGGAATGGACAAAAGTAAGGGTGGCTGAAAAGACAAACACCTGCTTCTTTTGATGGCTGAATAAAAATTAAAATCACTATTATTAATTATTATTATTATTATTATTATTATTATTATTATTATTATTAAGATGTTGTTAAAAATCAATAATTTAACAAAACATCAATGATGTCCCATCACTATTGTGGCTCCGTCTACTCACCATTTTTGATGCAAATGGCTGAGAATCTGTTCAAGTTCAACAAAGTGATTCTGTTCCATCATGCGATCCACCTCGTCAATTACTAGAAACTTCAATCCTTCCATTCTGAAAACGTGAGGCTCCCTCTGAAAATAAATGTCACAATGCAGTGTTTAATAGATGCCATAAATAACATAAAATTAGAAAATAGCAAATGTTGAGTTAAATAAATAATAAATGATAATATTCACAACAATTACATATGCATAACAATTACAATTACACTATTCAATCTATATTATGGTATAAATGTATACAGAGAATGAGGAAATTAATATTAAAATGTTAACCTCTTGAATGAGTTGCCAGAGCCTTCCAGGTGTGGCTATGACTATTTCAGGCTGTTCGCTCAACTTCCTCATTTGCTTCACAGCTGCCAAACCTCCCACGAGGACGACACACTGCAAGAATGGTTTGATTTATTAACGTATAAACAATTTATAATTTGAATTTAACACGATATATGAACAAATCAAAACATTATTATTATTATTGTTGTTATTATTATTATATTAATATTATATTATTATTATTAGTATTATTATTATTATTATTATTATTAGTATTATTATTATATCAAAACATCCTACTAATAACTATGTTGATATTTGTTTGTATAGTGGTACAAATACAAATACAATTACTTTGATTAGCCAGAAAGGATTCATTAGTAGGATTAGTAGGAAAAAATGAAGAAAACCATAAATTGGCAACTATTGTTATAATGTCATCAATTGTATTGTTATTATTATTATTATATAGGTATATTATATACCTATAAGTATTATAATTATATTAATGATTAATATTAATTATTATTATATTATAGGTATATTATTATATAGGTATATTATATACCTATAATAATTATAATAATAATTATTATTACCTATAATATAATAATAGGTATATTATTATATAGGTATATTATATACCTATAATAATTATAATTATTATTATATATAATATACCTATAATATAATGTGATATAATTAAATATCATTAGTTCTTTAGCATTTATTAAAAGGAGGTTAATGCTGACCACGACACGGCTTAGGTAAAATATATTAATCAGCAATTTAAATAATTTAAATAAATATGAATAAAACCCACTTTAATGTTGGTGTACTTGGTTATGGCCTCTATGTGCTCCTTAATCTGCAGGGCAAGTTCCCTCGTTGGAGTCAGGATGAGAGCCTTCAGGTTTTTTCTTTTCACAGTCTCGATTTGTTTGCTCTTCTCGGCAGTCGCATCATTTTCTTCCACATCATCATCATCTTCTTCTTCATCATCATCCTCCTCCTTCTCTTCTTCATCATCAACGTTATCATCATCGTCGTCGTCATCCCCATCAGAGTGACTTCCATTTCTATCATCATCTTTGTCATCATCATCATCATCATCATTCACTTCTTCATCGACCTCCATAGCTTCAACTTGTTGTTCAGAATCTTGTTCCATCTGAAGGAGACGTGCAACAATCGGAATAGCAAATGCCAGTGTCTTTCCACTGCCCTGGAAGTAATTATAACTTATAACATATATATAAATAATATATAATAGACATAACAGGTAACAGCTTAGCAATAATAGTTATCAATAATTTTAAAAAAATATAAGTTATAATGATGTTTCTATACTCTCCACATCAATCATCTGAATAATAAACACTATTTATAATTTGTTGGTAGATTTTAGATTTTTTGTTTTTGTCATTTGCAGTGATTAATTTATATTTTTGAATTAATTTTTCTTTTAATTTTAATTCAGTCAGACTTTGATTGGTTGGTGCCAATAGTTTCAAAAACATTCTTACTGTTTCAGCAGCTCCAATAACATCCAATCTGTCCCTGATGGCCGAAGGAAGGGCAAGGGACTGGATGGGAGTCGGTGATGTGAAGTTTTTCTCCTTCAAAGCACGGAGGACTTCGGTTGGAACGAACAAAGGGTCCCAGGCTGACATGTCACTGAGATCAATTGTTTTGTCATCTGTTAACATAAAATCATCAACAATATTACACTGTTATGCTGCTATCATTACAAATCATAGTCAGGTAATACTCATCAAACTGTTGCCTTGGTTTTATCACACCAATTCATAAAATAATAATGTTAATATGTTAAGTAATAAATTGTTTCCTGCCTTCTACTTCGGTCTGGGGTTCCTCTTCATTGGAGTCGTTGCTGTTTATGCAATCTTTTACAGGTTCGGTGATCACTGACTCAACTTTTCCACGCTGTTTAGATTTTTGCTTCTTTTTCTTCTTCTTCTCCTTCTTCTTTGTCATTTGTTCTTCTGGAATTAAATTAAACGTTTAAAGTACTTTTAAATATAAACATCATTGCACTGTGACATATTTATCTATAATTTTCATGTTTTTCTAGAAATTCATTAAAGATGACTAAGCGCCATTGAGAATTATTCTCTAAAATGTTTAACCTGAATTTTGGTTTTCGATTTCTGCATCCCCAGCATCCAATTTGACTTTTTTAGTTTCCTCATTTAGATCAAGAGGTTCGGCCTTTCTCTTATTTTCAAAAATAGTGTAAAACAGATTAACAATAGCAACAATTAATAATAAAACATTAAATTATGATATCAATAGCTATAAAACTATATAATATACATATGAAAACTATAAAACTCATACTTTTTTGCTTTTGCTTTTTTTTAAATCAGAAAAATCCTCAACGACATAATCGGTTAATTCTTGAAACTCAATTAGGTCGGCAAAACTATCGTCGTAGTCATCTTTATTTAATTTTACAGTTTCCCATTTCTTCTTTGCCACGATTCTCCTCATTTTTGAGCGATAAACAAATCACAACAGACACGCTCAAATCGAAATGCCCCTAGCGATGTTATCCAATGAAAATTTAAAATCGTTTTAGGTAAACAAATAATTTGAAATACATTGCCAAACCATTGAATCATTTTTGGACGAATGGCTTTTAACTTATGTAGCACATAAAATGTGAAAAATTAACTGGTACTCGTAAAAGAATTGTTATATCAAAGTAGTTTATATTATTTTGGGGGCAAATGCACAAAGAAGTGCACTTACGTTGTTCAACGCACAATGCTTTTCCTTCTAAAAATTTATCTAAATTCAATACTTTTTTGATGGTGATCAAATAGGTTGTCCTAAGGAATTATGAAGCTGCGGTAGACTTAGCGAAATGTTTTTCACGACCACGTATTCATTATTAAATAGCCAATCAGTCCTGATTATTTTGCTTGTACAAAATTCAGGAACGTTCTTTACAGAACTTCATTGAGTAAAATGATCCTAGATTTTCATAGGATTAAAAGTTGAATTTAAACCACGAATTTTGATTAATTTGAACTAAATTTGGTCATGCAAGCCGGGTTTATTTCCTCGTTTTCGATTTTTTTGATAATCCTGTCCTCAAACAATACATGCATGGTGTTCGAGACTTTTAAAAAGATCCCTGCACTCGTCTCGTACTCCTTGATGCCCAACGACACTGTCAAGTTCATCACTCCATCTCGTATCAAATGCATTCTCACATGCCTTCAAAGCATCCAAATCTGTGTCAGGATCAGTTACATTCTTCAAGGACGCGTCTGCTCTCTATTTCCATCAAGAACTTCTGCAGAAAATCTCGTGGACATGTCGGACGGACAATGTTTAATTTACCAGAGAAGAGGTTAATGTAATCACAAGGATATATATAGGAAAATAACTTAACAACTCCTTAATTAAAGAATACTATTTATTTTAAAAGAACGAGATTGTTCGCAAGGATTTGAACGCGTAGAAGATGATGCAGTCTGCTTAAAGCTAGTGGTGGGAGCCTGGAATTGGACTGAGGCCAGGAAGACTTGCAACGAACTCCATCGTTACTCTCATCCAATCATTGTGAATGACAGTGAAAAGAAGCAAGCCATAATTGGGTACCTCAATTCTATTACAGGTGGCGCTTACACATATATATTTTTTTCTTCGCTAAAATCATGGTAAACATTTAAATAAAAAGATGCTTAATTCATTATGAAGGCCTAGATAAAACGACATGCATCAGGGCAAACCCAATTCGTATGCCTCTCTGGACAGCTGGTCAAAGATCTCAGTTTACTAGTCCATTCCAGTGGAAACCATTTAAAAATTCCAGCGTAGACTTTACGGATGAAAATCTTTTTTACGAAGGCAGGCCTAATCCTAGCGGCAGTGAGGAAGTTTGTGTCAAGTTGTGGTACGATGCTTCTCTGAACTACGAAGACTGTTCAACCAAATATTGCGTTCTCTGTGAAGAATTCCAACCTTAAGTACTATATCAGACTTGTAACACAACTCTCTTTTTAGAGAAAATTTTAGATTTTTGATCGATCGTTACATTATCAAATGAGATGTTAGGGGTCATCCACAAAAGACGTCGCAAAAATATTTTCATTTTTGACATTCCCTCTTAACCTCAGAAGTCCGCTTTTGGCAAGGGTCTATTTCCCTTTCCCATGCGGACGTCTTTTACTTTTGACTCATTACAAGAATATCTTCAAAATGTCTTCCTCTTAATTTATTTGAAATTGTTAAAAGTTAATAAAATTAAGTTTAATTAATTAACTAATACAGTTTCGCAAGAAATAGAACAACAACCTAAATATGTTTCGTCACCCATCTGAATTACGTCATCCACAAGTAAACACTCAAAGTACTGAACTTTAATTTTAAGAAACATCTCCAAAACTTATTCCAGCTCCAGTTACATCAAAGGAACCAACCATGGTCGTTACATTTGATTCCGATTCTGAACAGTAAGTAGACATGGCTTCACCTGGTTGTTATTTACAATATGCGGTGTTTTGCATGATTATTTTACAATTTCACTTTAATCGATAGAAAACCACAAAGAAAGCACTTGAGCAGCGGTAGTGTCGGCAAACTAGAAAATTCTAAATCGAAGAGCAGAGGTGCTTCACTGTCTTCAAGGAGTTTCGGAAGGGGCGACAGTGGCATTGGAGACAGCAGGAAAATTCATGACGAGGATGCCATTAATTTTCTCATGAAATACACCGACGAGAAGGAAAAGAGACCCGAGAGGGAGAGGGAGAGGGAAAGGGAGAGGGAAAGGGAAAGGGAAAGGGAGAGGGAGGTGGAAAGAAGACGAGAAACTGTGAAGGAGAAAAGAAGAGAAAGAGCGGGAGACGTTGAGATGGAACGAGAGAAAGAAAAGAACAGGGATGCAGAAGAAGAGGAAGTCGAAAAAGAGGAAGAACCTCGGAAGAAGGCCAGACGCTGCCTGAGTCTGAAAGCTCAAAGTAATAAGATACTGAAGAGCCACGAGGAAGACTTGCTAGAAGGTAAATATATTCAGGAAAACTATATGAATTTGGAATTCAACTCAGAATTGGCAACAGTCACAACTTATTGTGTTCGCAACCTAACTTCAGATTCTGACAATGTTTTTTTTTGTAACTCTGTTTACATCTACAACATACTTTTCAGGAGATGACGCAAAATATTCGAAAACATACGATGACTGGATGGAAATGAAGGTTTGCAAGTATTACTTAAGCATCATGCATATATGGAAATATACATGCCTTTAATTGCTAAGGGAATAAAGGAAAGAAAAAGTGCATGGAAGGTGAAGGACGAAGACATGGCAGCCTATAGGAGAATGATGAGTTACTATCCACCGAGGGAAGAGGAGTCAACATCGTATGCAAAGAGCTTGTACATCACGGCCGCTTCACTTCTGGCTGCTGGGGTGACTGTAGCCATTGTCAAGAACAAATTCTTCACATAATCTTTCACTAAGATCACCGATGATTATTAATTTATAAAGTTTTTGTCAACACACACCTTCAAATTAAGTTTAATTAAGTCTCAAATCAATAAATCATTTCCTCCTTGCCCTATTCTTTAAACTCATTGAGATGTTTTATAAATTGTTCATGCAAGACACTCACAAATCAAATTTTGATATCTGACAAATACAGGATACTGCAGACTAGTAGCTATTCATTATTCAAACAGAAATGTACAAGTCGAACGAATATGAATGTGCCTTAGTAACAACATCATCAAACAAAACACAAGAACATTTCAGCTTTTCCAGTCCCTTTTGTCCCTTCTCATCACTAGTCAAAAGGCCAACAGTAATCCAGATATTGTACTCCACTTCCACAAAAACAATAATCACTTAACATTGCCCTTTATTTATAGAACTTTACACTAGTAGTTATGGTCGATGTAATAAAATACTATTTCCTGCATAGGAAGAGACACCATCCATAATCTTTGAAATTGCCTCTTAACTACATCAAAGTTATTTTTCCATGGAGTTTTATTCATATTCACATTTTGCTTCACAAACATATTGAAATTTTATTAAGTGAGAATAGGGACATGAAATAAAACTGAACAATTGTACTCTACGGGTTTTCAGAAAACTAGACAAAATGTAAAATTTTAGCCCCTGTCCCAGCATTATGACAGGTACTCTAGAATGCTAAAAAAGCGGATCGATAAGATAATTTGCAGGTGGAGAGAGGAGTAGCAAGGGGGTCATTCATAAAAGGGCCTCAGAGAAAATAACGTATTTTCAAAAAATTAATACGAAGACGAATATAAGAGCTGTAACATGTATTTACAACTTTATAAACATAATTTTATATATACGTTTTTGTATTTTATCGAGTTCAAATTTAGTAACGTTGATTTTAATATTGTTAATAAACTTTTAAAAATTAGACCATCAAGGATTAAAATATTCATTTGTCAGAATAATGGTCGACAAACTTAACATTAAGATAAACTGTTTGGATACTTTCTCCTAATTACAAGGCCAGCGACAAAGTCACACCAGGCCTTTGTTGGTCGTTTGGTATTTTTGGCGTCCTAAATAGGACCAATGTTGTTCTGCTCTTACGCTTTAAATTGGCCTAACAACATTGGCGCATTGAAGGACAGGGACATCTAATTTCCTTATTAAATAATTTCACGCATTTCCTCTCAAGTATTGGTGAAAATCCCACAACCTCTGGTGGTCTAGCAACCAATGCTCCTTTAAAACTGTGAAGCAACAAAGCTGATACCTCAAACCCAGAGAACAATTTTAAAACTTGCGTTGCGAGTGCATTCAGAATTAGAAATATTAAAACTAGTCAGCGCTTAAAATTGGTCCCTCCAGACATGTTTCATCCATTTGCACCATATTGTTAGATAACAGAAAGCCTTTATAGCATTGCATGTCAAAACATCAAGTCTCAGCATAGAGCAGGAGCAGATAAATGTATGATCAGCAAGTCTGAAATTCATAACTCAAAAAGTGATTATCTCAACCACAAAATTTCAACAAAAAGTAAACAATATTGAAAAACAACTATATAAATATTTTCTTCAAAATATAACAAAATTATATGTACATATCTGCAAACCACTGCAGTTCAATTTCTAATTTAAGGTGCTAAAAATGAATAGAAACATATAAAGATATAATAAATTTTAGCCGTAAAATTAGGTCATAGATCCACATGCTGAAGACGAAGTGCTGAATCAATTCGGTGATATTAAAGACCAGAAAAATTCGTCATTCGTTCTATTTGTGGCAGTGGCTCCTTCCGATGATCTGTTAGTTTTGCATGTGTACAGAAAATAAGTTAAAACTTCCTTCTGGTCCACTACTAGTTTGCTGAAGTGCTTGGCCACAACCTTAAAAGAATAATAGATGTTATGAAAATTGTAAGGAATTAACCCCCAAAATAAATAGTATTACATAAGTTAATTCAAAGTTAAATGAGGTTTACCTCTGACAACTGGGCTTTATTAAAACCAGGCCTCGTTATGAGTTTAAAATGCCTTTTGTACCTTCGCAGCAGACTTACTGGTAGAGCATGAAAATTTATCTGTAACATAATATGATGAAATTGTCAATGAGGACAGAAATTTATTGAATCATTTTTGAATCCTTACCTCAGAATGGCTTAGTTTGTCACCAGAGCAATTAAAATCTGCCTTGACATCCCTAACTTTCTGCTGATTTCGGAAGTTTTGCAAAGTATTCTTGTGAACATCGCAAATATACTTATGATTCGCCTATAAATGTTTGATTGGTAAAATTAAAGTAATCATTAATCTCCCTGTTTTGGTCAACTTACGCCTTGATCGACTACAAGTTTAGGACGTTTATGTTGCATCGTCTTTTGTATCCTCGGGTTGTAGCATGCATTTCCTGCTGGTCGACCACATCTCGTGCCAGAATCCAATATGCAGCAAGTGATATTAGTTCTACGCTGCTGGCTTTCGTCTTCTGAATTTGTATTCAACATCTGTTGAAATGGCATAAATGTTCAACGTAGAAATCAAAATCAGTAACGATTCAACACTAATAAGTTCAAACAACAAAATCTTACCATTATCTACAAAGCAACTTGTGTCTACATAAGATATTTTAGGTTCAGGGTAGCCTAGCTGTTTTTTATTTTAAAAGTAAATTTAACTTTAACTAACAAATTTAATTTTAAATTGACATTTTGCAATTTCAATTGCAACTTTGCAACTAGTATTAATATTTTAAATTTTCTTGTTTTTAATAAATTATGTTGGAAATTAAATAATTATAGGCAGCTGTTTATTAAGAACCACTGCTATTCAATACCTAGCTCAATACAAATTACAAAATTTTACAATTTATTTCAGGCAAGTAAATTAATATATTTTAGAGTGCTCAATTTCTGGAAGTAGATAAAAAAACGAGCTCGATAAAAAAAACCGACGAAAATTAGACCAAATGAAACATTGACAAAATATAAATGTTCAATATAATTTCTAACGATATAATTAATTTTTGACTTACTATTTGTGTCATAATGTTTTTTGAAAGTGTAAATCAAAATCAATCTCCCAAATTCTAAATTAAAGAAATATGTAATTTTAATTTTACTTAATTTTACCTATTCTTTTGCACATAATACATTGTTAAGTAGGTATCTCTAAAAATCCTATCAATCGATTTAAAGCAGCACAGCTGACCAGCTGGACATTTGCGTTTTATCCCGACATCAATTTTGTGTTATCCATTCCAATATACATGGAAAAAAGCAGCCTAGAAACAGGTAGGTTGTTGTTCTAACAATTTAGTCTAATAAAAAAAATCATTTAAAATGTGCATATCTTTCTGTATTGTGCTTTTCAAGCCTTATTGCGAAAGTAAGTTTTTATTTGCTGCTTTAAAAATGTGCTCTTATTTTGACATTTTAAGTTAAGATTTTTGAAAGCTCTTAGAGGCATCTGTTATCTATTTTTGGTTCACATTTAAATTTTGAGATTAATCGATCGGCCTTTAGCTGCCTGCATTGCTTGTATAATTGACTACAAATTAAATGCAGTTAATGGCTAAGGTTTGCGAAAAATCACGATATTATTTACGAAGAAGTGCCCTTCGAGACAATGTTGGGATTAATTAAATGGCTTAAGGTAATAGATGTAAGGAATCATTGCTCTGAAAAGCGGCAGATCAAGAACACTTTGGGAGGGACTTTGAGAGGAGTGAAAATGTGATGGGGCTGGGCACGCTAAAATTTCAGTGATGTTTTATTAACTAGATATTAAATTTAGAGGTTGAATATTAGGGATAGCCAGGCATAAAAAAATTTGGTTATTTCTCCTGTTTAACAATATGAAGAAATTAAAATAATAAAATATCATGAGTAAAATTAATTAAGTTTTATTTATGAGAAGTTTTTATGTGATTACAGTTTGTTACTCCTTTTAGCGTCTGCTATATTTTATGGCTCGGATAAATATGAAAAACATGGATATGAGAAAAAATGCGAGGCATACCACAACATATTTGACGAGTCTGGTCATGTTAAGAATGATATTGTTAAAAACAGATGTCGGTGGTTAATGGAGCTACATTAACTTTCAATTTGAATGCAATTATGTATCCAAAATAGCCACAATTCTTAATTGCGCATATCGTATCAATATTGCTCTTATTCCATTCAAGCCATTTAATGTTTGTATATACATTTAATCGAGGGTCCTTATTTTAACACAACTAGTGAATGGATTATTACTTGTGAGGTGAAAATGTGGCTTTTGAGGCGTCTCAACCTCGAATACACTGTTGTTTGACAACCTTTGGCAAGATAATCTAAATAAATTACCATCACTAATTTATGGTAATGCAGAGCAATTACATGTCAACATTAAACAGTCTGTTATTAGATAAACAACTAACAATTATTCATGTCCTAAACTTGAAAATAATTAATTCATCCGTCGCACTGGCAACCGAAAGAGTTGAATTGCGCGGTGGTGTCGGCCGCGTTGCTTATGTGTATTCAGGGAACGTTCAGTACTTTACTTTTGTCTGATGTCTGGTTGTTAACTGGGTATTCTCTTCATTTTCAAATGTTAACGCATGGATAAGTCGTTGCAAGACATTGACGCTGAATTTGTGAAAATGCACTTTGATTTAAAAGGTTAAGCAATTTTGGGGATTGGTAACTAAGTGGAATTTTAAAACTTTGAATTGGTCTACAGACAAACAAGATGAGGTACAGAAAAAGACCTTTGTGAAATGGATTAATTCACTTTTGGTTCAGGCGAGTCGATGCTTCAGTTAATAGCTTTTCTAAAATATAAATTTCCCTAGCGTATGATGTTAAGACTCGTTTCAAGCGAAACTTACTTCCTTTAAAAGAGAATGCGATAGCTAAGATTCAGATGGCGACATGTATAAACTTTCGAAAACATGATTTTAGATTGAACCGCCTTCGACGATATCTGATCTGTCAGAGGATCTTAGGGATGGCGTTGTTTTGCTGAATTTGTTGAAAGCATTAACAGGAGAAGCACTGGTAGAATGATAGCTTGTGTTCTCATTAAATCTAACGCTAAGATAAGTGTCTTTCATTTAGCAAATTGAAAAAGGTGATCGTTTTGGTCATGTACAGAGAATACACTACATTAACAATGTTGGAAATGCTCTCCAGTTCCTGCATGATAAACAGGTTCAGTTCTTTTCATTTAAAATTATTGTTTGAAATGTAATTTATTCTTTCTTCATTCAAATGCAAAGCATTTTTAACTAACAAATTAAGGTCAAAATGGTCAACATACATGCCGGTGATATTGTGGATGGAAGATTGTCCATCATAATGGGACTAATATGGACTCTCATTCTGCACTTCCAAGTATGATTTTCATGTGGTTGCAATTTTAGTGACTTTGCATGTGTAATTCAAAGTGGATTGTTAATTTGTATTTTTGAACTTGATTGTTTCTTATGCCTATATCACTGACATTATATCAATCACTAATAACTGCTCTTTATTTTCACTTATTTGAATCTATATCTTAAAAATATTTTAGATTGAGGAATCAACAAAACATATTTGCAGTGGATTACTTGAGGAAAGTGATAAGTTGAGTGGATGGAGGGGTAAATCTGAGCCAAAAGTTGTTATGCTGAAGTGGGCTCAGAAGACAATCACAGAGTTAGATACATTTAATGAAGTATCCAAGTTGATGAATCCAATTCTTAAAATTATTTGTTATTTCTTATCACCAGAAAATATGGCATCGAGGTAAAGGATTTTGGAGCCAGTTGGAGGAATGGAGTGGCATTCAATGCTCTGATTCACGATGTAAAACCTCACATGATTGACATGAGGGTGGTTGAGGCTAGCACACCGAGAGAGAATCTGGAAAGAGCTTTCAACACGGCCGAACAGCATCTTGGAATTCCGAGGCTGCTCGATCCCGAAGGTTTCACTTTTGAAACTCATTCTTTGGTCATTTTAATCCTGTTAAATATTAATATATAGTACATTATTTGTTCTCCCAATGAATATTTGAGAAAATGAAATTGAGAAAAGACTTATAAGACACGATGAGTTTTTCAGATGTCGACGTGGACAGACCCGACGAGAAATCCATCATGACCTACGTCTCGAAGTTTGTTCAGAAGTTTCCTCAAAACCTCCAGAGTTGTGAGGGTAGCGGAACGAAGGAGATGGTCGATAAGCTTGCTCGGAAGATCGGGGAGTTGGACGGTTGGGTGAAGGCATCTATCGAAAGCATTCAGCACGAGGAGTCAGAGGACAATTTGCAGGTGCAAAGAATGTTTTTCCTCCTATGACTGTAATTTGTTCTTGACAATGTGATGACAATGTGCTGTAGGACATGGGCTCAAAGTTGAATACTCAGTCTGCTGTGTGCCAGTATTTGGCTTCTGAGGTGAACAAACTCAGCCAGAAAGTTCCTTATAACTTCCAAGTGGCTGCCCTCAGAGATCAGATGAGATACTTAATGGATCAGTTCAAAAGGGCAAAAGAAATGAAAGATGCAAGAATAAAAGCATTGCAAGATCTGAATTCGCTCCTTGAAAAGCACGACAACGACATGAAGATGTTCAAGAAGTGGGAACTCGATGGTACATACATTTTAAATAAACTTGATGACATCACCCAACGAGGGGTTATGGACGTTCCACTGGAGGAGTTTGAGAGTTGGAAGGTGATTTCTGTCTTTTACAGGACAATTTAGTTGCTAATAGATGTATTATTTATAAATAATACCATTGTGATGCTCAGAGACATTTTATTATTATTATTATTATTATTATCATTATTATTATTATTATTATTATTATTTTTATTGGAGTAATTAAAAGGAATTTAAATAATTTCCAAGGATCATGTCAGCAACAGCCTCATTAGTAACGTTTTAATGGAGAATTTGGAGACTTTGGACAATATTGAACTGCAACTCAACGATCACGAAAGATTGAAACATCAGATTTTAGAAGCTTTTTTATCCATAAAAGTAGGTTTTGTGCTTTGTTGATGTGATGACCATCTTGTTATTCATGTGTTACTCACACATAATAAGTACAAATTAATTATTATTTTATGATTAATTAATTAATAACATTTTAGGATAATTGTGGTTATTGGCCTTTCTTGCAAGTTTTGTGTTGAGTCATAAGAGTATTGTATATTGAGTAATAACACATAGAGAAGTACTTAATATCTCAATACTTTAATTTGATACTTTGAAAGCATTCTTTGGTTGTCCACTTGCAACAATTTATTTGATTTATATTATATATAAAAGATTTATTTTTATTCTAAATTATTTGTAAACATGACTTAGGAAATTAGAGAGAACTCACTTTACAAGATTTCAATGATTGAATACAACGTGGAGGAAGAAAATTGCATAAAATTGTTGAAAAAGATCAAAATTGATTTCTTAGAAGTTGAAGATTTATTTAAATCTAAGAAGTTGTCTCATGAAAAATCCCTTCAAGCACTGGAGGTTTAAATTACAAAAACATATGAATTCATTTTAATTGTCGGAATTCTTTTCTAACTTTTGTTGAAATCCGGCATTAAAGGTGGATGGCGAGTTGGTTCTTAGGTGTCAAGAGTCCCTGGATACGATGACTTCGATCTGCGAAAGAAGTTTTGAAGGTTCGTTCAAGCATGAAATTGAGTCCCATTCAATGAAACTCCAAGATCTTGGAAGCAAGATCTCAGAATTGATCAGGAAGATCAAAAATGGAGCCCTTCTGTACGGCGATTATCTGGAGAGGTGTTTTGGTTTTGATACAAATTTGTTTTGCTAAAGTTTTTTATGATTTATAATTTATATATGAATGTTTATTTCTAATTTGTTAATTTTTTTTTAAATTGTGGATGAAATGCAATTTTTCAGAAAGTTTCAAGTAGTGGAATGGGTTGACAAAGTTGAATCTTACGTTTGTCAGTTGAGAGAAGCAGATCCAGAATTGGAAGAGTACGAAACAATTCACAATGATTTCAAGGTAAATATTTAATGCTCTTTATGAAACTCAAAATACATTTTTTACTCACTGATCTTAATGCCATGTCTTGCCATACAAAACATGACTGCCTAAGAATGTAACGGGTTTAGTCCAATGCAACGACGAAATCCGATCATAAAATGGTTTTGCTTTTTAAATTTAAAATTTTTCAATTTAAGGAATTGATGGATGAAATTGGTCACCAGAAGGAAAACATCGAGGAATCTAAAGTTCTACTTCAGAACCTCGCCTTTAACACGGCCTGGTGCAGCAGGGTTGATGATGAAACAAATCTACTTTGTGATGTCATAAAAAGGTCAGCTTAGTTTTCTGTTGGCATACTGGTTGTTCATACTGGCTCGAATCTTTAAGGACTTCATATGCACGTGTAGATTAAGAAGACTTAACCTTTAGAAAAGACTTCTTTTGTTGGAGAAATTATGTCGAATCTATCAATATAAAGTGGTACTTAGTTTAAAAAATGGTTCACTTGAAGTGAAGCAAATTACTAGTATTGATATTATTATTATTATTATTATTATTATTTACCAGCTAAATGATAAACAATGTCCTAGCAGATTGGAGGATTTGTGCTCCACTTCTCAAGGAGCCATAAAGGCATCGTCCATCTTTCTGGACTGCAGGATGCTTAAGGAGTCCATCAAAGAAAAAATGGAAGTCGTTGGAAGTCATTGCCTGCTCAATGACTTTGAAGAAACTTGTGATGACATCCAAGCAATCAAAAACACAATGGAACACTTTCAAGTGAGTTCATGTCTCGTATTTCTCTTCAATGAATTGTGATCCAATTCAATTGGAGGTGAATGACTAGAATGGATTTATGATTTATTTATTTATTTATGTGAGTTTTAAATGAATCAATTCTTGTGCATAATTGCATGATTTTAAGAATTGTTTTCTTTTGTTTGAAACTTATTTAATAGAAATCTGAAAAAATTTCTAGCTGCTCAAAATGCTGATGATATGGAATTAATAAGGATGAAATGGTTCTTAATAATAATTACAATAATAAGTAAATAAATAAATTAATAATTGAACTTTATATCCCTAATGGAATGGTTTCATCCCGGCACATGTTTTAAGTTTGTAATAATAAAAGTTAATCGAAATTTTTCAACCAGAAATTTGAGTTATCCATTAGTGAAGTGGAGATGCTGATGGAGAAGGGATATGCATTGTTGAAGCATCCGGATGCGCACAAGTTTCTTGCGACGTTTCTCAAAGAATCTTTTAAATTCTGCTGCGACTTGAGAAATATTGCTCGTGACAAATTGGCCATCTTGAAGGTTTTAAAATATGGTTTTTAATGTTTTTAATGAGGTTTTTAAAAGTGGTTAATTAAAAGTTTATAATTGAAATGACAACACTTGTTTGTAGAATTCTCTTGAACTGTGGCAATCATATGAAATCATTAAAAACAAAATAAGTAGGAGGTCCATGGAATTGTCATCAAACAAGTCCCAGCATTCGGATTATACGTCAGGAATGGAATCCTTGCTCGGAGAGTTGGATGAACTCGAGGAAGTAATCGAAAAGTTAGCAAAGTACATCAGTCGGAGGAAAAGTGCGGAGCTCTTTGGCGATCTCGAGTCTTCGAGGGATGAACTCAAAAAGGAATTAGACTCCCTGAATGGAGGATTGAAAGCGGATGAGTTGGTAGCCAGGTTCAAAAGTGAGGTTTGTGGATTCAAGGAGCTCATTGAAGAGTGGAAAGCAAGTCTTTCCAATGAAAGACTCAATGAAGATGTCAACATGGAAAGAATTCCACAACTGGTTGCCAGGACCCAAGTGAGATGGAATTGGAAATTTGGAGATTTAAAATAAAAATTTGGATATTTTAAGACATTCAATAATTCTCAATTGAAACATATCCCATACATTTGGGTATATTTTAAGGTAACATGGTATTATATGTCGTCTCGTTTTTATCCATTTTTTTTATGTTTATGTGTTATTAAATGTCATTTATCTTTTGAGGTGTATGGGGAATTGAATATTTATAATTAAAAATAATTAAATAATTAAAAACTCATAATTAAATAATACATAATTTTAATTAAGACTGTGATGATTCAGACCCTGGTGAAAGAATTGACCACAGAAGGGTCCTCAAAGATCAGCTGTCTGAGTGAACTGCTAACAGAAATCAAAAACAACGAATACACGTCGAAAGGTGTTTACGAAGAATGCCTTTGTGCTTTCGAAGTGGTCGAGAATTCTTTCAGAGGATTTTGCACGGAGATGAAGGATCTGCATGAATGCACGGTTTCGGATGCCGACCACCTCACGAGGTGCGGCAAGATTATCGTCCAAGTTTCTCATTGGCTTCAATCAGAAAAGATGACTTTGGAAGGGTTCAGAGATATCTGCGAAGTTGAGAAGCAATTAGAAAGGGCTCTGGTAACTAAACAGACTAAATTACGAAATGAAATTGTTAAATTATTATCGTCATTAAATGATTATCATCATCTTTTGACACACATTTTTTGTTTTCGCAATCTTTAAGGACTCACGTTTGAGGCTTGAAAATCATCAGAATTCGATGACGGATGTTGAGTTGGAAGCGAGTCTCGTTTCAGAGAAGAATTCCATAAATTGTTTGGTTTACAAACTAAAGGATGAACTGGAAACGTTCAAAAGTAACATGGATGCAAGTTTCCAGACGCTGAGTGATTTGCTTGGCATGTGGCAAATGCACGACGAGACCAGAAACCAAATCGCGTCAATGATTGGTTCACTTTCTGAGCGAATAGCGTCTTGTAAATCTTCTTTGAATCAGTTTTCTGCTGGTGTCATTGACGGATCTTTGTCTGATACTTTAAAGGTTTGTTAATATATATATATGCATATAATTAATTTATTAATAACTATATTTTATTTTAGAGCCATCCATTTAGCTATTTTAATTTCCTCCTCAGTCCTTTATCGTTTAAATGCTTAATAATCTAGTTTTTATTTCAGGTTGTGATGATTGACCTTCAAAAGATGGTTGATTCGAATGAGCGATTGAAATCAATCACCGAGAAAATGCTGCCCAACACGACCGAGGAATTTCAGAAAGAAATGAGGCTGGAATCGACTCGTAACGAACAGATCCACGAATCTCTTTCGAATGAGGCTCTCGTTCAAATCAACCGGCTTCAAGAAATGAAAGAGCAGTTTGAAGGCTTCGTTGCTATTGTGGCTGATTGTCTCCACCAAGTTGAGGCTTTCAATGAAGAGCTGGAAATTCATGATTTTCTGAATGATGTCATTCTTGATGACCAACCAAGTTTGCAAGCAGCAGAGGTGCAGTGGAGACATGTGATTCTTGTTAATTTTTAATTATATCCCATGTGATTTCATTTTATGTTAACATTAATGTATAATATTAATTTTAATATTAATGTAACGTTCCTTCACATAATTTTTTTTTGGTTGATTTTTGCAGGCATAATTCACATAATCTGCTAATTTTTTTTCCCAGATTTTCTCAAACAAACTTGGAAACTTAAAGCAGTATTTGGACGACATAAATGAGAAAAAAGAGTTGTTTGCACGTGCAGTCGGTGATGACGTGGAAGAGAACCTGCTAAAAATTGAAACTCACATTGGAAACGCCTCAGAATTAATGTCTAAAACGACTTCCTTTTGCAGATGTTTTGTCGAATACAAGGAGCTCATGAGATGCCTTAAAGTGTGTTTGGCAGAATTTGAAAGGAACTTGCTGACTGGAAGTGACAATAAAATTGACGGTGAAATTCTGATTCTTTTGGGGGATGGAAAGCAGAGAGAAGAATTAATGAAGAAGAAACTTTCAGAAATAAATACCTCGAGCAACGAATCCTCTGAATGCTCCTTAGAAGGTGAATTGGAGATTTCCAAGCTGACAGACAGATTTGAAAGCCTGAGAAGGATGTCTGCAGAGATACATGATGTTGAGCTGTTGCTGGAAACTTTGGAGAAAGATGTGCAAAATCAACGAGCATGCTTGCATGTTCAAGATGTTGTCGATGCTCCAGAGTCAATCAAAGTATTGATGGAAATTGTTGAAGGCACAGAAGCCAAGGGTAAAGATTACTTAACGAATATTGACAGAAAACTTATGGAGTTTGGCATAGGTTTTACGAGCAACATGAATTTTTTGGAACGGTTCCTTGAGAGATTTGAGAATTTAAAAGAATCTGTTGATGATTTACGTAAGAAATTGGAGGTCAAAGATTTAAAACAGCAGGATTTACTTGAAAAGTTAGTGTCCTATGAAGATCTGATGAGTGAACTTGATATATGCCTCTCAACTCAATCTGAGAAGTCGATGATATCCTTAGACGACATTCAGACCAAAGCAACTTCCTTACAAGTATTTCCTTTTTATTAATTTTTATTACTAAATGCTGTTGTTTCCTATTAACTTGTAATTTGATTGTAATAAACCAAAAGATGCAGCTGATCCAATTGAACAAATGCAAAGAATCGTTGGCTGCTGCTAATGAGGATGTCGTCCGATTTTCTGAAGATGAGAATCTAAAACTGTTCTCTAGATTCCTTTCCGTTTGTTCGACCAATTTCACCAACAGCATGGAAAAGAGTAATGCCATAGAAATGGTTTGAATGTGTTCCCCCTGTTTTTTTTTTTTAAATTTAATTTTAATTTCAACAAATAATAATAATAAATCTAAATCATAATATTTTATTGTAAGATTTTATGGACGTTTGTCAATAGTATTTATGCCATGAAAAGTTAGCATGTATCAACACATTGTTGGTGTAAGACTATGTACTTGTTTTAGAAACTTTTGAATGAAATTGAGAATCTGAATGTTCTGAGAAAACATTACGATGGATTTGTGGAGAGAGTTGCCGCATTTTCCATGAAAATTGAGACTCTGATTGCAAGCATCCAGAAGTTCTTCAAGGAGGATGGTCACATGGAAGATAACGTGTTCAGTCTGCAGGTAAATAAATAATTATGCATCTTTACTAAAACAAATAAATAAATAAATAGAAGTAATAATTTTTGACTGTTTAATTTTGGAAACAATTAAAATTGTGTTCCTTAATTAGGAGGCTATATCTGGCTTGAAAACAGAGATTGTTGCCATGGATACATCTCCGGAATGTCGTGTTCAAGTTGAACTTTCGAGCCGTCAAGGAGTTGCAGTCGACTTCGTAGCATCTCAGAAAGAAAGGCTGTTGGAAGGATTGTTGAGAGCTGAGAATTTAATCGATTCTTTGTTATCGAGTGCAGACCAATGCCAGGAGAATATTGACGAAGATCAAATGGATTCAACAAGAAATGAGATGCAAACTGTGGAGGAATCATTATCATCACTTACGGATGGAGAAGCAGTTACTGATGGTGATGAGATTGAAGAGATTCCAGAGAAACAAGAGGGTCTTTGGCAGGAGTTCTCTGCATCATTGAACCTTGACCCTCCTGTCGGGGATTGCAATTCAGCAGACGTCGTAACAAGGGAACAGGAAAGCAGCTCCTTAAATGAAGAAAATTGTCATTTGAATCAAGAGAATCTAGAAACTGAAAATGATTTCGGGGCGACTCAAAGACTCTGGGAGTTTGTGTCGAGGGTGGAGCAGCAGTTGGAGCTGATGAGGACTCAAAACATGAGAAGTTTGAACGAGGCTCAGCAAGTCATCGATGAGTTGATGCTCGAAGGAGAGAAAGAAGAGAAAGAAGAGCAGGAAGAGCAAGAAGGGCAGGAAGGCTTGCCTACAGGAAATTCCTCCTGCAAAGGTCAATTAATTCAGATGTGGAGGAGTAAGAAAGAAGAACTCAAGATGTTCATGAATCTTTATGGAGAAGAAATCAATAGGTCGAATTCACTGAGAAATCAATTGCTAGACTTCAAGTCTTGGTTGGAGGCAAGAGAAGGTTGTCATTCAGAACTCTGCTCAGGAATTGCCACCTGCCCGCAGCTCGAGTTCCTGGCAAAATCGAAAACTTTTGATTCACAATTGGATGAAAAAGCAAATTTCGTGAAGAATTTGTCCGGCCAACTAAATTCTATTCCACATTTTGAAGAAAACGAGCAACTGTCGAGCGAGGGGAAAGCTCTCGTCGTACATTTTCATCGACTCAAAGACTCGACGACGGAAATGTTGGAGAATGCCACAAAATTAGCAGAAAAAATTCATGACTTTCAAATGAAAGAAAACAAAGTAATGGAATTAATGAATAACTTGAAATTAAAGATCTCGGAAGTGAAGAAGAAGGACAAGAGACTCGACGAGCAAATGATGGAAGTGATCGACATCGGTGTGGACCTGGATGTCATTCGGGCTCTTGTGGAACAAATGAACGATTTCGATCGCAAGGACATTCCCGACATTGACTCGACCGACGTCGAAAAAACCATGAAAATTTTGAAGACGGACCTGGAACTGATCGACAGAAGACGGGAGGATGTCGAAAACGAGCTGAACGAGAAGTCCGACCTTTACGTCGAGTGCCGCGTCGGATTGCAAGGATTGAAGAAGTGGATCGAAGAGAAAGAGTACCTCGTGTGGGATTTGAAAACCGGCCACGGTATAAGATGTCCAATTGATGACAACTTTGATGATGAAATGTCTGCTAAAGTGGAGTTTGTGGAAGAAATGAAGAGAAAAATGAATTCATTGAACCGTGAAGGTTTGAAGGAGGAGTTCAACACGTATTTGACTGAAATTGAGGCTCTGAAAGTAAATGCAGCTGACCTGTCTGCTCTAATGAGAGATCAGAGACTTGCAGAAGAAGAGTATTTCAATGGACTCCTGGAATTGAGAAACTGCTCTAACGAAATTGCAGCTGCTTTGGAAGGAGACAAAGAAAACAACATTCAAATGCTTCAAGTTTGTCATCATTATCATCGTCATTATTATGTTATATTTTAAAGTTTAAATTAAAAAATAGAAATTTACAGCTACACGATGTGATATAATAGTCGACATCAGTCTTACTATAATTTCGGGATGTAATTTGCCTCGTTTTTTGCAGTTTTCAGATTTAAACAGCGTTAATCTCGCCGACAAGTTAAGCAGTTTGGTCTCTTGCTCGTCCAAAGTTAAATTTATGCTTGAGAGATGCAATAGAAGGTCTAATAATAACAATGATGAAGGAGGACAAGAGATAGTTTCGAGTGATTGTCTCCATCTGGTGAGGTTACACGATTTTGAAGAAATGGAAAAGCTGTCGGACTACCTAGAGAGTTGGATTTTATTTCAGGTGATTAAAATGAAAATATCCTAAATTTAACAAAAATTATTTGGTTTAAATAAAATAATATTTTTTAATGGCAAAGAATAATTAAAATAAATGTCGTTGTTATTGTTGTTGTTACTGTTAAAACAAAATTACTAACTTTGTTAATGGGCACCGTACTTTGTTATAGGAAGCAACAGAGAAATGTTGCATTGGTCTCAAGGAGACAGAAGATGGTTTGCATCATTTGGCCAATGGCGTTGGTTCTCTCAACCCGCAACATTATTTGCAGGTATCTTTTGCTTGTTATTATTTACATTTTCTTTAGGTTATTATGAAGGCCTGCTGTTATTCATTGTTGTTTTAAATGTATTTTATTATTTATATTGTATTGCATTATTATATTGTAATATGATGATTATGTTATATAATAGTGTATGTAATAAGATATTTTAATATGATAATTATGATTTATGATTTTATAAAGAATCTGATTCCATCAACATTGGACCACCAGGATAATCTGAACTTCTTAAAGACAACAAGTCAAAGATTGGAACCTGTTGCCTTGGCAACCACTTCTCACGAAGCAAAAGATCTTTGGCATGAAATCTTTGCTAATGAAAGGAAATTGGTCTCAACGATAATGCATTGGATATTATTGCTAGAGGTAGGCTGAATAATAATAATTAATAAATAATTAATAAACATTTAAAATAAAACATAAAAATTTAAATTTAATTAAGGATAACTGCTGCGGTGTTTTATGAATTATTTTGTGTCACTTTTGTTTAAATTATGAAATCATAATTTTTTCAAAAGTAATTACCAAAAAAGGCAAAAAAGTACAGCGATTTGTTGTCTGCTTGCTATGGTGTAAGATGGCAGTTTCAAAGAATTGAGTGATCTTTATGTATTAAAAGATTATAATATATTAATAATTGGTAAGATTTTAAAGTGATTTTAAAATTATAAAATAATATTACAGGAAGTTTCTGAGTCATGGAATGAATTCAATTCTCTTTACAAAGAGATCTCAGAATTTCTGCACCCCACCAAAACAAACTTTGAATCTTTGAATATAAATGATGCTCATACACCTGGCCAAAGTCAAGTTAGTGCATATATGTTAATGTGTGTTAATATTATGCGTTCTAGCAAAACGTTAACCTAGTAAGTTAACATTCTGGCTTTGAAATGGTAATCAAATATAATAATAATCAAAACATCAATGGTTATTTGTTGTACTGAATGTTAGTTGATTTGCTTATGAGATCTTTGGCATAATTTTGGGAAATTTGGGTAAATACATATTGATTATTAATCAGTTATTTTAGTTTATTAATGGTTAATGAATTAAATTACATTAAAATGCAAAATAATCATAATATCATGAAAAGGAGGTGGTTAAAAACTTCAATTTGATGGGGAGGAAGCTTGCATCAATGATGGAGGCAGTCCTTAAGGTCATGACCTTTCTGGGAGGAAATGAGGCCGAGGTTAAGCTGGAAGCAGACGTGAAGGAATTGAAAGAAGCCTTTGAAAAGTTTGTTTGCCATAATTAGTTAGCTAATAATTATTTATTATTTATTGATTATTATTTATTAATAATTATTTGTTAACAAACAAACCTTTTAAATAAATTTAAACGTGCAGGGCGAGAATCAAAGCCGATCTCGAATTAATGAAATTAAACGAAACTGATGGAAACAGTTCAAGCGACGTCATTGATGGAGTCACTTTGTTGCAAGGAAATGAATTGTTGGAGGTGAATTGATTGAGATGTTGTGACACATGAATATGAATTTGTAATTCCCAACCACATTTTCAATCAATTTTAATTAATTAAACATTATTAATTAAAACTTAATAGATGCTATTAACGACTGTTAACATCCTGCATTTAGAAGCAATTGAATTGCAACGAGTGAACTCGTACTGACCCGATCGAGTACGCCTCGTTGTCAGTACTTTGCATACTTTGCCTACTTTATCACCTTTAGCAAATGAAAATTTCGATGGCACAGTTCAGCGGTGCTTCTCCCGACGGTGATCACAAAACGTCTCCGTGCGACAGTTCATTCAACGACTTTCCGAGTTGCCTCGGCGAAAGTCGATCCTTCGGAAGTTCTGCCGACGAGTCCCCGATTTACACGGAAGAAGCGAGCACCATGGAAGAAGAGGAAGAAGAAGAAGTTACGGACGGACTCAATGATCTCCTAAAACTTGTTAGAAACTTGAAGATGTCCCTGGTTTTCAACAGTCGTTCGTTTGACGTTCTGAGAGAGTCCGAGCCGTCCGTCGCAGAGGGGATGTCATCGTCTATGACAGAACTTGGTGATAAACAACTCACTCTGAGCAACGCAATCTACTTGTTAGAGGCTGACACTCCAACACCATCGTCTTCCTCCTCATCATCCTCACCAGAACTGAATTCATCGTCGATTGCCAGGCTCGGTTCGATTTCTTCGTGCTACTCCAACTTCCTTCTTTTCTTGTCCTCCTGCTTCGAATCGTTTTCATTGCAACCAAAGAAATTTTATCAACAATTGGAGGATATTAGATACTCTGACGAGATTACAAAGAACTTGGAATATTTCAACGTCATACTGCCAATGGCTGTCGTTTTGAGACTCAAGAAAATAGCCGATTGGATGGATCCAACCTTTCACAAGTTCAAGAACGAAAGCTTTCTTGGACATTTAAAAGCCTTTTTCAGAAAGAATTTTATGAAACCAGAGTCGATCGAGAAGCAGGAAATTGAAATCTCGAGTTCCGTTATTTCAAAGCAGGTTGTGTCTGCACTGCCGTCATTCGTGGCCGAGTTCAGATCCTTGCTTGGTTTCCATTTTTGCTTTCTGTCTTTTCTTCCTTTCTTCCCTCTGTTTTGCATGGCCTTCTTTTGTTCAAATATTCCTCTTTTTTTTATTAATTGTTTGGTTTTTCGTACTATTTTTGTATTTTCAAATTTTTAGTCAGAATAAAATAAATAGTCATTAGATAGAAAACTGTCATCGAGTGATTAAATTAGGAAAGGAATAATATTTTTAAAAATATAATTTATTATATATTTATTTATTTATATATTTATATTTATAGTTATCAAGGCAAAGAAAGGAATTGGAAATTGTACTGAAGGATCTGGATTCAAATAAATGTTTGATCACAAAAATTAATGAAATCTTTAAAGAATTAACTGACTCCACATCCAAAATGCCATCATGCGACGATCTATTTCGAGAACATCTTGGAAAGATGGAGGTTATTAATCTAAATTAATGCATTTTTGTTTATTCCGTTAAAGTCGTGTGGTATTGCGAGTACGTGTGCGAGTGCACGGCAGGATTTCTTACGTAAACGTCAACGTCAACATCGTTTCTAAAAGAATTCTCTGGGGAGATTAAAGAAAGAAGTTGAGGTTCTGAAATGTTCCTCGGGTTTTTGTGCCGAACTCGATGACCTTTCGCAAGCGTTGTTTAAATTACTGGATGACAAAATGGACGAAGTAAACACTGAAGTTAATAATAGAAAGAAAGAAGCAGAGGTTGACTTGTTGATCGTTTATCATAATTTATTCGACTTGGATGTTTTTAATTTATTCGGCCGAGATGGATTTTCACATTTATAATTTAATAGTAATAATAATTTAATAATAATAAGTAATTTAATAATAATAAATAATTTAACAATGATAAATAATTTAATAATATTAAATAATTTAATAATATTAAATAATTTAATAATAAATAATCTAATAATAATAATAAATAACTTAATAATAATAAATAATTTAATAATAAACAATCTGATCATGAATAAATTTCAGATTTAAAAGTTTTTAAACCAAATTTAATTTAATTTCCTTCAACTAACTTTATAAATTTTTTAATTGAATTTTGTGGAATTGTTTTTTTTTAAATATTTTTTATTCCAAATCGAAGGAACGTTCCGAGGCTGCGAAACTGCAAAAGAAAGAAATTGAAGTTCTCGAGTACAAGTCGATTCTGCACGAGAAGTGGATCAGTGAAGGTGGCCAAATGGAAGTTAATGTTGAAAATGTTGAAATCTTCAAAGTAAGTTTAATGGGCAGATGACTCTGGGTCTCAAGAGTAATGATAATTGGTCAGGTGATTAAATAATTAACTAAAATTACTTGATTTTTTTATTTTTACAGCTTATTGAACACGAAGCAAGAAGCAGAGTTCATGACATTTTCAAAATGTTGACCTCTTTGGACTTGATGACGGAGAACCGGAGGTGGAGATGTCGACCGATCCCTCGTGCGGATGCGGGGTTGCTTTGCACCCACGTTGAGACAGACGAGAAGGACTTGATATCAAATGCTACTATCCAAGATGATTGCGGAGCCGACAGCCTGCAGCTGCGATCATCTATTGTTGGCTTATTTAATGAAGCATACCAGTTCTGGAAGAAACTGAGAAAGCATCAAGTGGCAAAGTCATCCGTGGATCTGTTGATAGATTCTAATGGAATTCCCCTGGAATGCTTCAATCAACTGGAGATGGCATGGAAGAACAAAGACGTAGTTGAAGACGGGGTGCTTGCATCGACACGAGTCGCTTGCTACAAGGATATTCTCGAGCACCTCGTCATTTTGAAGCTATCAGTAAACTCAATTGATGTCTCAAAAAGGACTATTTCCTTGACAAATGTCCAGGCTTACCTTAGGAAATTCTCAGTTAGTTTTTTAAAAATATATTTAATATAATTAAATATATATATATATATTTATATTTGATATATATTATATATTTTTTATATATGTTTTTTTATATATATAAATGTTGATATATTTTGTTATTGCCTGAGACTTGATTGACTGATTTGATTTTAATTCACTGATAATGAAATCATTTAAACTATAATTCTGGTTTATCAATCTTCTCTGATATCTGCTTTCATTGCTTTTATTAGTTTAATGAGATTAAATAAGTTAAAAACTTCACTTTTAAAATTTAACTGAATAGTTATTAATTCCAGAGGATGATTATTATTAACAAAAATTACACAAAAATTATATCAGGCGATAAGAAAAGAATTGTTGGATCTCGTACCGGAGATAAAGAAACTCTCGTCCGAATCTCCCGATCGGTCTCCGTCGGATCTCCGCTGCATTTGGGAGGTTCTTTGCTACGGAGTTCTGAGTCAGGTTCAAATACTCGGACAATTCCTGAGACGAGCGAACGAAATAAAAGCAAAATTGGAAGATTTGAAAGGAGATCTTTCGTCCATCGAATGTCATTTCCATGACTTGCAGGACGCGTTCTGCACATCATCTCATCTCCAGCATTACGAGGTTCGAATAATTAATATGGGGTATGAATGATTAGTATGAGGTATGAATAATTAGTAAGGGGTATGAATAATTAATATGAGGTTTGAATAATTAATATGGGGTATGAATAATTAATACCCATGTTTCATTATCACCATTGCTTCATATAGTTACTGTTAACTATTGATTAAGTAATTAATTATTAATGACCGACGACCTCGTAATTTTAAGGAGATGGATTTGGCATCGAAGAATTTAGAGAAGGAGGTGTCGACGTTGCTTGACGAGTGTCAACAGGTCGCGGTCGAACGGAGTCGCGGTTGTCACTGGAACATTCAGAACCTTCAAATAGAGGCAGTCGAAGTTCTGTGCAGAATCAAAAGGTTTTCGTGCGACTTGGATGCCAACAGGTCAAAGTTCATCGAGAAGTTGGGGTCGTGGAAGGAGTTCGCGGAGACTTCGGGCCGAATGCTTGACAGGCTGCTTGTTGTGGAGTCGTCTCTGAGGAGGACTTGCAAGAAGTGCCAGTTGGAAGATAATATTCGTCTGCTTGGAACTGTGGGTTCATCGTTGTTGTTGTTGCTAACTGTTTTCTAATTTATTTTTATTAAATTTTTATTGAATTAATTATTAAATGTTTTAATATTTTCAGATTTACTTTTGTTATTAAATTTATTTTGATCCTAAAAAAACTTTCTCTAGTAATAGTAGTAGTAGTAGTAGTGTCTAGTCTTTATTTTTTATATTTGTTTTTAACACCACAACTCACGTCACAACATTTTCTTAGACATTCAGCAAAGAACTTCAAGATATCAAGAAGACCCTTGGAAATCTTGAATCAGAAAGAGTGAAGTTTTGTTCAAATGATGATAGGCTGTCGTCTCAAATGGCATTTCAAATGAATTCACTGAAAAGCATCTTTGAACAATGTAACACCAAAGTCTTTATCAGGTAAGTACTTGTTAGTACTTGTTAGTACTTGTAATGGTCTGCCTTAACTGTAAGCAGGTTTCTTCAAAACATGTAATGATTATGAATGTATCAAGATTTTTTTTTATTTTATCGTCCAAAGGCTCAAGAAGTTGAGACAAGTGTCGGAAACTATTTTCGGATTCGACAGAAGTTTGGGTGGCTTCAAGGGGTGGGTGGTGACGAAGGAAAGTGAATTGAACTCCCCGTTTAAGTTCACCACCTGCCATTCCAAGGAAATCATGAAGACCGTCCAATTGCTAGGAGTATACTCATTTGTTCATTACTATATGCTCTCATTCCTTCCTTTCAGAATAGCTGATTAGTTATAAATAAATAAATAAATAAATAAATAAATAAATAAATAACTAAATAAATAAATAAATAAATAAATAAATAAATAAATAAATAAATAAATAAATAAAATAAATAAGTAAATAGTGGTGAATATGACTGCCATAATATAAAATATTTAAATATTATAACAATAATAAAATAATTCAAATATCTTAACAAAACAGAAGTCACAGATGGACATCGAACACAAGGCTAGGATCTGCTCCTATTTGGCAGGAACCTGCGAGGTTTTGTGCCATGATTTGGATGCCTGTCCCACGGTTGTTGAACAAGATGCTGTCATGGCAACCAAGAAGCATTTGGAACACAAATGGGACGACATCGTCTGCCTTTCACTCATTCAAAAGTCAAAGTAAATGTTTTTCACGACCTGATAAATTTCATTTTTATCAATTTTTTAAAAAATTAATGAATTAATTAATTAGACAAAATTTAATTTTATTTTGTGAATGCAAACGTATTATAATATTATAATATATTATATATATAGTATTATATTATTATATTATATAATAACACAATTTAAAAGCATGATTTTCAAGTACCACTCGGGCCCAATTTTTATTGATGTTTTTAAACAATTTATTACAAATTTGTAACCGAGGCTTGAAGAAGTTTGGAACAATTGGAAGAAGTACTTCGAAGACTGCCAAGCGGCGAGGAACGTCGTGACTTCCGTCAGGAACGAATTGGAATCGCGTCGAGAGTTTGAGAACCTGGAACGTCTCGACGTGGGCAGCCTGAAGGAAGCGTCGCAATTCTATCAGAAGCTCATCCTGTACATGGAAGGAGAGCACGGAAAGAGAGACGAATTGAAGAACGAGTACAGGAAGATGGCGCTGTCTCTGTGGGTCGACGAAGCTGGAGAGATGCAGGCGGAGCTGGAAAAGTTGTGGAGCGATTGGCAGGAGACGGAGCATTCGATCAGGCTCGTTGGAAGGAGGTGAGAGCTTTTAAAAGGGTCCTATGTTGTGCAGAAGGACTTGAGAATGCTTTAACTGCAAAGAGAATTTTTAGCTTTATAATTCCTACGAATATCTTACAAATATTATTTATTTTCTTTAATTCTTTCTTTTAATTCCTCATTTAATTCATTTTAATTCATCATAAAGGAAATTTGTTAAGAATAATTTTCTGATGCAATTCGTTTTCATAAACTTTTCGTTCCCCTTATATAGAATCGGCTACCATTTGGACCTGTTCAAGATGTTCCAAAGTTCTGCCGTTTCCCTGCACGAGTGGTTGGTCGGAATCTCGACGTCGTTGGAACAAATGGAAAAGAGTTTTGAAGTTGATCCTGCGTTCAACTGCAGAAAGAACTTTAAACTCATCAAGGTAGCAAGATACTTCGATTAACTCCCAAACGCGTAAACGTGACGAATCGTTCGTGCGTGGCATCGGCCGGTCACACTCGACCGACTCGAACCGGAGTGCGATGATCAATAAGTTAACCGATCGGTTGCCTTAAATTCTCGTTAAAAGGTGTTCCTAATGATGAGCCTCACTTCATGGTAGGAATTGATTATTAAGTGGTGTTCGGTTACTTAAGAGGATGTTCTTTTTAATCTAAAGGACTTGGTTAAGTAAAGTAGCTGTAAAGTGATCTGTGAAGTTATTGCTTTAACTACATATTCTTAGCAAGTGGTGCCATGCAAACTGGTGACATTTAATTTCATCTTTAGCAACCAACCACAGCTGTAAATAGGGGGTTTTATGGTAATGATTAATCAAGATCTAGTAACAACAGCAACAACAACAATAATAGGCTTAATAATAATAAGCTTAATAATAACAATAATAATAATAAGCTTAATAATAATAATAATAAGCTCATTAATAATAATAATAATAATAATAATATTCACGTTATGGGTTTATGCTTGAATATAGAAAATGAAAAGAGAAGTCCGTTCGAAGCTTCAAGAATTTAACGAAGTTGCCAGGAGTTTAGACGTCGTCGTTGTCGTTGACGACGACAAGCGAGGGGTCGTCAAGGGCAACGATGACGTCAGAACAAACGTCAACGACGACAATGACGGTGTCGTCGGAACTTCAGAGAAGAACAGAACGTTCGATAGAGGAGCGAAGGAGTTGCTGGAGAACTTTTCCAGGTTTCAGTCGGAGATTCTGCTGAGGATTAAAATCATGGAGAAGAAGATGAACCATGGGGTTCACGAGGTACGTTCATCATAGGTCGTCCTAATTAGGTCGTCCAATTAGGTCATCCAATTAGGTCGTCCTAATTACCCTCATTATTTTCAGACTTCATTTCAAACGTTATAGTCCTTTGTTTATCAAAATAAAGATTTTCTTATTCAATAGATTGACTGCTATTCAATCAAACTTAATAATTTCTAATCATGATGTTCTGATTGGGGATGATTCTTTTACGATTGATTGCTTCATTTGTTCTTAAATCAAGTAATTAGCATCGAATTACTAACAAATTTTGGAGAATTTCATCTCAAAAATTGCTAAACGTTATATTTGATTGCAAAATGCAATCGATTCATTGATTGATTTGAAATGACAATCCATGAAGATCGTCGTTATTATTATTATTATTATTATTATTATTATTATCCATGAAGATCGTGGAGAAGAATTTCAACCAAGGTTCGAATGTCGATGAAATTGACAGTCAGCGACCAATTTCGTCCCATTTGGACAAGTATTTCATTCTTTTCCTTCAAAACTTTTCAACAAATAACATCCAAACAATTGGTTAACAATTGATTTCAAATGTTGATATAATTGTTGTTTATATTTTGTTTATATTTATATTTTGTTAACATTTATATTTTCTTCCAATATGTGTACACAGTCTGAGATTTGATTGACTGCTTTGATTTTATTTCATTGAAATAATGAAGTCCATTGAACCTGTAATTCTGTCATGGTTTTATTAATTGTCTCTAACAATTTTGCTTTCACTGTGCTTACTAAGTATTAACAGCTCATTTTGCAGTATTAACAGCCCATTTTGTACAATATTGACAATATTGTATGCAAGACTACTAACTATTTATTTCAAGCATTTCAATACTAATTGAAAACCCAACACAAAACCAGTACTTACATTAAGTTTTTCATTCTTACTCATAAGTTGTGAAGGCTTTTGTCAATCGACTCCAAAGGTCATTCTTTCAGTTGACCTGATTATTAATTATCAATTATTTAATTTACCGGTAAATAAAGAATAATTCGTTTGCAATTACAGGCTTATTGACGAGTCATCCGCTCCGACAAGTTCCAAGGACGACGGTTGGATCGAGGAGACGTATTCGACATTTGAAACCCAAATCCTTCTACTTCTTTTGATCACAGCAGCCTGCTTGCTTCCAGTTTCAAGGATCAAAGCCAGTGACGTCATTGGTTCTTTGACTCGACGCTGACTTCCATTAAAAACATTTTTAGCCACGAAGTAGGGCTTTGCCTAGCCAAGCTTTTTATTTATTTATTTTTTATTTTTTTATATTAATTTTATACGTGAAATTACCGTGTCATAACATTTCTTCCAATATGTACATAAGTCACTTTTAGATGCCAAAGTTCAATAAATTAAGACTTGCAGGTGAGATCGGTTAACCTTTTGACATTGCTGGGGACCAGGCAATAGACCTGCGAATCAGAATAAGTTCGATGTAAGTTCGATGTATTAGTGGAAATGGTTAAAGGTCATACCAGATCTGAAGGGTACACTGGGAGAGATTTCGGGGGGTTTGTGATGACGAATCTGTCTCCCTCGATCAAAGGCTTGGAATACAACCCGAAATACCTGTACAGACCGAGGCACACGATTCCATGACTGCCTAGTGAGGCCAGGAATAGGTCTCCGAAAGTCAGGTTCTGATGAAATTAACGTTGTAACAAATGTGCATGAAAGTGAAGTGGCCCCAAAAGTCGTACTTCTATTTGAATAAATTTTGATAGTTAGCGTGACCTATGATTGTGGATGATACATTTGATACTTTGTGACAGGATCTATGACGTTAATGTGTTTCTGAAAGAGCTAAAAATCGAGCTAACCGCGTCTTTATTCAATGAAAGCTCTTCAAGAGTCAGCAGAAGGGTCTCGTTCTTGAAAGAACATCCGTCATTGTCCATGTTCACCAAGGCTCGGATGAAGCTAAATGCACCAGGATTGCAATAAATCTGTGAAACATATCACACCAGAAGAGTAGATACTTTAAAGAAAATGAGGCACAGTAAAATGAATGCAGTCGTTGAAGATGACGAGCAATGAACACATTGTGCAGAAATCAGCTACCGGCATTGTTTGCTTGATATTTTCATTAAGATTTTAAAAAATCAGAGAAGGGGAAATCTAGCAATTTCAGTGAAGCGTCGCTGAAACCTTTCAGTTTCCAACCACAGATTGTAGCTGCAGGACTAAATTTTATAAAATGAAATAATATAAAAAAATAATAAAATAATCTAAAATATAGAACCAATGTCTGTTACCATGCTCACGAATGTATCCAAAACACTAGTGCTAAAAGCCTGACCGGATGCAAAGGATTTTGACAAATGCAGTGATTTTGGTTCCCCCTCGTCATTTCCAAGCAAGATGACGTTCGAGTCGTGTGCTTCAACAAATTAATTACATTTTGACAAGACTTAAAACAAAATATCAATTAGGCTGATATTATTAATCATGTATTTATCCAATAACTCTGCAACCACAACAATTATAAACTGTTCTAAAATAGTTGGATAGATTGGATAAAGCTGCCTGGATAAATTAATCTGGATACGACATAATTAGTATTTAATTCGATACCTTAATTAAAATTGTCAGACATATAATATAATATAATATAATATAATATAATATAATACCCTGATATAAAAAAAAAATATTGCTATCAAGTAAAAGTTGATTGAAATACCTATCTCAGTAAGTGTCATTGCACAAGGATAAATTCCTGAAATTGATGAAATAATTTATATTTATTTTTATTTATATTAATTTATATTATTATTATATTTATATTAGCAAGCCCTACAAGTAAATTGGCTGTGATTACATACTCCTGACTGTGAAAGAATTTTAACACCTAAACCGCCATATGCTTAGAGAGGTTAAGATGTACCCAAGACGTCAAATAGATTTTGCACAACGCTTGTTACAATGGCGAAGGTACCATCTACAGTCGGTTCAGACGTTCTGCTAAAAGAACCCGGAACCGGTTGTGGTCGGTCATGGCGGTTTAAGGTTTGAATTTTGAAGAAAAACTTCAAACACCGAATTATATTTAAAGACGAATTAAAAGGCGAGAATGGAATCTCGGAATGGAGTTGGATTAAGTATAAATAACATTTTATAAACCCTAACCCTAATCCTAACCTATTATATTATATATTTATATAAGAAAGTAGATTTACAATGCGCAATCATTAGAATTACTTGATTTCGTTATTTGATTACATTATTTGAATTTATTAATTGATTTTATTTATACCTCGTTTTTCGTTAGCTACAGACAGACGATCCTTGATAGCGTTCCTCACAAAGAGGGTCGTCAAGACCGAATAAACGTCGGAATCCATGCTCGCTTCATCGTCCACCTCTTCATTTCCATCATTCCCTGCCAAAACTACGCACATCCTGCACTTTTCTATGTTGATATCTTTCAAGTCCTCCCAAACTAGAGGGGATCCCTTGAATATAAAAAGTATGCGGCATAAAGCTTGAACGTAGTAATTATGAATTGAATTACTTTTTGATGTCGAACTAATGTCTGGTCTGAAGAAAAAAAATATCTCTGCACACCACTCCTCTGTTATTACCATTCAGCTTTCAGAAACATTATAATTATATATTGTAATTCTTTTTGTTATTAGTTGTGAATCACTCAAAGTCCAAAAACGCTCTTTGCCTGCCTCGATTCATGCATTCAAATCGTTTTGACAAAAGAATTGCTTTGAATACCTTACTGAGAAAGACCCCTTGTTGGCGACAAAACGTCTGCCATTCAGAAGCCGAAGGATCGTTTTCGTCGAGAAATGATACGATGTCGTGCTTTTGAGAATTCTGGGCGTTCTTCAACTGAATGATGAAGGATTTCATTTCAGAGATCTTCACAGAAGTACCAGGACAAACCACAATGTGTCCACTGAAATGGTCTTTTGCGTCGTTTGTTATCTGCTTCAAATTGATGAACAATATTGCATCAAAAAAATGTTTCGAGACAAAAAAATGGATAAAAGGCGTTAGTCCTACCTCCGATTGCTGGTTAAGCTGGTTCCTTTTGAACTCTGGGGCAGTTTTGACGTCTTGTAGAAAAATTGCATCATAATCTATTCTGAAACCAATGAATCAGGAAGTCTTAAGTTAGAAGTTAAATATTAATAATAATAATATCACTATAAAAATAATAAAAATTCAAGCCTCACATACTTTGACGATTTCGGCAGCGAGATGGTTACTTCTGATGCTTCAAGGGGATGTTATTAGTTTAGTAATTATTATTATTAATTTATTCCATAATTATCATTTATTGTAAATTTAGAGATGATAATTACAAACAAATTTCAAAAAAAGGTTACGTACTTCCACAACCGCATTTTTTTATAAATTTCGGATCTTCCACGAATGTATGGCAGACGGCACAATATTCCTTGACTATCTGCAAGTCACTCTCTTGGCGACAGATAAATAATCCAAAAGAACTTTCTCTCACGAGAAACTTTTGCATCGATGGGTTCACAAAAACCTTTCCTTTATCGTAATTTCCGATACCAATCAGCATGAGATTCAACTTGGAATAGCAGATTCTAATGTTAAAAATGTTATTTACGTAATACTAAAATCGTAATAAAATAAATTGTAATACTGTTACATTCGCATGCCAATTTTATCAATTTATTAATGATTAATTCAAAATATAAACTTCAGCTCTGTTATACCTTGCAGCGTCTTCAAATGCCAATCCCGAAAAACTTCGAGAAAAGACAGTCCTATAGATTTCCATGGATGCACCGTGACAATAATGAAAATACCAAGAGTCGCTTTTCTCGGTGGTCTATTGAATTCAAAATTATTCTCGTCGATGATAAGTTTCAGAAGTTTAATTTAATTTAAACAATTAGGAAACTACTTTGATGTCCAAAGTGAATACGAGGTTGGCCAAAAGAGTTGAAAAGCCGGGCGTTAAACATCCAGCAGCCATAATACTCTGCTTAACTTGAGACAAGCAAACTATTTTGTCCACGAATTTTTGCCAACGGGGTAAGTTTTCCAAATATTTCTTGAATTACAAGAAAAGTGCATTCTGTAAGTTTGACTTATAAAAATAAAACATGAAACATGAATACCTTGCTTTCGTATCTGAGAAGTTGGATGATTATTTTGATTGAGGAAAAGTTTTTGATGGAAATGGCTCTCATAATGTTCCTCATGTCATCGACTTCAGGATTTTTGCTCTTTTGGTTGGCCATTATTACGCAAGCATCGGCTTCGTTCATCTGTAAATATTATAAATTAAATTAGAGATATTTACATCAGATATTGTAACTTAAAAGTTACCTAACCTTGACTCTTTTCAATCCTTCAACGCGGAACGGTGACTCCCTCATATAAACCACCCTTATGAAGTAGCCCTTCAAGAGAGCTTCTATATCTAGTGACAGTCGTTTTCTGTTTAAAAACAGCGTATTTTATACCAACACATTGAAAAATCCCTTTATCTAATATCCATTCTGACTTGTTCATGACAACCACTTTTGTCATCTTCGTATCCTTACGATCTGGATGCAGGAAATCCTTAAGGAAGTTATTAATAGCGCGATAACTGAGATTTCCACACACCACGATGTGGCTGAAATAATGATATTAACGAGGATTATCTTCGTTTCGTGACAATAGTGGACTTGACATCAACTCAAGAATGAAAGACTGTTGACTTACTTCATATCACTTTCGACTTGCAGTGACACCCTTAATCTACGCTTCCTACTTCCAATGAGTTCAGCTATCTCGGGGATGTAGCTGGCTATGAAAGCCTGAATAAAAATGAATTCAGTTCATTTATTTCATTTTGAGTTTAATTTGAATCGTACAAATTATAAATTTACACAATTCACGTTCACTAATAATAACGATCATATAATAATAATGATTATAATCACGCAAATCGCTATAAAAAAAATATGGCCTTTGTTCTAAAAAAAAAAAAATGTAACGCATTCCTTCTTCAGTTCTCAACACGTTATTCTCACGTTTCTTGTCATTCTTATGTCTTTTAATTGTTCGGATTAGGAACACGTTGAAATGGATAAAGTTGCAATTGCACTAGATAATCAGTCTGCACCAAATCTATTTTAATGTAGGATTAAATTGAAACAAAATTACCAATGTTGTGAGGATGAAAATGCAAAGGAATACTTTTCCAGAAACAGTTTGACACGTGACATCTCCGTAGCCAACGGTTGACATGGTAACCACTACTAAATAAAAACTTTTCCAATATGGCATTGGACGAGCATTGGAAAAACCATGAAACCAATCTCCGGACATTTCCAGCTGAAATATTTCCAGCTCCATATACAGTAGAGGTTTGTTATTTCGGACCGAAATAATTTACAAAATTCGAGTCAACAAACCAATTGTATGAAACCAGCAGCGGCGATCACCGTGGAAGTGAGAATTGAAAGGAGTTGGGCGAATCTAATGACAGGGGGTGTTTTAAGAATGGTTAGGTACTGCAACATATCGGGGATACTCATAATCCTGAAAGCCCTCATAAATCTTAAACCTAAAAGAATGACAATTTCATTGCATTAGATATTAAATGTTATTAAATGACATGGAGAGTTTTTAATAATTTTGTCATCAACCATCGCTCTTGTCACAAAGTTTTACCTAGCCATTGTCGATGCAAAACAATCGAAACAAACGAAGGGGGTATAGTTGAAAAATCAACGAGGGAATGCAAGCTGAACCAATATAATATCTTGTTGTCGACAGCCAGAAACTGAAATTGAAAGTAAAATTTGAATGTAATTCAAAGGGGAAAACTTTTTTTTATTATTGTTATAGTTTTTTATAAATAAATATATTTATTTATGTTTTTAACAAAACAGGTATTTGTCTTGAAACATTTGACTTGAAACGATCAATGAACAATTAATTATTTAAATAACATGATTTAGTTGTGTTATGTATATTTTGCAACTGTTTGTTATTATTCATTTGTCAAAGTAGATGTTCCTTTGTGTTTTTCTGTCGTGGTTTGGTCAACATTAGGAAGGTAAAAAACAGACTCAAAAACTGACCTTTACGATGAACATGATGAGGAAAAATATGTTGAAACTAAAATCGAGATAGTACACGGCTTGGTTCTTGAGCCAATCATTACCACATATTTCGACCTCCCTATCTGACCTTCTGCCATAGGTGCAAACAATACATTGAAATCAATACCCTTTTCTAGGAAAACGATTAAATTTTCTCTAAAAGCGCAAATATTGGCTTATGGCAGGACTATTCAGCATTAGGGTTCGCAAGCCAATAGCACCCTCGGTCGACTAGCATTCCGTCCTAGTGTTGGTGCCCTTTCACCGAGCTCTTGTGGCCCACGGCGATCCAAAGTTTCAACATTTTGACCTCCGAAGTAAATTTATAAAGTTCAATAGCCCTGCCTTAGATAATGCATTAATCACCTTAGAGGAGTTGTCCAAACGCATGCATAGTTTGAACATACATTGCTATATACAATAATATGTATTACTAGTCGATCATTTATTTACGTTTGATAATTTAGCATATATTTAGCATACTGGAATCGTATAAAAAAATGCTAATTGATTACTAACTGTGATGCTTCAACTAGATAAATGATTAATGAACCAATGCTGAACAAACAAGAGGCCGAGAGCTGTCAAAGGAAAGTATGATTATGAACACATCCCCCACGGTTAGCACGTATTCTTATTTTTTTTATAAAGTGCCCTTAATGTGCGAGTTTATCGAGGTATTTTTGTATCAGGGTTTGGTTGTTATGGGACCTAACAACCCAGAATTATGACCACTTGAACTTATTTGATAGCGGGTCTATCACGGGTCTTTTTAACGTCGGATCAACTCACTGAAGAATCTAGGTTGGTCTGGTTACAAGGAATGGGTATAACAATAATCTTGGGGGAAATATTTAAATATCGATTTTGTTGAATATACTGCTGTCATTTTCAGTAGCTCTCTGTTATTCATATTATGTTTTTACTTGCAATATAAAAACTCAACCGCAAATACTCGTGAGGCACTGTTTAATGACTCACCAGGACTTTGCCTATCAGCGTGCGGCCAGATACCAAATATTGACATTTTCGTTTCAAAATGAGAGACACTTTACTTTGAAGTAAATCTTTTTTCGTCAAAAATTGAAAGCCCTTGCAAGCGCAGATTAAGAAAAAACCTGGAACAATGTGGTAAATAATAAAATTTATTTGCATTACAGGAATTTTTGTCTCTTTAATTGTTGAAATTAAGAACAAATAAATTAAATATTAACCTCCTCCAAAGGTGGTCAGACTTGAACAAAGGAAGAACAACCAATATCTTTCCAAACTGCAAGGGTTGCCGATTATGGTAACATTAGATGTATTTGCTTTCATGTTTGAAAACGCAATTCCAGAAAAATATCAAAACGTTCTGAGAACTAATTATGAGTGTAGCGGCGACAGGTTTTAATGTTCTAATTGAAAGACCCTGATACTTGTTAAGAGGTATCAATACCAAAGCAGAGTGATTATCACACACTTGAGGACCTCGACGTATTCTCTCAGGCAGACTTAAAACTAATTTCACTCTTAGTAAAAACAGGATCGTCTTACCCGTGTGAAAAATATGACTGATAGCGGCGGTCTTCAGAATATTTCAAGCAAATGTATGTTTGTAGGTGATCTGTACAAAGGGGAGCTTGTTTAAAAGAATCCTAAAACTAACTTGTCGTCTGTTTTAACCGGTCTCCACTACGTTTAACAAAGCGATTATTCTTCGGTTAGTTTTTCTACATTCGTCTGCATAAATGCATCTTTAACCGGTCACAACATTTGTTTCACAACGCTCATTTTTGTGTATAATGTGTTCGAATCTTCAAACAAGAAAAAAAAGATCAAGGGCATTAAGGAGAGCAGTTGTGTGAACTTAAAGCAGGGACTGAATATTGGAGTATTATGAAATGGATTGGATTATTATTATTGTGAAATTACTCACTAATTCGAGCATATTTGATCATTAAATTTGTCAGATCTAAAATTGAATTTAAGACCTCGATATCTGCCACGGTTTTCTGGACATCATGTCCAGCAAATCTGGAACTCTCGCTACGTTGACAAAATACTATGACGAATTTGATACGCTGATGATTTATTTTTTCTTTAAAGCGTGATACATTAACATTGTTATTGCACAGTACAGTGTTGTCGTTGTCGTTGGTGATCTTGACACGACCTTGCCACTGATATCAGGCCAAATTGAAAGTCAACAAGTAATATGATCCCATTTTATCAAAAATTCTATTTTAAAAAAAACTTCAAAGAATATCTTAAAATGTTTGGTCGAATGCTTATCATTTGTAAATGTTGTCTGCTGAATGGAACGAGTTCCGAAGGAATTGAGATGCCTGTGAAGCTGATAAAAACAATCTATTCATTATAGATATGTAGGACAGCTTGCAAACAACAACAAAATGAAAAAAAGTAAACCCTGGAGCCTTAAGACTTGGACCTAACCCTAACCCTAGAATACATTCTATTGAACATGATTCAATTTTAAGTTGTGCTTGAATTGGAATTCATCAACTTCTTGACGTTGCTTGGTACCAGGCAATATATCTACAAGTCAAGAAATAGAAAAATAAGAGTAATTTCTTAATTTGAAATAATAAAATAATTAAAAAAAAATTGCTTGTTTAATTCAGTCTTACTAGATCTGATGGATGGATAGTTAGATATTTTGGGGGATTTGTAATGACGAATCTGTCTCCCTCAATGGGAGATTTGGAATACAATCCAAAGTGTCTGTACAAGCCGAGACATACAATTCCATGTTTGTTGAGTGACGTTAGAAACAAATCTCCGAAATTCAACAATTTCTGGAAAAGCAGTTTTTAATTTAAAATTAAGTGGCAACAAAATTCTCAGATGTTTGTATTTAGTATCCTTTCGTAGAAGAATGCTTTTAACAAGATTTTGCGAAGATGCCACGAAGATGCTTCAACATGTGGAATAAATTTTATGTCAAATTTTATCAGTAATAATAAATAAATTTTAATAATAGATTCATTTTTCCGTTCTGTGAATATTTACCCCATCCTTCGAAAGGGACAGCTCTTCGAGAGTCAGCAGAAGGGTTTCGTTCTTGAAAGAACATCCGTCATTATCCATGTTTACCAAGGCTTGGATGAAGCTAAATGCACCAGGATTGCAATAAATCTACAATAACAATCGAAGACATGAAAATAGACTTATATGGCTGAATTGAAGGGACAATTTTTGAAATACAGAGAAAATAATAATAAACAATAAGATGAAAAAATGAAAAATACTAAGCAATAAGATGAGAAACTGAAAAATACGTTTTTTTGGTAATATTTGGCTTTCATCCGATTGGCGCCGGAGATATGTTTACATTTTATTATAAAAATGCAAATGGTTCCGAAATGGCTGTTATTCAAGAATCTAAATAAAAGAAGATATGGTTTTAAAAAAAAACCCATAAACGTTACCATGCTCACGAGTGCGTCCAGGATACTCGTACTGAAAACTTGACCAGATGCGAATGATTTTGTCAGGTACAACAAAGATTTTGGCTCCTCCTCATCAAGTCCGATCATGATGGCATTTGAATCGTGCACTGCAGCCAAGGCATAATGTAATGCAATTCATTAATTTTATCTATTACTAGTATTACATGTATTAAGATAAGAACATCTAAAATTCCACTTTCTATTGGTTAGGATTGTTTATTAAATCAATCTGTGGCTTCCATTGAAGCGTCTTTCTAGAATCGAGTATAGCTTCAGTTTTTTTTTTCAAATGGAAATAAGTTCAGATGTTATAAAGTAAATATGATTGCTCTGAAATATACCTATTTCTGTAAGTGTCATTGCTTGGTAGGCATCTGAAATGGACAAATGTTAAGATTTTTAAAGCATATTCAAAACATATCTAAGCAAACAGACCAGCAAAATAACAACTTAATAAGGATAATAAATTAAAAATTAAGAAATTAAGGTAAAACATAAATTAGATGCTTATTAAAAAAATATACATATTTAATAAACATAGGTAAACTTTGCTGACAAAATATATTTACTAACTTCGGTCGTTGCCCATCAGAGATAACTGATCTTTGATGGCATTCCTAACAAAGAGAGTCGTCAATATCGAGTGAACATCAGAATCCATGCTGGCCTCATAGTCACAATCTTCATTCTCGTTATAGCCTGACAAAATGACACATGTTTTGCACTTTTCTATATCGATTTCTTCCAAATCTTCCCAAACAAGAGGAGAACCCTTGAACACAAATTGTATCTTGTGGTCACCTCAAAAATTAAATTTAATGAATTATTTGGCTACATAAATCCTTAAACGGCCCGGAGAACAAAGATGACCAGTTGAATTGTATCTCATTAATATTTACCAAAAAAAAATCGAAGAAAACTTAGAATTAATATTTCGCGATGAGCACCTTCTTGAGAAAGACACCTTGTTGAAGGCAAAACGTCTGCCATTCAGACGCCGACGGGTCGCTCTCGTCGAGAAAAGACACTATGTCGTACTTCTGTGAATTCTGAACGTTCTTCAAATGTATGATGAAGGATTTCATTTCAGAGATGTTCATTAAAGTTCCAGGACAAACCACAACATGTCCTCTGAAATGCTTCTTTCTCGTGCAAGTTAGCTGGAAATTTTCTTAACCGTTATGGTGCGAGGAAACGCATAATACAAAAGTACAATTATTATTACATCCGGTTGGAGAGGCTGGTTTGATCTGAACTCTGGAGCATTTTTAACGTCTTGCAAAAAAATGGCATCATAATCTATTCTGCAGTAAATGAAACGTGTTAAGAAACTCTCCTAATATTCAAAACAAAAAAAAAGTTCGATTACCTCGACTCCTTAGGCAATTTGGTGGTTAAGTTTGACACTTCAATGAATTGTTAATAGGTAAAATAATCTTGTAACTCATGAGAATATAATATAACAAAAATTACATACTCCCGCAGCCACATTTCTTAATCAACTTCGGATCTTCTACGTAGCTATGGCAGACTGCACAATATTCCCTGACTTTTTCCAAGTCACTTTCCTGGCGACAAATAAAAAGTCCAGAAGAAGTGGGCCGAATGAGAAACTGCTGCTTCGACGGATTCACGAAAGCCTTTCCTTTTTCGTAGTTGCATATTCCAATGAGCATTAGATTCAACTTAGAATAACAGATTCTGTTGTTACAAACGTTAAAAGAAATGATTTTACCGAGATTCAGTGGCCATTCTTAACTATTAAAACAGAACATTTCAATTCTTCAATACCTGGCAGCGTCTTCAAATGCCAATCCCGAAAAACTTCGAGAAAAGACACTTTTATAGATTTCCATGGATGCACCGTGACAATAATGAAAATACCAAGAGTCGCTTTTCTCGGTGGTCTATTGAATTCAAAATTATTCTCGTCGATGATAAGTTTCAGAAGTTTAATTTAATTTAAACAATTAGGAAACTACTTTGATGTCCAAAGTGAATACGAGGTTGGCCAAAAGAGTTGAAAAGCCGGGCGTCAAACATCCAGCAGCCATAATACTCTGCTTAACTTGAGACAAGCAAACTATTTTGTCCACGAATCTTTGCCAACGGGGCAAAATTTCTAAATATTTCTGTGGTTCGTAGGATTTATCTTTTGAAAATATGACTTGCCTTAAAAACTGAAAGAGAAAATTACCTTGCTTTCTTGATTGAGAAGCTGGATGATGAGTTTTGTGGAAGAAAAGCTTCTAATGGAAATGGCTCTCATAATGTTTCTCCTGTCATCGACTTCAGGGTTTTTACTCTTTTGGTTGGCCATTATTACGCAAGCATCGGCTTCGTTCATCTGCGGGTATTAAAAGCTAAATTAGGGAAACGATATTTCTCCTTTCACGATGTTCATATCGACCTTAACTCTTTTCAATCCTTCGACATTCAATGGTGACTCACTCATATGAACAACCCTCGTGAAATAGCTTTTCAAGAGAGCTTCTATATCTAGCGATAGCGGTTCCCTGTGGCCAAATACATTCGATGTCATTTCATTTCACTTCATTTTAAAGTTTCTAAAATAAATCACTGGTAGAAGGGCAATTATTAATCAGGCTCTTTTAAATATTTGGTTAACTATTCATTAAACATTTAATACTATTTGAAATTCTTACTTGTTCATGACAACCACTTTTGTCATCTTTGTATCGTTACGATCTGGATGCAGAAAATCCATGAGGAAGTTATTAAGGGCGCTATAAGTGAGATTTCCACACACCACGATGTGACTGGATAATGACACACAATGGTTATCAAAGTATAATTAGTTTACATTCATATTTTAAGATGTTTACGATTCAAGGACCGTTGACTTACTTCATGTCGCTTTCAACTTCCAGTGGTACCCTTAATCTACGCTTCCTGCTTGCTAGGAGTTCAGCTATCTCAGGGATGTAGCTGGCTACAAAAGCCTAATAAATGGTTTTAAAAAATTTCTGTATATCACAAATTTGATTTAATGTATTTCTAATACTAAATTTATAATTTACAAGTTATGTTAATTATTGAATTATTATTTTCATACTATTATTTAATCTAACGATGCTCAAAAGAGTCCAGACTACATTTTCTCTCAATTTCAACTAAACATTAAAACATTAAATACACTCAAACAAATAGTTATTTTTAGTGAATACCTAAAAGAAAAAGAATTATTAACCAATGCTGCCAGAATGAAGAAACAAATGAATATTCTCCCAGAAACGGTTTTACACGTGATATCCCCAAAGCCGACCGTTGACATGGTGACCATCACCAGATAGAAACTGTCCCAATAAGTCTCGATGCCTGGTCTTTTAACAATCTTTTTCATATCTCCGCATATTTCAAGCTGAAATATTTTTGTGCACGTATTGATTTGAAGTTGCCATTATAAGCGTACCAACGAAAGTTATTAAAGCAAACCAATTGTATGAAGCCAGCAGCTGCAAGCAAAATCGAAGTCAGAATTGAAAGGATTTTGGCGAACCTGATGTTGTTGGGTGTTTTAAGAAGTCTGAGGTACTGCAAAATGTCGGGTATGCTCATAATCCTGAAGGCTCTCATGAACCTTAGACCTTTGTCAATTTGTGCCATTATCATTTTAAAGCATCAATTTGTACTAGTTAATAGTATAATAATAGTTATACCAATAGGTCTAAATATTTTACTACAATCATTAGTCTTTCATAGGACCTCTTGCTTACCGAGCCACTGCTTGCGCCACACCACGGACATCACCAAAGGAGGAATGGTCATCAGATCAACAAGAGCATGTAAACTAATCCAGTACAAGATTTTGTTATCAACGGCCACAAACTGAAAATTAAAAGCTTTGAATTTGTGACGAGTGATTTTCAGAGTTCGACTTGTTAAAATTGTAAATTTTCTTCCATGTAAAGTGTTTTTCAAAAATACTGAAAAATACAAAAAACAACTCACCTTTATGATGAACATAATAAATAAAAATATGTTGAAACCCAAATCAAGATAGTACATGTGCTGATTTCCAAGCCACTCTGCATCGAATTCTTTGTAATTCCTTCAATTATTATGAATCAACTAATGTTGATTATGTTTTAATTTATATATCTTGGTTAATTTTGGGAATAATTTAGTCAATTCAAATAAATCTTAAGAATTGTGTTTATTAGTCAGTCAAATGGGAATATAAGTTGCTCTTGCATTGAATTTGAACCACTAACTTTGAGGCTTCAATCAGATAAATGATCAAAGATCCGATGCTGAATACACAAGACGAAGAGATCTGTCGAAGGAGACGAGAATATCAATGAGGTAAGGTGAAATTTATGCCCATTTTTTTAAAAATGTTTATGAGTTTATTCAATTAAAATTAAATTTCTGAACAGTTAATTTCCCAATTTAGAAAGATAAAAAACAAAAATTTAAACAGAAAGCAAAACTGCCGGAATAAACAGAATTACAATATTACCAAAAAAATAGACTCAAAGGGCCAGCCTTAAGAAAGCTCATGCTCAGTCAGACTGACTCTTGAAAACATTACATATATGCGGGAAGCTTAAAGCAGTTGTGTTCAAAATCATAAAATAATTGATTATAGCTATACAATTTCATGCAATAAGCATTGTTTGTGATTTTTTTTAACATTAAGTAAAGCAAATTAAGAGAACAAGAACGTTATTAAATTCTATCTTTGATAAATAACGCTAAAGATCTTGCATGCTAGCAACAAGATATCAGCTAAATTAGGTAAACCCGTTTACAAAACATGTTCTAATTTTATTATTTAGACAAAATAAAGTCAAAGTGGTTAAAATCATAGGACAACGCATCATCATTGGTGTTATGTCAACCAATTTGAATCTGTAATTCTAACCAGAATTTTGCCTATCAACGTGCGACCAGATACGAGGTACTGACATTTGCGTTTCAGAAAGAGGTATGCTTTATTTTGAAGCAAATCTCTTTTGGTCAGAAATCGCAATCCTTTGCCAATACAAATTAGGAGAATGCCTGATTCACAAAAAAAAATATATATCTGAATCTATTTCAAGTATTTTGACCATAAATCAATAATCTCTTTCAATGAGCAATTGAACAGAAATTCTAATTATAAAATCTAAAAGCAGGCGTTTGTTAATAATTGTCTGAAATTATAACTAACCTCCTCCTACTGCCGATAAACTTGAATAGAGGGAGAAGAGCCAACGAACATCCAAGCAAGGATTTGGTCTCCCAGAATCTGTTGCGTTTAGCATTTTCTAATTTAACTTTCTTTTCTGTCTCCTGGCAACATCATAAACCAACATCAAACTGTTCTGAAAACCACGCAATGCAAGATTATGACTCGTGAGAATATTAATATGAATACGTAATGATATGTTATGCCGACATAGAGTTATCCCTTTACACTGAATGCATTTTTAAACAGTGAGGGATCTAAGCGTAAGTAGTATTTAGCTACAAGGACAAAGTCGCTAGCTGTAATTAAATTACAAGGCAAAAAGAATGTCATTTGAAATGTCATTATGAATCATTTCGAACTAGCATGTCATGGCAATAATAATAGTTGCTCAATTCCGTCGAGCTTATCATTCATTCGGCTTTTCAAGTTTGAATTCATTTGACTGCAGGAAGTAATCTCTAAATTGCCTTTCATTTCTTTTCTTTTTTTACATTAAAAAAGTATTAAATGTTTGTTTTGAAAATGTTGTCCTTTTATTTGAAAATAGATCTTCAAAATCTGAATATTCCGAAACTGAACGAGAGCTGATCAAGTGTGCAGACGTGAGAAATTAGGGCCACTTTAAAACCTTTGAATGTCTGTCTAAGTTCAAAGATATTTATTGTCTTCTATTGTTCGATTCATCTTCAATGCTATTGTGATAACTTGAAACCCCGCAGAGAGAATCGTTGGAGCCATCGATGAGCAATTTGATTGACGTCAAAATAATCTTTTCTTTGAAGTCAGAGACCGTCATAATTATCGTAGGTTGTAAATCATACTAATTTTGTGTCCTGATTTTGACTAATACTGGTTGAAACCGCTTGATTCGAAAACATTATCTTCAATACTTTCGATGCGACGAAAGGGTCGCTGTCACTAGATCGCAATATGTAATCATGCAACTTGACTCCAACACAGTCACTTAAATCAGGCATGTATTAAACACAAAACGATCTTTTTTTCAAATCCAATCTTAAGGATTTAATCATCTCCTCATCCTGAATGCTTGAATGGATGGTTAGTTTGCCACAAGTCTTCAACGCCTAATCATAAGCCGAGTTCCTGTAATGCCGCACCCCTCAAGAGTGAAGAATCCCTAACATTAACCCATGTGGTAATCTTTTTTTATGTCAATCTCTCATTTTTTTGGACTCCATCTACCGTATGGTGAAAAATAAACACACGTACGGTGTATCGTATGCATACTATACAAATCGTGTTTCCCTTGATATCTAACTATCGGTGCTGGAGTTATAATACCTTAGCGGTGGTTCACACAAATTGGAACTTTATGAACTGGTATCGAATTTGTGATTTGGAAATGGATTTTTATCGGATCTCATGAGAATTATGAGGAAAGGGAATGCTAAGCATATAAGTCTACCTAAACCTTAAATATTGAGTAGGTAGTGACTACCCCTTTCTTTAAAAGACTAAGAGATTTCTTTTGGTTCCAATCCAAGATACACTGCTAATCATTGCAGTTGGCACGTAGTTTTTATGACTTCACAAGCCGATCCGAACAATAAGGCTTTTCGGCTTTTGTCAGGTGTTCTTGGTTTGCAAGCGATAGAAAGACTGTATGTTCTTTAAGAGCATACAAATTTTAAGCCCAGCATAAAAAAGATATTACAGTGCTTTTTGTCGCGGGAGACCTTTTCCGGAAAAAAACATATTTCATACATTTTGCCTAAAAACATCAGAAAAACACGAGAAGTGCCAAAAGACGAGATATAATAAGGTCCAAAAATCATTGTTAAATATATCGTGCAGCTAAATTTAGTGCCTAGCTATCTTAGAAGGGATATCAAACATGACAATGGATATTACCTACCTGTCAAAAGCAATCCGATTAAAAAGGCGGGGAATTTCTGTGCAACATAAACAACCGACCAACTGTAAAATAGACAGAATATTTCATTGCAACGAAGTTGGTAAATAAATACTTAATTTAATTAATATTTTTTAAAATAATTTATTAATAATTATATATAATAATTTAATTAATAATTAAGATTTATTTAAATAATATTAATTTAATTAATAATTAAGATTTATTTAAATAATATTAATTTAATTTCATACTTAACATATATATATATATATATAAACGACGACATTATTTTTGTAAGCATATAAATATATATTTATATATATTTATATATGCTTTAAAGAATCTTTGGAACTTCTGCTAAATAATTATTTTCCTTTTTCAAGATTTTAGTTATTTTTCTTTATTTTACGGTGAAATTAAGTCTTAAAAAAATATTATAATTTTATTTTATTAGGATTAAAACTTAAAACTCGATATAAAAAGATATTATAAATTAAATTATAAATTCAAGGCTGTTTATAAATTGAAAATGTTTCATTTGCTGAGTGGAATGTTGCTTCGTGATCTTTGAATAATTTCTGGTAATTCAACGTCTCTTTACTTAAATGTGGTTATGTAAAATATGCGTGAATACAATTTTTGATTATAATATTTATTTATATTAATATTAATTATTATTCTTTATAATATTTATTTATTTATTAGATGATTAATTATTTTTAAATTATGTTTAAATATTTATTAGATGAATAATTATTGACACTATTACTCAGATTTTATTTCTATGAAAATCGGTTGTGCATTTTGTCAATAGTTTTTAAATTTAACAGTCCATTATAAATGGGTGCGAAAAGCGTTGTTGGTTTGTTAATAATATGTTAATTATTAGACTTGATATTTGATTGAAGGATCGCTTGGAAGACCATTGAATTTATCGTCACACGTTCAATCATGGTTTCGGATTCAATCATTGGTTTCTGATTGCTTTGTTTTGTTTAGAAAGTCTAAGGACCAGTTTAATGGTGTCTAACTATGAAATAGTTTTCGTTGGAAATATAACAACTGTTGTCTCGATCATGTTTTCTATTTCATACTTTAACCTCAGGAAAAGCAGGGTCTTAAATTCCAAAAAAGTTATCGTCGTAAATTATGTTTAATCCTTCTAGAATATGCTGATGAATTGACATGGAAAAATGATGGAAATCCTTCGGAGGACCAGATAAATGAGACCCCATTGAATTCTTGACCAAATTAAACTCACAACGGACTCGTCAAGATGTTTATTTATTAATTATTTTTGTGAAGAATGAAAATAAAAACTGGAAAAAAAAAACATTCGACGATGAAATGACACAGAGGAATCCACGATTTCATTTCAAAAGAAGGACTTGAAATCGATTGGACAAGAACGTAACAATGCGATTCAATGATATGGAACGTATTGTCGCTGGTGTCTCCTCCGAATGTCTTTTCAAAACCGGGTGAAATTCTGACCGGGTGAAATTGCGAATTATTTGCAAATTATTCGACAATTTCCTCTCAAGTGATTAAAACAAAAATAGGCGCAAAAAAACATTCTCGCAAATGTTTTCCGCTTCTCAGCTGTCACGGTCGGACGTCACAGATTGATGACAGGAAGAGTGTCCCGTGTTTTTTTACTTCTAATTGGTCGATAAAGTCCGCCCTATCGCAAGATCATCTTCGTGAATTCTGCATAATAATCACAATATTATATTATTCGTTCTGCATAATTAGCCACATGTTTTATTTACGAAGTCATTACAAGCTCCTCCCACCTTCGTAGTCGATGGCACCGTCCCCATTCAGGTCAGCCTCCATCAGCATTTCCTCCGCTTCCTCTTCAGTCAATCTCTCTCCAAGGTTCATCATGATGCTCTTGAATTCTCCGGCGCTGATCGTTCCACTGCCGTCTTTGTCGAAGATCCTGAAAGCTTCTCTGATGTCAGAGTTCAAGTCTTCCTCGACGAATTTCTTGGCCATCAGACGGATAAATTCCATGAAGTCAACGGTGCCGTTTCCTGATGGAACCAATTACCAATCAATAATCACAGAATTATGAATTTACAGATTTATAGAATTTGTAAAAGAATGATGCTTGTTAGGAAATTAAATTCGATCAGTTGGCTTTTGTTTTTGGGGGACAGAAACTAAGGGGCGGGGTAGAAGGGGAGGTAGAGGGGGTAGAGTGGGGATTTAGTTCCCTCTCAGGTCCGTTGCGAAATTGATTTATTTTATGAGGCGCTTGATTGGTTAGCATTGGATGTCCGTTGTAATGGATGCCAGAACGATTAAGTACTGATTTGATTTTTCTCTTGATTGAATGGCCAGATGATCGATTGGCAAACATCGTCTCCTATTGTTGCCTGCTCGCTTGGAAAATATATAGTTTCGAAATTATTAACCAAAAACTATTTTCCTATTATTTCGACTTTTTGTTTTTATAAATAAAAAAAATAGATTAAAACGTGAAAATATTTCAAAATAAGTCTCAATTCGTTTCTTATTTGTTCACAATTTCACATCTGAATGCATTTAAAAGATATATTTCTTGAAAAGAAGAAAAAAAATTATCCACGAAAACATGAACATTTTAAGTTTGAAATATTAAGCCGCCAGGATCCATTGGGCCGAGTAGCGATGCCCAATGCTGGCAAAATGGCGGAATGTTTTCAATACGAAATGCAATTATAAATGAAATATCCTTCTACGTACATCTGTCAATGCATAATTTCGTTTTATTGCAACTAAATTATTAATGATATGTATTTAAATAATAATAATAATAATAATATCGAATCATTAATATTATCTAATTATTATTTCGTGGATATTTAAGTAATTGTTTGATAAATAATAATAATAATAATAATAATAAATCATTAATATTACCAAATTATTCATATTATTTAAATGACAATATTATATATATATTTATAAAAAATAATGCTAAATTATTAACAATGTTTGTTCAATGGCAGACCGGCATTAGTCAGTCCGGCAAAAAAAGACCTAAAATGTTTGTTGTTATTTTTTTGGCGGGAGTTCACTGCGATAATTGAGCGAAGGACGATGTGGAGGATGACAGGAAGCCATCATCCCATCAGATTCATCAATGAATGTCAACGAAGCTTTTCAAGAGCTACGTAGGTCTAAACATGCCGCCAAAGAAATGTAATATCTTGAAATAAATTTTAAATAAATCTAATATAAGTCCTTGATTCCACAAGGCATCATCATCATCACGATGGTCGAGAGAATATGCAAAACCACCTATCAAAAAGCAGGGTCACCACAATTAAGTCCCGCCCTCTCCAAGTTGACCAATAATATTCCTGGAGCCAAAACGACGGAAATTCCCCGTTTTGGGGGAATTGCAAATTCGTTATTTGTTTGAGAATTTTAAAAAAATCAATTAAAACATTTAAAATATTTAAAATTCTTTTCTAAATATATTCAAAAATATATAACAAATTGTGTTATTTTCGTAAATGCATCGTTAGAACTATATTTAAATAATTGATTCGAAATGATTTCACCGACAGCTAATCCTGTGCCTACCATCAGCGAAGCTCTCAGTCAATGATTTGCAACAACAACAACAAAAATAATAATAATAATAATAATAATAATAAGAAATTATTCTACAATTTCGTACAACATCCGCCTCGTAAGAGAGCCTCAAAATCATTTGAGAGTCAACAGCCATCCAAGTTTAGTCCCATTCTTTACGACCAAAGCACTGACGTTCCTTGTAAACAATTCCAGCTTCTCAGGAAATTGGATCCGTGGCAAGAAAAAGATGCTTAGCATGAGCTCCGCTCTGTGATTTTAAAATATAAAAAACTTCGCCATGAAATGATTCCATTCTCCATCGCTAGGACTAAAGTTTAGCGCGTCATTTAAACGTTCGTTCGATCGATCAAATAACGAATTGATTTTAATCTTTCATAAATCATCTTCAACTCGCGTGAACGAAGAGGAAAATTGATGAAGAAGTTGAAACAAGGTCTTTTCATCGATGGTCGCCAACACTAAAAAGTTCAAAAGCAGAGAGAGACGTACATAGAAAAGCAGAGATATACAAAGATTCGAAAAGCAGAAACCTACAAAGGTTCAAAGGCAAGATGGATTCCAAACGGACGAATGCCCTGACACTTGATGAATTTCCTAAAGAAGGGGACGACGAAGCATGGCAAGGAATGGACGTGACTTGTCCACTGCTGGGTTTCGAACCCTCCTTCATTCCGAATGACAACATTTTTTTATCTTTCAAAACCGAGACATCCAGAAATACTTAAGACTGCGTGGGCGTCAAGAGCCGCTTCAAAGCGTTGCTAAAATATTTTGTTGTTGTTGTTTTGTTAATAATTTCGTTGATGTCGTTGATGAGAACGTTATTTTATGGACTCCTACTACTGCGTTGTTGCTGTTGTTTTTGTTGTTGTTGAATTAAGTTGTTGCTATTTATTATGAATGTGTTGATTGCAAAAAATAGATTGACGGAGAATCTATGTCGGTCACGACCTATTACCATCCCGCTGATAATATTAATTATTATTATTTTTTAATGAATAATAACAATTAATCAATTACAAACAAATCAGAAACAAAAAAAATCAACGACCGACCGTCCAAATCGACCTCATCAATGATCTTGAGAAGGTCAGTCTCCGTTGGATTCTCTCCAAGCGATCTCATGACTTCCCCGAGTTCCTTGGATGTTATCACTCCATCGCTGTTCTTGTCGTAGGCAGCGAATGCCTCTTGAAATTCTGCAGAAAAAAGCATCGCAATTCAGCTTGGCTGACGGTTCCCATCAACAAAACTCTCCTGCAGTTTTCCGATTGTTAAATGCTGATGATGACTGAATGATTGAATGAACCATTGAAGGAATGAATGAAGAAATGAATGAATGGAATAAATTTGAATAATTCATTTGCACGTAATTGCCTCTTCGTTCCGCTTTCCTGGAGACAAATAAAAGACTTGAATCTGCTTTTAATGGAAGGCGGAACTTCGAAACTTAACTCAAGCAAAACGTCTTTGTCCTCCGAACACGATGGCTCGTTACTGCCTTCATTAGTTATCAACGATCAACATGTCTCCATTGTCTCCAAAAAAAAAAAATAATAATAGCTTCACTCGTTTAAAATATAATCCTTATTTTTCTTTCTTTTTTCAAAGCGTGGATTGAAAAATAATGAGAATTAAAAAAATCACCGGAGGAAAAATATAGTTTCACGATGTACAGGAACATCATATTAGCATGAGGGAAAAAATTAACGATATTATTATTAATAATAATAATATTTAAAATTATTATTATAATATTATATTATTATTATTTTTATTATTATTATTATTATTATTATTATTATTATTATTATTATTATTATTATTATTATTATTATTATTATTATTATTATTATTATTATTATTATTATTCTAAAGGCTTCAACTTGAGCACACAAACATTGCGATGCACAAATTATAAACGGTAAAGAATGAATCGAAAATCACTTCTCAACACATTTTAATATCCTCAACGAACGTCTGGAAAACACGCGATGAATTTGTTGAAGTCGAGTGAAGATGAATGAGTCAGTTATCGGTATTTTTGACGGAGAAACTATTCGGACCTTTCATAAGGCAGAATAAAAGAATCATGGAATGGACGTGGTTACTGGAGATAAGATTTCCGACGGCTTACTTGGGGGGTGCGTGCGTTAATCATTTTGAAGCATTGAGTAACACGTGCCTTGTGACAGAACGAAGAGGTGACTGCTTAAATCTCTGACTAAAACCTATAATCACGGTAAACAAAGCCAGAAAAGCAAGAAACTAAGACGTCGCAAATCAAATTCATCCATTTCTCTTCATCGGCCAAAAAAAAACAACACAGAAGTAAAACGACCAATCTTGGCTGGCATTAATGCTTGCTAAGTGGCCAATTTTCAGCCTTTTCTCGTAGATGGTCGAGATAAAGTACAGAAAATTAAATGAAAATCGTGTCTGGCATTTATTGTTGTGACTCGGGGATCTTTGAGCAGAAAAAATAATAATAAATAATAATAATAATAATAAAAATAAAAAATTTGAATTTTATCACCAAAAACTCTGCTCAATTTAAGGAGAGGATTAAAAGCAGAGCGTCCAAGTAGTGGAAGAAGAAGAAAAAAAATCGTGGCTCTATTTTCATTTCTTCATCATTTTCAGGCAACTATTCCGATAAAAGCTTATGCATTTCGAGGAGGCGGGAAAGTGTCCGTATATCATCTCCTGCAATGATAGCGGTATCATCTCCGGTGGATACATTCTCTCGTATTTTCACCCTCGAAAGCCATTACATTGTTTCTCGTTTTAAAAATGTGGCGTTTGACGGTTTCAGATCAGCTAAAATAACAAACCGCGAAGCACCACGGGCCATTAAGACTCTCCGGCAGTTAATTTATATTTTATATAATTTAATTTATAGCGTCGCAGCTCACCTAAAATTTGCTGGTCTGACAGGTGCGTGATCTGCTTGGCCGCCAGAAGTCGTCTTTCCCTCTCCGCCTGTTCGCTCGCGTCGCTTGATATCGACTTTGTGACTTTTAATCTCCTGCAAAATATGCAAAAAAAAGATAAAGAAATTAAATATTCTCATTTTTATTAACCTGAAAGTCGAAGGTCGACAATCATTGTCAAGTTTCACATCATCATTGTCATCAAAATCAGTATCACAAACGACGACGGTTGAAAAATAACCAACGGACTAACTTTCCAAAACTGTCTCTGGAATCTGCAGACCACGGGAAGGCGCACTGAAGGCCGAGTCTCTGCATCCCAGCTGCCAGGTTCCCAGCCATCTGTTGCACGCTGTCGATGATCCGAGCCGACTTACCGAAGATGGAACGCCTCTGCCTCCTATCGCTCCTGTCGCTCGTCTGAACGCAAGCCGCGCTCGTGTCGTTGGCGTCCGCGACGCTGCAGTTTTTGACGTCTTCGACGCTCGCGCGACTCGTCGCGTCGCTGTCGTCGTTGACGCTGTCGTCGTTATTTTGTTCGCTGCTCTGATCTTCGCTCGTCTTGACGTTGTCGACCGATGGTTGTCGAGTTTTCTCGATTGACGGCTCTCGCTGGAGGGTCATTTCCAGTTGCTGCTGGTAGATGTACTGCAGTTGGTAACCTCGTAGTTCTTGCAGTTGCTTTTCAAACAACCTCTGACGCTTCTGGGCACTGTCGAACGGCTCCTTTTGAGATTTTCGTCGAAACTTGAAACGACTTTTGATGGTTGCCAAGTTGGGGAATCGAAGTTTTGATTTCTTTCCGTGAGATTTGGCGCAAGTCGAACCGTGGAACTGAGCGGATTGAACTCCGAGCGAGGATTCGTAGCCGTCGAAACTGAGGATTTGCCTTTTCTCGACCAAGTGCTTACACACGAACTCCGATGAAAGACAGTCGCATTGTTCGCAGGACTCCAGTCTTTCAGGATATGTTTGGGACTGAAGTTTGTACAATCTTCTCGAGCCTTTACCGGCAGGCCAGTAATTACCATTAGGAGGAGATGATTTCTGAAAAGAATCATTAAAAGATGAAAGACAATCTCGAGGCGAAGGCAGATTTGGAATTCTGAAATCTTTAGGATGAGCAGCTCTGCTGCACTCTTCCTCGTTCGAGGTAACTTGAGAATCCGGCTTCCTAGTCGGTCGTCTCACATCTCCGAAGGCAAGCGATTTGACGCCCATGCAAACCATTGGACATCGAATGCCGATTAAAAATCATCAAAATTCAGTTCTGCTCCGGTCTCCCGAGAATGTTTCTCTTTAAGCGACGGGAAATCTTTTCGCTTCACGATAGTTTCATGTTCGTGAACATTTGGGGACCGAGCTCTCGATTAAAAAGAATCTGCGGACACTTGCACTCGATGTGTGGTAGCTCGCCAGCGTCATCTCCTTTCAATGTTCCTTCCTTTTATTGGCCTCTCTTCGACTCTCTCACCAAGCTACAATGGCGACTCGGGCGCGTTCCAGCGTGTACAGGAGGATCCACGGTAAGCCTCCTAACCTCGGATGCTTTCTTCATAGACGATCTTAATAGTCGCCAACTATCGAAATAACGAACGCCTTAATTAATCGCCTGAATAATTGGCCAATCAACGGTGATGGATGACGTTCATTGGACATTTTGGAAGAAATAATTCTGCTTCTCTACCGCCATTACGACCCGTGAATGGTGGCTCTTAATAATTCAGACGACCAGGGCCGAGAAATTACAATCGCTGTGCACGAAAGGAAACTTTGAAAATAAACAAAGCTCATAATTATATCGATTATAAGCATCGAAGCATCGAACATTGACGACAAGTCAGTATCTTAATCGATAGGTACAATCGCTATCAACTCCTCTCTTTTTTGACGATGATGATGACACTGATGACGCTGATGATGATGATCACGATGACACAAAGAAGACGGCGATGACGATAATAGCAATGACAACATGGATGATGGCAGTGATGCATGATGGAGATGGAAATTATTCCAGTTAGTTGTTCCTTCAGAAGTTATAGATTACAAGAAATGCCACGAAATAGCTTCCGCTATTGCCGAAATCATCGTCGTCGTCGTCGTCATCTTGTCGCCATCAACGTCATTGTTTTCGTTGTCCAGCACCGACAGCCATAACCTCAAGAACACATGCAACGAAATCGTATTTTCTAGCAATTCCCATATTCTTTTGTGCAGTTTTTTCTTTATCTCGAATTTAGAAAAATCACTTTAACTTCCGGCCAGTCTTGCTTAAATGTTTGACCTTGGAAATACGTGGTAATGAAAGACGTTCTCTCTAAGAAAGGAATGGCGTTAAAATCGTGGCTACTTAAAATTAATTTTATTTATAATATACATTGGCGTAATGCTTGAAATTCTTAAAACTTTAAAATCGTAAACCAAAAAATAATTTAATTTTATCCAATAATACCTTACTATTTAATACGCAACATCACCGTAGGGTCTTAACGTCTTCCACCGTCTGCTCACGACATCTTAAACATTCCTGTATCCGATTAGCGCATGCTTAATGCAATCTAGCAGACAATTTTTGACAAGTTGTTAAAAATCTAATATTTCAATTAGTTCAGACACAGATCTCAGATGGGACAATCTCTTCTTTGGAATAGAGGAACGTTTCTCAAGTAGCTCCCGGCGTCATCCGAAGGTCTTGGAAGGAACAAATCAATTAGCTCGCAGCGGCTCTAATGAATGAAGTGGTCTAAGATTTCGCTCCTAGTTCAAATGGATCTAGAAATGTCCTGACATTTATTAGTACGTAATGCAATGTAGTCAACATGCCTCAACTTGTAAAAATAACGTTGTATTTTCGCTTTTAATAATTTAAAATATATGTAAATAAAGAATGAAGTCGAATAAGGGTAAACTTTGGAGTTATAGTAGTTCTGGTGAGATCGCATTTTTCAATTATCCACTTTGACAATAAAAAAATTCTGTGAATTCGCCTGAGAAAAATATGAAGAGAGGCGACTTAATATTTTAAAAGCATCACCACGGAATGACTGAGTGAGAAAATGAAAATGGGAGTGCTGAAAGAATTTTCCAGGCAATAGTTTCCCATCTAAAAGTCAGCTCGAAGAGACGAAATTTAATGAAGTAACATCACAAACGTGCTCTCCTTCTTAATAACATCTCAATGTTCACCTTTTATGATTTACAAATTTACAAATGTCGAAATAAACAACACTTTAAAATTAAATTTAAGAAATTAAGTTTTAGAAAATAGTTTTGAAAATTGCAATATTTTTTGATTGACGAACCTCGTTCAAAAGCTACTATTTTTAGACGCGTTTCGAGCAAGCAGAGCTGTGTCGGCTGCTCTACGGTCGAAATGTTTCGGACCGTAATGGTTCTCGGACATTAAAAATCATCCTTAATTTACTTCTTTGATGTGTGTTGCTCGTGTCTGTTGTCATTCGCTAATCGAAAATGAGATTTTTTTTTAATTTAGCGTTTAGATGCCTACTGAGAAATGGCGGTGATTACCATGACGGCTTTACACGTCGAATTCGTGGAGAAAAATGTAATTCATAACGCTTCCACCGCTTTATAAGATACTTTGTTTTGTTTTTTTTTTAAGTAGGAATTTCGAATTCAAAAAGTTGATTCTTTGTAGGCTATGGCCTGTAGGAGTCCACCTGGAATATTGGCTGAAGATAGTCGATATATCTAGCAATATTGTTCTCTTGTTAGTGAGAAAATATCAAGTTCCAAGCAGATAAAATAAATCCACAGTAAATTTCCGCAGCGAAACATCACGTCCTTCACCACTTTTGAGTTTCTGGAAAAAGCCATGGAAAGAAGCCTCCAGAGTTTCTCAGTTGATTAAATATCATTTTTGCCTTTCTGCTTGTAGTAGTATTCAGTCTCAAAAAAAAAAAAGCTAAATGCTGTCTGATGTTTTTGTTTGCGTTTTTCCAAAACATTTATGGTCCATTTACTTAGAGCAAATATCTTCTTACAATAGTGAAGAAATTCGGCCGATCTGAAACGCAGCTTAGGTGTCTGGCTGCCTATTATCACACTCGTAACCGGTTGGAACTACGACTCAATGTGACGTTTCACCCCAAAAATGCTAGCTAAAAGTAGCCGAAAATTGGAGGCAGATTTGCACTTCGAGCAGGTTGTGTGAGGTTCGTAGATAGCATGGCTCAACGCAGGTGAAAACCAGTAGACCAGAGACTGAAAGCTGGCAGTACCCCAAGGCAACTTGTACCATTACAATAGCAATAACAACTGCCGGATAGCACGGAACCAATTGAATGAGTAATGGCTCGCTGGCAGGAGAAGCATACAAGAAGTCGACCATGAATGAGCACTTCGAGGCCATCAATACGAATCCGCAATAAGGAAACCTCTATGTCTCTCCCGTCGTCCTAGTTGTTATCGACCGAGAGGCAGGCCCTTGATTCCAGAGAGAGCCAAAATAAACTTATTATTCCAACTGATTAATGAGGATTTCGATGGAGACATCGTGTCGCACGCATCCACCACGCCACCGAGCAGAGTATGGCCCCTGCCGTGCTGTTCAGCACAGTAGCTCAACCTGGCGAGCGAAATTGACTTTAATTTTGGTGTTTTTATGTGGAAACGTCTTTAATCAGAAAGGACCGGCTTTTAAGATATTTTATTCATTTATTTAAGAATTCCTTTATTCATATCTTCTTTAGTTTTCTTTTTGAGATTCTCTGAAGATGAAATATCAAAAAAGTCAATCCTATGATTGCAACCCGACAAAAGCAAGGCACCGCAAACAAACCTTTCTCATTGACTCTTTCCTTGTGAGACTGGAACCATCCTCTTTTCCTCTCCGTCACCCCCTTCTTTGCAGCCAGCATTTTTTCTGCCTTCTTGACCTGGGAATCTGCCATTCTGGCTTCTTTTTCCTCCTGTTCCTCTATTTCAATCTCCTTCACTTCCTTCTCCAATTTCGAGATGGATGCATTGAACTTCTCAAGGATCCCTTCGAAGATCCAAATATGTTGTAGCTGCTCAAACAATGTAACATTGTAATTGATGTAATGTAATACCTTTGCTGATGATCCTGTGCTTTAAAGGAACCTTAGAAGCTGTTGCAATGGCTTTTAGCATTTTTCGCTCGTTTTCTCCGACCAGAGAAACGGACCTGGAGAAATTAAATATCATTTAAGCATTTCCAAGAGAACAACAAAAGGTAATGGCTAATATCTCAAAAGAAATTTACAATTTAGAAAAATCTATTCAAGCAACCATGCCTTTCCAGACAAATACTTAGCTAAGGCTAATGTTCATTAAGTAAATGTGATTATAATCATCCTTCTGACCTTCCTTTCTTCCCGGCCCTGGCGGTTCTGCCGACCCTGTGGATGTACCTCTCGAGCGAGGGTGGAAGGGTCATGTTGATGACGGTGTCGACGTCATCGATGTCGATACCTCTTCCCATCAAATCTGTTGCCAGGAGAACGTCGATTGAACCTGCCTTGAACTTCTCCAATGACTCCAGTCTCTGAAATTGAACATCAATTAGACACCCAAATCAGATGCATCAATTATAATAATAATAATTGTTATTATTGAAGCAATAATTATTTAATGATATTTAATATAATAATAAAATTACAATAATAATATGCCAAGCATACTTAGACTGGCATATGTCCAAAAGAGCTAAGAGGCCATAATATATTAATATATCATAAATAATGTTCTCAGGAAACCTTAAGTTTGTATTTAAAGCAGTTCAACCGACCTCAGCTTGGGATAAGTTGCCGTGAAATTCTCCGACTTTGATTCCAAGGAGGCCGAGAATAATGTGCAGTCTGTGAGCATCTTTTTTGGTTTGTACAAAGACAAGACATCTTGTTTTGAATGTCCTCTTTACCAGAGCTTAAAACATTTAGGAATTAATTAAAATTAATTAATTATATATTTTAGTAATAAATGTTTTCTTTTATGGTTCCTAGGAGATACTTTCCTCAAGTCTTACAAAAAGACTTTATGAACCTGCAATGACTGCTTCCCTCTTGTCCTCATGTTTTGAACCAATCTTGACAAACTCCTGTTCAAGATTCAATGTTACCTCCTGGTTGGCATTGACAAAAATCTTTGTAGGAGCCTTCAGTGACAGGAGTGCTAAATCTTCAACCTTAGGATACAAAGTAATATTAAAACAATTGGTCCATTATTAAAATCTAATACAAATAAATATCCACTGACTTTTTCAGTCATGGTTGCTGAAAAAAGAAGTGTCTGTCTGGTGGCATTGCATCTCAGGATGACTTCCTTCATTTGTTCGGCAAAATATTCATCCAGCATTCTAAAATAATATTTGGACGCAACTTAAAACATTGATCAAAAACATTGAAAAGCATTAGTAAAATCATCTTTGGTGATTCCAAAATTATACAAGTAATTTCAATTATTTATGTTTAGAAATAAACATTCTAATAAACAAAATAAAAGCTCCGAAACAAACCTGTCAGCTTCATCAAGGACCAAGATCCTTATGGTTGAAAGGTTGAAGTTGGGTGCATTGTGAAGGTGATCAATCAGTCTACCAAGAGTGGCAATTACTATGTCTGGACCGAGTCTTAAAGATGCTTCCTGGTTATTTCTGCTCAAACCACCTGAGATAAGAATAGTTGTTTTAAATGTGGAATTGTAATGTTTGGAGATTAGACAAACCTGTGGCCAGTGCAAAGGTGATTTTGGTGAACTCTGTGAGGGCTTTGGTGACGTCGGCAATCTGAATGGCAAGTTCTCTGGTGGGAGTGAGCACGAGAACCTTCGTCGTTGGAACGGGTTCGTGCAACTGGTGACACAACCTTTCAATTATCGGGATCATGAATGCACCGGTCTTACCTGAAAGATAAGTGAATTTTATTAAAATGTTGTCATAATACTCCAGTATTTCATCAACAGTACAACGATTATTAATCAGTTAAAATTGTGGGAATATAGAAACCTGTTCCCGTGGCAGCACAAGCGCAGACGTCTTTGCCCATGAGAGCGATCGGGATGGCTGCCGACTGAATGGGAGTCGGTTTGTTCCAATCCATTTTGCACAGAGCTCTCATAAGCGGTCGACACAAATAGAAATCGTCAAAGTTGTTTCTATCTCCGCCGTCGTCAACGACTTCTCCGTATTCAATTAAAATCTCCTTTTCTTCTTCGACCGCATTCTCGGCTTCCTCCATTTTGCTCTTTTTCTTCTTTGAAAGTTTCTTCTCTTTAAGTTTCAATTGATCTTCAACTCCAACTAATTTAAATAAAAAATTTATGTTTATGTTTAATTAAGTTACAAAATTTTGGTTTAACTTAAACACTATTATATGACCAGCCATGAACTAAAATTCAAAATGAATCAATCTTAAAGCTTAGACATACCCTCATCTTCCTCGCTTGACATGACTTCATCTCTCAAACGTTTCTGATGAAAATATTTTTCATGTTAAAAAGTTTCAATAACTTTATTACACTAACAAATCCACTCACTCTTTTTTGTACGATTTTAGAATCCAAACTCGTGAGTTTGCTTTCGTTGTTTTCTTTCTTTGGCTCTTCTGCTTTAGAGTCATCATCATCATCACTGTACTGCATCAATACCAATCAATAAATAAGGTTATGGACACATAAAAAATTGTCAAAACAATTTTTATGTAATAATAATAATAACTAAAAATAGGCACACATCTTGAACATTTAACCTATCGCAGTGTGCTTTGTCTAGAATTAATTAACAAGTCAATATCAGGCTAATACTATTGATAAATCAATGTGAAAGTGAATCTGCTTCAATGCATTAGTAATAAAATATTGTTGGTCAATGCTTATACTTCCATATTATAGTAATTACTATAGCAATAAAATAAAAGTTTTTTTGAGCATTGATGAAACTACAAGATTAATGATGACTTACAATGTTGGCACAATAGTTGTATAACACAATTTTAAGTAAAAAAAGAAATTGGACTTCATGACATTTACCTGAAAATGGTATACGTTCTTGGCTACAACCTAGGGAAGAGCAATTAATTAAAATGTGATCTAAGACATTAGTAATACATCATTCAACAATTTCTAAACAGTAATCTCCTACTTCGTCATCGCAATCCGATTCTGAGCTAAAAGCATCCAATTCGTCAGGTTTAAGAGTTTCTGAATCCATATCTCGATCACACCCAGCACATGCAAAACAAATTGAGCGATGATTATCAATGTTTACGCTGAATCTGACTAATAAAAAAACACTCACAGAAATTATTTTTACATTATTGCTTTCTCTATTAATAAATATTAAACAATTAAAAAATTGAATATTTTAAATTTTGTGATGGAAACAATTTCATATTTGGTTGACTATTCAGGTAATTTATCTCTAGCTAGCTGGATGAGGCCACCTATAACAGCGGTATCGGTCGAAGGCGTCTCGTTTCGTTTAAGTTCTCGTACCAGAGGAGGCTTGCTCGCCTTAGGTTGCCTGATCCCTAAATGAGAAATGAGGAGATGAAAAATTCATTTTTTAAAAAGGTTAAACATTGTTATGGAATATTCTTATTATAATGTCTCTTGAGATGATATGTGTTTATAAAATCATATGACTAACTTAAAATTTTAAATGCGATCAGATGGTTACTAGTTTTTGAACAAACCTATAACTTTCTAATTGTATTCAATTTGCTGAACAGAATTACATAACAGGGGTCCCTATCTACTTAAGTAAGATTTCTCTAATTCTAATTCGTTCTATAATCTAAGAGTCCTCAAGATGAAAGTAGTGTTTTTGTGTGTTTCAGTACTTTTGCTTTGGTACACTGGCAAGTTTGCTTTAGTTCAAACTTGCAAATATGCACCTTTGTTTGTTCTGGTTCCACGAAGCAAAATACGTAGCATTGTTAAACCATGGAAAAGGGTGAAAGAAGCAGCCTATAAAGTTATGAGGAACAAATCACTGATATGGCACTTTAGGGGGACAGATTGCCACAAGCTTTACTGTTACCTCAATGTTTTTGGTTGGAAGCACTTGAGCAGGTCAGTGGATTTTATGATTCTTAGATGTTTTTATTATTTTTTTTAATACTCTTTGCCAAATTTTGTGACTTAGATATGCACAATTTTGGAGTGTATGGGACCATAAGCTGTTATTCAGAATCAAGGAAAGGTGGTGGAAAAGAGATGTTCGAAATAAACGGGCATTGCCAAGCAGCTTCCACAGCAAGCGCATCTTTAGAGATGGACACGTCCAGTTACTCAAATTTATTAAGAAAACTGCAGTTTTGACCAACCAGAAAATGCTGAGATCCATTCATTACAATACAAAAGTAATGTGGATTGTTTAATTTTTTAAGTTTGGTGTTTTACGTGTAAGTATTTTTCTAGTTTAAAGTCTTTTCCACCTATGAAGAGCATTTGGCTCCAAAAGGTGAGGTTACTTTTAGAAATTTGCAGTGCATTATGAATTGACCAAGTGCTGTCTAGAAAGGACTTGGAATGTTTTGAAAGATTGAACCATTCATTTGGTATGGTTTGGGTTCACATCTAACAGAGCTAACATGAAAACTCTTGGTCATTCAATATGAAATAGCATTAATACTTTAGAGATGTCTTAAGAAGCTGCAGCTTTGATGCTATGCTAAAATTTTCATTAGAATACAATAATTGATCACACAAAATCTCAGGAAAGGAAGAATATATATTGCATAATTGCCGTAGTGATATATAACAAGATATTAATGATTTCTCATTAATTTTTCAGCTGAATTTGTACAGGAGAATGCCTTGGAGGGCGATGAGTCGGCTTTGGGGTCAGATAAACAGCATTGAACTGCCTCATTGGCTGAGGGGACCTGCTTACAGACTGTACATCTGGATGTTTGACTGCCACGTTGAAGAGGCCATAGTGGAGGACATCTCCAGGTACAAGAATCTTTCCGAGTTCTTTAGAAGAATGCTCAAACCTGGGGTCAGGCCAATAGATGCCAATGCCTCATTGGTTAGCTTAGATTAATGTGTTACAAACACTTTGAGGTAAATGTGTCAATGCTCTGATAAGAATCAAAGCAGATGGTTTTTTTTGTGACCCAATATTTTTTATTGCTTTTATGCTGTTCAGCTTGTGTCAGCAATGATTAGTAATGGAAATGTTTGTATTTGGATTTACACAAATAGTTAGATTGGCTATATTTAGCTTATTTGATAAACTTTGGCATGAGAACCATGCCTGTAATTTTCCATGTTACTCATGCCATTCCCATCACTGGCTGGATGATTTATAGCCATACACCTTATTAAGCTTTAAGAACTTTAGAAAAGCAATTAAGGTCTGACTGTTTTATAATGGATTTCCATTTTCTGGTGAGACTTAACAATGAGTGAAGGACTCCAATCAAAAAGCTTTATGATTGTTCACGAATTTGTTCATGAAAATTTCACTGATTATCAATTGATAATGATTTTTTTATATATATATAAATTGTTTTATAAATTGCTGTAACAACATTGCAAATTATTGCAGTCATTATTTTTGCTTGAGCTATTATCCTTTTATGACGCATTTTATAGAGCATTAAAGAGAATTTATGTGAAAAATATAATTGCATGATTTCTTGGCTGTCATCCCAAATGTATTTTTTGGCTTTTTGTTTTTATTTCTGTTAAAGAAGTGCTTCAAAAATGTGCTTATGTGCTTTGTATAGATGTCTAAATACAGTCTTGTTGTTGCTGAAGACTGAACATACGAGATCCAGTGTGCATTTTCATTAATAGCAACATTTTTATCAACTCTTAATGGACGTTCATATAAAATGTAGCGAATTGGTTGGCACTGTAGACATGCAGAGTGGAAGGTGCTATTTTCATTTATTTAGCACTCCTCTCTAAGGATGCCCATATCGTCTTGCTTGAGTTGTGTTCCAGACTTGGCACATTAATGTTGTTACTCTTATCATCCTAAGCAGGAACAAATCCATCAGAGCCAACTTGACATTATGTAATAAAACTGCTTATTGTCATCATTGGACCTAATTGATCCCATGATATTGCCAGTGATAAATTGTTGACATGACCTTAGAATCTGTAAATGCCAATCAATCTCATTTCTTGTGATTTATTGAACTTTTACATATTTATCTTTAGCAATAATAATGCTATTATTCGAGATTGGATTTGTATTAATTTTGTTTCTACTTAATAGACAAGCCCCGCTGATGGGAGGGTTCTTTACTGTGGAAGAGTCAAGAACGGAGCCTTGGAACAAGTGAAAGGGGTCACCTATTCTCTTTACGGCTTCCTTGGCCCCAATTTTTCCACTTCAGGGACTTCAGAAAGACAGTGTGGAATGCAATTCTTTACCACATTAAGAACCTCTTACAATAGATCTGGAATGATCTTGAAACGGAAAAGGTTTCCAGAGGGCACCACCTTTGGAGATGACATCGGCTACTACAGCAAGAACGGTCTACTGTCCAATCCTTTGACAAACAGTCTCTTCTACTGTGTCATTTACCTGGCACCAGGCGATTATCATAGATTCCATTCACCTGCTGACTGGCACCTACAAAACAGAAGGCACTTTCCAGGTGAGCAGTTGTGATGGAGAATGATTTTACAAATGCTTTATAATTTTGGTTTTGTTTTTAAGGTGAACTGTTCAGTGTTAAACCGTCAGTGGCAAAATGGTTGAAAGGACTCTTCAACATGAACGAGAGAGTGGTTTACTTTGGTGAATGGAAACATGGATTCTTTTCTATGACTCCTGTCGGAGCAACAAATGTCGGCTCGATAAGCATCTACATCGATAAGGTTTTTTTTGTCTTTTAACACTTATTTTTGTCTTTATCAATCTGATATTATTTTCTGTGAATATAGGATTTGAAGACAAACGCACCAAGTAGACTAAGGAAAGGCTATTATGTGGACAAAACTTTCATAGGCCATGATTCAGGCAATTTATATAGGAAAGCAGACGCCAGCGACGATGAGATCTCGGATCACGAAGACGAGGAAGGTGACATCGTCGAAGCAACTGAAAGTAGGATGGCAGGTGGGCTGGAAGACGCGATTGCCGAAGCAGACGACGACGCGAGGGAACCGAGCGACACGTCATCCGTCGGCAGCGAGGATTCGAAAGAAGCCAAGACTCCCGGAGTGTTCGTAAAGAAGGGAAAACTCTTCGGAGAGTTCAATCTTGGATCCACCATTGTGCTTTTGTTTGAAGCCCCGAAGAACTTCAAGTTCTCTGTGGCACCAGGGCAGAAGATCAACTATGGACAAGCCCTGACGACTCAATGAAAAATCGTGCAGGGACTGCCATAGAAACTTTTGTTTTATGTTATTTACTGATATCGTTCCAATGACTTCTAATTCCATGACATCTTGGGACATTCATTTTCAAGTGATCCAAGCATTCACATTCATTGCTCAAGTCAGACCACTCATAATGTTCTATTATCCTTAAGATGATTAGCGTGCCTTCAATTAAAATGCATTTCTTACATTCAGCCAACACATTGCAGTCTTCTTTTTTTATTGGCGCCATGACGATCATGACGCCGGTTATGATGACCCGTGCATGTCGCTCACCAGATCAGTGTATTGTTAATTCATGTGGAAACATTAAGAACTCAAAGAATTTATCGTTTCATTTTGCTAAAAATTGTTGGCAAAACAAGTGGTGTTCTTTTTTTTTTCTAGTTTGCAATAGGTAATGATGACATGAAATAGTTCAGTAGATGATCAGCTTCAAGAGCTCTGGTTATGTACAGCTGTGCAAGGCTCGTTAAAAGTGGTGTCTCCTGCTTCCCGATCCGCTTCTGGAACCTCTGCCTCGCCTCGGAACTGGCTGCGGATATTCGGAAGGCAGGAGGGGTGTGATGGCTGCCCGAGCATTCCCTCTTCCCCCTCTGTTCAGATGGTAGGCCCTGCGGGTCTGCACGCCCGAAGGTCCTGCAGTCATCGCTGGAGGGGCTTGAGACGATCCTGCTTGAGGAGCTTGTGCTTGATTAGAAGGATTGGATGGTTCCTCCCAAACTATTTTCTGAATTTTAGGTTTTTGGTATCCTGAAACAGTTCAGAAGCTCGTGTTAAAATTTAGGATTTTGGAAAAAATCTCCAATTCAATTTTGTTTTCAATCAGCCAACTTTTTAAAGTAAGACTCAGGGCATTTTGCTCTAATAAAGTGTGATGATGCTTACAAGTGTACAGCCACCGAACAAACTTTGCCATGTTAAGGAAGACTACACATCGGAGCAACACATCCAAATTAAAATAAAAAATCTTGCAAATGTACCTTGTGTTTCTAGTTTGTCAGCTGCGGCCAGATCAGATAATCTCTCGTGCATCCTTGGCATTCTTACTATTCCCATTGCCGCATCGCCGGTATCTTCTCCTGCAAAAGATTTGTTTAATTCCAGACAACAAAATTCAACTCCAACATTTCTTTCCTAATGGTAAGGTTGAAATAATATTCTGATATTATTGTAAGTACATACTGGTTGAATGCTGAGATGAGTCAAATTCATCTGCATGTTCACCATGGGCATGGCTATCATCTGGCTGCCTTAAAAGAGAAGCAAGTTTATTGAGTTTATTAACAAAAATTAAAAAAGAAAACAAATTCTACTCAATCGCTTACTCTGTGTCGTCGTCCGTGTCCTCATTCTCCAGCTTCTCCTGGTCGTGTTGGATGAGGTCATCCTGGTCATCTCCATCATCGCCAGCAGAATTATCCATCAGATCGTGACTCGTGCCCTCGTCAAAGTCCAGCAGGTCGATGTGCGTTTGATCGACTCCAAGATCTACGAACAAATACGTGTCGTTATGTAATAGGAAGAATCTCAAAGCTGATTATTATTATTATTATTATATTCAAGTTAGTCAATATAAAACCTAATCTGAACAACCTCCTTGATGAGCCAGTCCTGAATGACCTTCCACGATATCTTGATAAGGAAACTGCTCCTCAACTCTGGGTGATCTGCAAATCAAAGCCCACCCAATTGATAACTATATATTATTTATTAATATTATTGTTATCATCATCATCATCAAATGAAGTCATACTGTGTGCCCTCAATGAAGACATCAGCCTTGTTGACAAATTGATTGGTTGGTGTGCTTGGTACAATTCCATCATCTCCCACTTCATAACCCTCCTGAAATAATCAATAATTGCATTTTATTAATTAAATTCCACTAATTACATTTTGTCCAAGCATTACGTAACTACTAGGATGAAAACATAAACTTACCGGAAACGATAATGATGTCAAAAGACTTCTATTGTTCTGTCCTCCAAAAGATGTTTGAGGGTTGTCTGTCTGAGGGAATGAACTCCTTATGTAATGTGGTGGGATGAGGGGAGTGGTTTCGGAGGAAAGGCCGCACTGTTGGATGCCGGATTCTGCCAAGCGAATTAAACGTTAAATAAATAAATACCAAAAATCACTCCATCGACTGGAAAGACTTGTTGCAATTTTTCAATCAACAATGATTTCTGCATTGCTAACCATGTGCAGAAAGAGAGGATGAAACTGGTGGTAGAATTTCCAAGGGGGGCATGCTATCACCCTGGTCATCTTCCAAATTCGCCATGCTTCCTTCGTCATCTGTCATTAAATTCATATTTAATGTTATTAAATTTAACCGAGATAAATTAGAAACGCCTGCAACCAACCATCTTGAACGTAGTTGTCATCGTCAAACTCGTCCGAGTTCTTCACCTCAATTTCAAAATCTCCGAGGTGCTGCGCATAATTTTTACCTTCTCTCTGCAAATTACATCGAATATACAGTGTCTCGACATTATGTTTATTTATTATATTATTTAAAACATATTCGATTCTTGAAGATTTCAAATAAACTTATATTTTGTTATGTTGTCTAAAACAACAAACCTCTTCAGGATCTATCTCTTCATTTCCTATCTCCTGCACCATGTCCTGTTCTTCGTCATAATCCAGTGAATCAATGTCTTGGTAGTCTTTGTCAAATTTCTGAAATTACATTAAATAATAAATTTAAAGTCAATTACAAAAGTAGCTTCTGAAATCAATATCTCGCGTTTATCTTAACAACAAAACATCGGAATCCTGACATAATAATAATATAATTATGTAATAATCAACTTCATGACATAAACGAATTACAAACAAGGCAAACAAATAATCATTGTTAATAATTTCAAACCTCATCAATAAAGATGACATCTTCGTCAGCCCCTGCAGGCTCCTCTTGCGACCTTTGCTCCATGCCTTCCTCCATGGCCTGGTCTTCATCTCCTAAGTTGTCCTCCTCCACGTTCACCACTTCCCCCCCTCGGGCCGGGGTCATCTGATCGTCCACGTCTCCGGCCGTCTGACCCGAGGTCGTGGGGTCAGAATTGGTCGGATCGCATTCCGGATCCTGGTAGTCGGGCAACTCGTCGGAGGTGGCCATGTTGGCAGAACCTTCGGCAGAAGAAATTCCGAGGAGAGGAGTGCTTCGTGAATTGTCCTCCTCGAGGAAATGGAAGCGGATTAACGTTTAGTAACAAGTAATCAATATATTATATTATTTATATAATAATTATTGTTATTAATCAATAGCCATTTTGATATAACAATGACTTACTAATACTATTAACTATTCAATGCTAAAGCATCTTTTCGTGAAACATTTATAGACCATTTAAGGATCGAAAATTGGCTCCATTAACGAATAATTAAAGGATCAGAGAAATAATACCTGGTTATTATAATTTCCGTGCCCCTCCAAAGATGTAGTTACTGGTTCAGAATCTCTTCTCAGCTAAAATTTACAAATTGAAGTTCATCTAATGCTCCTAAGGGATAGATTGACTTTATCCATCTATTGAATGATTGAATGCAGGAAACAACTTTGATTGATGCTTAAATCCAAACTAACCAGCATGGTCGTCTGACTCAGCTGTTGAGCATCGACCGGTTGAGCCCAAGATGCAGCCTCCCTGTCAACTTCCAACGTGTTTGCCATGCAAGCACCTGCAGCCACTGACTGTGTCGTATCTGCCGCTTCTCCTACCTGGTAACGAGGATGACGTGCACGACACTTCGAAGTATTGACATTATTGAAATGACTTTTGAAGAGAGTTGGAACTTACAAGGATCTTCAATCTTTTGTGAGGTGCTTCACCCTCATGCTCTCCCAGTTCATCCTGACTGTCAACGAAAAAAAAAAGCCTTTTATTAGAGAACAACTAATCAAACATAAACAAAGAAATGATAAATCTAATAAGCCATTAACCTGTTAAAAACGAAACTTACAGAACAATCAAACATAAACAAAGAAACGATAAATCCTTGAACCTATCAATTGGCAAATATCACTTACTTTCTGCTCTCCTCCCGCTGCCTCTTGCCAGAGTTTGCAACGGGTCCCACTCCGCTTGGACCGACGGTGATGGAAGAAGCGGATCCTCCTTCTCCCGCCACGACTCCCGGCGCAACTCCGGCGGTGCTGAGGACGGGTAGGGGGACGTGTTCTTGAGATGTAGAAGGACCGCCCGGTTCTCCAGATGAAGACACTGAAGAGCAGGACATTAATAATTATTCATTTGTTAACAAATATCATTAAATATTTCGAGATCTTAGAAATTAGAGACAAAACTCTAATAACCAGTCGACTCCTCCGTGTGAGATACGGGTTGAACTTGTTGGGTCGGTCTCATGATTTGATGGGAGGTGATGACCGATTGTGACATCACAACAGTCGGCGAACTCTCATCTGACGTTGGCAACAATTGATCGTTAATTTGCAGCCAATACAAACTAAAAGAATAACGCTCGACTCACTCTCCTGAACGCTTAGCGCGGTCGGCATGACCGTCGCCATCGGAGTCGATTGGGCGACGGCCATGGGCCTGATGGAAGCTATGGTGACCATGGTAACCGTCGAAGGAAGTACTTCCGTATTTCTTCTGACCGGCTGTACGGTGGAGTACTTCTGCTGATACGTGGTATTCGAAGCGGACGGATTACAAGTCATCGGCTTGATGTTTGCACGACGTTGAGAAACGTCTGACGGAGTACCAGGCAAACTGATCGTGAAAAAATACATAAACAAATTTAGTTTTGCATTCAAGTTAATTCCAATACTGACGGTGTTACGCACATGTTCCTTTCCACGGGTGGTGTCGTCAGAGTGGGTTTGCCTGTTTGCAGGGTGGCTTGTTTCCTCAGCATTTCAATCTCTTTTTGGAAAAGAGCCATCTACAATATGATTAAGATTTAGAATAATTGAGTGACCACAATGTTGAGCAATAAAGGAGCAGTCTACTTTTTGCTTAAGATCCTGATTTTCTCTCTGTAATCTCTCACTTGTTTCTCTAAATGCAGATGACTGTTGAATGGCTTCTTCCATTTGTTGCATAACATCAACTGTTTAAACAAACAAAAATGCATTTTATGCAAATCATAAATAACTTTTCAACTTGTAAACAATGAATACCTCCAGCGGGATTTGTTTGCTGCTCCTGGCAAACTTTCCCCACTTCTAATCCAACACCAGTAGGAATGGCTGCCATCTTTCTCAGTTCATCATTTTCTTTTGACAGCCTCTCCACGTCCGCATTTCTCTCTTCCAGCTTCTTTTTCATGTTCAAGAGAACGTTGCGAGCATGGCTTTGCTTCTTCTCGAGTTCTTTCTTGTCTTCTGACAGCTTTGAGACATCGTCATGGAGCTTTGTCTTGTCCTCTGAGAGCTTTGCCACTTCTTCTGCCAGCCTGATGTTTTCTTCCGATGTCCAATTGATGGTGATGTTAAGTTCTTCCTTCTCTTTCTTCAAAGCATCCACCTCGGTTGAAACCGATCTCACCCCGTCCTCGGATTTCTTGATTTCTTCGAGCAATTTCGAATGATTTAATTCGATTGAATTCTTTTCTCTCATTACTTGGGCATGTTCCTGTCTCAATTGTGCAAGCTCTCCGCTCATTGAAAACTCCACGGTTTCTTTATCCTTCAATTTCTTGTGCAACAGCTGAGTCTCGGAGTCGAGCGCCGATAGCTTATTAGTCAATTCTTCACCGTACTTTTGTAATTGCAATGCTCTTTCACTTTCTTTATGGCACTGCTGTTCGCTTGCAGCTAATTTGGCTTGCAATTCAGTAATCAATGCTGCCTTTTCAGCCTTAACTCTTAACTCTTCATTCTCCTTTTGTAATTCTTCGACTTGCATCTTGTATTTCCTGCCAATTTTCTTGAGCTGAACAATAGTCTTGTTCTTATCTTCAACATCTGAAGTAAATTGGCTATTAATAGATAAAACTTCTTCTTGCGATTTCTGGAGTTCTGTCTTGCAGACTTGCAACTCGTTCTGAACACTGGCTATCTGCTGGCTGGTCTTGACAGATTCGTGTTTCATCCGCTGGACGTCCTCAATTGCCAAATTGAGCTGAATCTTCATGGCATCCCTTTCCTCGATGGCCCTCTTGAACTCCTCCGGATCGAACTTGTTGCACTGTTCGATTAGATTTGAAGTCCGAGTCTTCCATCTGCTTGCCTCCTCTCTGGCCAGCTCGATCTCTTTTTCGAGAAGTTCTTTCTCGCTTTCAAATTCCATGCATTTCATTTCCAGTGGCCCCAACTTGCTGTCCAGCTCAACGAGTTTCATTTGTAATTCTCTCATTTGTGCTGAAATCCTATCCCTTTCCTCTCTTAGAAGTTGATTGCTGTCCTGAAGTAGATGAATGCTCTCGATCTTTCGCAGCATCTCGGCATGCTCAGCAGCGGTTTGCAGCTTTATTTGAAGTTTTTCCTTCTCTTTCATCAGTGTATCCTCCGTTTCAGAAAGTTGTTTCCTCAAGTGTTCCGATTGCTTTCTCAGTCTTACTGTTTCTGCTTCCAGACCCTCGTACTTAACCTCGGCTATCTCCTTTTCTCTTCTTAAAAATCTAATAACTTCAAATAATTGTTCGTTGGATTTCTGATTTGACGTTTCCTTGTCTGCAACTAATGAAGCCTGTACACTCATGTTTTCAAATTCTGATTCCTGCTGTTTCTGTACCTCTAGCATTTTCTGAGTCATTTTGTCAAGCTCAGTGTATAGAACAGAGTTTTGACTTTGAGTTGAAGATAGTTTTTCTTTCAGGAATGTAATTTTTTCCATATAGTCTTGCTCCTTTTCAATCCAGGCATTTCTCTCTGATTCAATCTTGTGATCGTACGAGGACGTTTTGCTTCTCTCGTTCTGTAGTTTGTTCGAGGTTTCGGCAAGTTCCCTTTTCAATAAAGACAGTTGCTCGACATCAGAAGCGTGCAGCAAAAGTTCCTTCTCATAGTTCCGGTGAGCCTGTTGAAGTTCCTGCACTTGGTCCTCCATGTCCTTCCTGGCAAGTTTCTCGTTGGAGATGGCCTGATCTCGAGCCTGCACGACCTCTTTCAGCTCATCCTTCAGCTTTTCTAGTTCATCTACGATTCCTGGGTCAATCAATGCATGCTTTGATAGTCTGTTCTTCTCCTCTAACAAATCCTTGATCTGCACATTGAGACTTTTGTTTGTCTCTTCCAATTCCAAATTCTTTTGCTCAAGAAAGTCCTTTAATTGCTTGGTCTCTTCGAGAACTTCATCCATGGAAGATAACTTTTGCTCCAGAGATTCCTTGAACAAGATGCTGGTTTCGTTCTGTTCTTTCAGGCTCAGTTCCAGGCTCTCAGCCATCTCCTTATATTGGTTGAGGTGTTCACAAACCTGTGTGAGCTCACTTTCTTTTGCTTTCAGGATACCTGATGCTTGATCCAATTTTTCTTTGTACTTTATGGCCTCATCTTTCAAAAGTTGGTGTAACTCATTGCTCTCCAAGATTCGTTCTTTCTCAGCAAGTTGGGCCTCAACCTCCTGACATTTCTTCTGAAGTAGGGCATTTTCAGACCTGATGTGCTCCACCAGCTTTTCAGAAGATTGAACCATTTCTTCAAGTCCCGAACACTTTAACTTGCAGCGATCCAAATCTTCGTTGACATCAATGAGACGTCTTTCAAGAACATACTTTGATGATTTAAACTGGTCTTCATATTCTTCTACCTTGGATCTAAGGATAGCATTTTCCTTCTCTTGAGCTTCAATCCTTTGATTCAGTCTCCTTTTGACTTCAAAATCTGATCTTTCCAAATTGTTTTGGATTGCTTCAAGATTCCTGAGCACAATATCACTGGAATGCTTTTCCATTCTAGAAGCTTCTAACTCAGTTGACAAGGTAGCTTCAATTACCCTTAGTCTTTCCTTCTCCATTTGCAGACTGTTGCATCGAGCCTCTGCGGATGCAGCTCTCTCCTGACAAGATTTAAGCTCCTCTCTTAGCATAACCACAACCTGTTGATGTTTTGCTACTGACTCTGACATCTTCTGATTCCTTTCTCTCAGAAGTTCGGCTTCTTTCTTGTGCGCCTCGACGTTCGTTTGCAAAACTTTGAATCTCTCTTTCATAAATTCTAATTGTGATTCTAATTTTGAACTTTTGAGCCTGAATTCAGATAATTCTTTAGTCCTGGAAGCCAAATCTTCATTCAGCATCCTCTCATGTTCACACTTTTCCTTCCTGTACATGCTGAACTCTTCTTTGAGTTCAATGAGTGATGATTTCAAAGCATCAAATTCTAACTTTTCCTTTTCATTTAAGGCATCAATGGCTGCCTCATTGGAGATAGATTTGTTAAGCTGAGTCTCATCAACAAATTTCTCCGATCTGATGGGAGTCGAGACTTGTCTAGGAGAAGCAACATTGGGTTGGTTCATCATAGCTTTATACATGTCTCTTTGTTGTATAATAGATTCAATTACTTGAGTCTGCTTAGCTCTGACAACTTTCATTTCTTCAATCTCAGAGAGTGCTCTGTTCAATTGCTGTTTGAGATCTTCATTCTGATCATCCATCACCATATTCTCTTTAGTTTCTGAAGCAGAGCTCAACTCACGAACAATTTCTAGAAGCTGAATGTTCTTTTGCTGCAGTTCCTCTATACTCCTGAATGTCACTAACCTATTGGAAATGAGAGCAGATGAACTTGACACTTCATCCTGAGAGGGAGGAACATCTCCCATGTCCAATCTAACAACTGTGCCCCTCTCTTCCTCCAATTCTTTCAACAACATCCGAACCTGCTTGGACAAGTCCGTGACTTGATGTGTATACCTGTCATTCTTTCTGGATAGCTCGCAGTTTTTTCTGAACAATTCCTCAGAATCTGATTGGTGTTTTGAGGCAACTTCTAATGCTCCATTTAACTGCTGAGTTAGGAGGTCAATCTTTTCTAAAGATTTTTCATAATCTCTCTTTTGTTGTCTCATGATTGGTGCCTTCTCTTCTAAGTCTTTGAGTATCTTGTCAAGACATTCAGAGGCCTTTTTTCTCTCTTCCTTTTCAAGCATCAACTCCTTTGTCACTTTCACATATTCTGTGTAGATCTAGAAGGAACAAATTGAGAAATATAACTTTAGAACAATCTAACGATCAAGTTATTCGTCTGACCTGAGTTAGGGACATGCCAGATTTAAGTAGTTTGCTGGCAGCTGCAGCTATTGGAGAAATCTGTTCCACCTCCTCATCTGTCAACTCCATCATGCTCTTTCTTCTGTTTGTTGCCTCCAGGAGTTGGTTGGCATTCGTAAGCTCCTCTTCCAGGATTCGTATTCTTTCATCTGTGGAGGATTTACAATTCATTTACAACATCAATTACAATTTTAGATTTTTTTCTTATAGTTTTCTTGTAAAAACTAAAGTTTAATGTTTAAAATATGAATAAACTTAGCAATCAAAGATATTATTAAGCAACCTCTTTCATCTATTTGTTCATTTAGCTCAGATCCCAATTTTTCCTTCTCCTCTTTCAACATAGAATATGCTCCTGCATACTCTTGGTTCAATCTCTGCAGCTCATTGACAGCGTTTGACATCTCTTCAACCTTTCTCTCAGCCTCCTCAAGAGATGTCTTGTAAAGATCTATAAGCTTATTCTGAGCTGATATCTCTCCCCTATATTGCTCTTCCAAAACAGACTGTCCATCTTTGGCTTCCTTGAGTTTTCTTATATAAATTTCAATCTGTTCCTCTTGCTTTTCTTGGTTGCTTTTGCTCAGCTCCAAGCATTGTTCTGTATGGTTAAGCTTTGCTGAAAGCTCATCGCATTCAGACTGAAGCAAAATTAGCTGAGAAGACTTTTCTTTCCTCATGGCAAGGATTTCCTCAAATTTAGCTTGTAACTCTTCATTCAGGATTGTCACTTGATGGGTTGTTTGAACCAGCTCACTCTTCAGCTTTGATTCCCTATTCTGAATTATCATCAACTCAGACTTTGCCTCCCCGCACTGAGACTGTGCATCAAGTCTTGAACTAATCGACTCTTTCAATTTTTCTGACAGTTGCTTCCATTCTGTAGTTAATCTGTCAATCTCCTTGTTTTTCTGAAATATTTCTTCATTCAAATCCCTTTTGCCAGCCTCCAATTGTGACTTTGTTATAAGAAACTCTTGTTCTTTTGAAGTCCAAGACTTCTCTTTTTCAAAAAGTAGACTTTGTAATTTAGTCACTTTTTCTGATAATTCTGAACTTCTCTTTTCTTGGTCGCATTGATGAGCTTGCATTAATGTTATTTTCTCTCGAGCTTCAGTTAAAGCTTGGAGACGGGATTCGAGCTCTGACTCCACTTGTTCTGAAACCAAGAAAAATAGCCGTCGTAAAAAATATCAGATATCGGTCAAATGTTGTACAACAAACCAGATGCATCCTTTTTACGTAGAAGTTCCGCTCTAGTAGAATCATATTTTAACTGAATGTCGCGTATGAAATCATTCAACGTGTTCCGTATATTCAATGGTAATTTGTCTAGTTCTTGTAATTGTTCTTCAGAGAATATTTGATCAATTTTCAATTCAAACAAGTCTAGAAAAGCTTTCGGTAGCAAGCTTTGCGGTTCCATTTTAAAAACAAAAGCACCAAAGTAAAATAAACATCAGAGCCGTAAGGATTCAAAAACATCCAATCGCAACTCAATATCAACCAAGCAACCGTTAATAAAAAAAGATTAATTATGAAACAACGTTAAATAATTAAAGATCTAGACAAAAGCATAATTTTAAATTAATGCGCAAAGTTTTTTTTACTTTTCTGTAGAAAGTTTATGACGTGACATCAAATTCAATGGCAATGCAAGCAATTATTTAAAATAACATTAATGTCACAGCCACAAGACATATCCCTACCAAAAGAAGATATTGATTCTGAGGAGCGGGAAATGGAGCATGCTTTGGACGAGTCACAAAATAGAAACAAGTGATTGATCTGAACAGACTAAAAAATGACTGAAAAGCAAGAAGAAAAACTAGGCTGTTGTTGTTCCAGTTATGTTAATTTTAACAATAAAGACAGTTAAACTTAAATATATAAAAACTTGAAAATGATTTGAAAAACATAATTTCCTTTAGGTTAAAATTAGCAAAGTAATAGTGACCAGATTGAACAGTGAACACTCATTAAAAATCGTTGTTGGAATATTGTTAAAAAAATAATTGTAATGTATAAATAGTCTTAAACAAAACATGGTATCACTATTTACGTTCCACAAGTGAAACGTGAAAGAAACTCGCGAGCGAATATTTTATAACTATAATTAAGGTTTTTAGCTGATTAGCGATTAGCCAGATAATTGGTGTAACAAAAGCTATTTGCCGCGTCTGCAAACCACGTAAACATTTTAAGAAAAAGCGTAGAAATATTTAAATTAATCTATGAACTCAACTTTGGTTTTAATTTTATATAAATAATATTTAAAAAAAACTCTTCTCTGACTCCGGACCTTTTAAAATTAAAAATACCTCATTGTTGTGGAATAGTCTTCCAGAGCAAATTGACCTTAAAGTTCCATGACCCTCACATATTTGACCTTGCAACGAAACAACCCAAGCATAAGTACCACAACATACCAATCATGAATCTCAAGATAAAAGGCAAATCTAGTACAGATCTCAGGAGTGCTTGGAAGTTTATCATTTTTAAAGTTGAATCATATAGCCTGCTATATGATAGCATGTTACAGGTTAACTATTATCGTTAAACCACTTTGAATGTGGAAGTCTAGAACATGGAACATTTACTAGCAATCATGTGAATTCAAGAAAATTGCTGGCACAACTATAACAAACAATCACAACCCAAAAACAATCACAACTTCTAATACAATACTACACTGCCAGATTGTCTATGCTAATTCATGTTTTGCATAACTCAAAGTTAAAAAGATACCTTTATTATCAACATCATAATGAATGAATGACAAGAAAGTCAGTCCCCTATCATCATTTTCTATATTTATATCATTTTTATAATCAAGTCTTTTGCATTTGTAACGCTCTGAATTTCCATTTTTACTGGTCTTTTAAGGAACAGAGACAAAAGCTCCTCTGTGTAACCTTTCAAGAAATACATGCTCCTTGGAGCAACATCTTGACTGACAATTCCACAAATTACAATCATATTCTGCCTTCTTTTAATTATGATCTCGGTTGCAAAAAGACCACTCCATGTTCCATCAACAAATTTGCGTATAAAGACATCTTCATACGTGGTTTGGGCTCTAAATTGCGTTTCGCCACTCAGGTTACCTAAGTAGAAATGAAACATTTTAGTTTTATCAATTCATACATAAGGTCAATGCTTAGTACTTGTATTCCACGAATTCCATGCCTTGTGAACACCGATTTCTTCAGGTTTACGAGCTTGTTCATACGTCAAAGGCTGCGTTCTGTTTGAAGTGACTTTTTTAACACCTGCTCTTAAATTCTTGTTCAAGAAAGTTGAAAGAGAAAATTGTCTTCGGCACAATTGTAACTGGCTCGCAGATCCAATAACACGCTTGCTGAACATTTCTGGTAGATCTTGAAATTATAAATTCCATTTACGGAGTGAGTAAATTAGAAAGAAAAAAAAGTTCTACCTAACACCGAATCACGAGCAACGAAATAAACAGCCCAGCGCTTCGATAAAATGAACTTTTAGTTTGGAATGCAACATAAATAATTATTTGATAAATTCTGTAATATAAAATTTTAATTTAATTATTTAAATTCATTTGTATTTTAATGTTTAAGTTGGAAATTTTTTAAGTTGTAATTTAAATATTTCTACTATTTTTGCATTTCTAGGTTTGGTTTGTATTTCATTACGATAAGGTGCTTTTAATTGTAAAATAGTTTTACTTCTTTATGACTATTTTCTAAGTCACTTTTAACTAACGTGCGATGTGCATTGAATCGTGGTTGTATGAGAAATGAGTGTTTTGGGCCGGGACAAATCTGCGAAAGCAGACGACAATGAGGACAAAATTTGTGTTACATTAAGTTTTTCTAAGTTAGGAATTATAACTGTGTCCTTACCGTCACTATCCTTGATCGTTTGCTTCGTTTCAGCTGTATTGTTTCAATATGACCAAGTGACTGAAACGGCATGCAATGTCTGGTAACTTTGTACTCACACACAATTTTAGTGTGACATCTAATGTGTCCAAACTTTAATTCAGGTCACAAATACTGTACCTTCTGTAAGTGCTGTGACTGGAGTTAGCCCTCAGAGATACCTATGGAGGGTTGGAATAGCACTGCATGCTGCACCTCGTTTTGCTATTGGCTTGATTTATCTAAAATATTATGAGAAATGTCGGGCAAATGTGAGAAAGGATCTCAGACATGTGCACAACATTTTGAGATATTGCTCTTTCTGGTTTTACACAATTGAGAATTCCTGCCTTATTCTGGTTTCATATATATCTAATTTAGAGAATTATCGTGAGTTTGTTTTTGAAAAGTTTTGTAAAAAAATGTTTATTATATTTTACAATTCTTTTTAGCCATCCATGAGAAGCTGTTTGTTGTCTTTATGGTTACCTGTTGTCTATATCAAATTACCACTGTAGCTCTATTTAATATAAGTTTCCCTCAAAGGAGTGCATTACCTCATGTAAGTTTTAATAATTTCACTTCTTAGAACTGTTAATTCACCGTGATTTGATTACTTTGAAATTTTATTTAAATTTAATTTTAATTAAATTTTAATTTTAATTAAATTTAATTATGAGCTGCAGTTGTATATGGGATGTCCAGTATGGTATTCCTCCTGTTTTTGATGGTTAAAGATGACTCTTCTGGCTTCCATTGCCATAAAATTTACATTATTCACAACACTAAATTTAAGAATCAACACAAAATCATTTACAATAAATATAATCTTCAGCATTTTGTTAATAATTAACATGTATTAATTGCAACGTTAGTTGTTTCCAGTTTAGTTTAAGTAACCTTTTGGCCAAATGGGTTATGCTCCTACATGTGGCAGTAATGCCAATAATGGTTTGACACCCAGCCTGCACCGTCAGAGACTGCCCTCGGGAAGGGGCGTCTTACAAACGCCAATCAATTAAGAAGTGAAATTCACATCCTATTAGGATCCACAGGGCACTCAAAGGATCGAGACAATACAATTAAACAATTTACTACAACTATTAACTACGATTTAATAAACACTTTGGTTTATTTTGATTCTAGATTGCAAGATCCTTCAAAAGAAAAGTGATGTGTTTGTTTATGCTGTCTATATCAACTGCTTGCCTTCTAGTTTTCTTCATTTGTCACAGATTCTTCTGCATTCCTGGAGGTTTCATTCTAATATTTAATTATTTAAATTTTAAATAATATTATGTAATAATAGATTTTATAAAGAATAATAATAATTATTAAATTAAATTATTAATATTATTAAATTATATTATATAATAAAAGATGGTTTCAGTCGCATTGTGTTTTCGTTACCAGCTTTCACATATTTCTCGATTGCTGAATACTTCATCGTGGTGAGTGTGACTTGCTTTCATTTCACCGCTACTCTCGACTTCCAAAATTGCATTTGGTCGGCAAATCTCTGCATAGCTCCCAAGAGGCTACAGGTTTCCTCCATTCAGGAGGAAACAAAATGCCATGAAGCCAATTGTCAGAAAATCGATTGAGTTCTGATTCAAACTGAGAAGAGAATATTTTAGGTTGCCTCGATTTTTTTAAGCGCTTTATTTTCGAAGTCACCAAAATTTGTCCACGAAAAGTTTATTTCGAATATATATTTTTTAACGAGGTTTTCGCCGTACCTCAGTGCTGCCTAAAACGTCTTGAACTCGTCGTCGACGACGTCTCGCTTGTTGTCGACTCGTTGTCATTGACGCATAATTTTCGTAGTTTTTTTTTGCTGCACTTGCAGAACGAATTCACAGTTCAGAATGTCCTTTTGGTCCGTTAATAATTTGTTGTCCAAAGTTGGCCTTTACATTATCAGTTTGAATATTATTTTTTTGTTATGTGGTGGTTTTTTATCATGCAATCCATTCCTTACGTGTGTACGTGCATAAGCCCTAGCTAGAGTTTTAATAGTGAACTTTGAAGTCTAGATAAAAACGTGCTTGTAATCACTCGCCAACGTGATTTTTGTTTCACTCTTTGGGTTCCTCAGGTTTAAAGAATGCTTGTGGCACTTTTAGGCTTTGATGCGTGATTGTCAGCCATTGTAGTATTTTTGTTATTAGATATGGTTTAAGAGCAAGTTTATCTGTTCAACAGGACAATGTCCATACTGCTTGAAATTATGGTATATCATATTTATCATCCAAAGATGGAAAATCATTTGATTTATCATGACATTTAGTAAAATTTTTTAAAATCAAATATGCCTTTGTGTGTTTTGCATAACAAGTGTCAAGACATCCAACATTCAGAAAATTTGTGCTACTTGCCTTGAAATTATGTTTTGAAGAACAAAAACATGTTTTGCCTCTAACATCACCTTGTTATTATTCAGATGGAGACGTGCTTTGCATAAGGTGGTTGTTCAGTAATTAACAAGTGATTAATTTATTAAGTCGGGTGACACCGAAACTCTTTGATAATCATACAGATGCCACTTGAAGTGTTACATTTAAAATTTCTGAAAATATTCTAACTAGTTATTATGTTATTCACATCAGTGGTTTTGCCGAAGATTCGGAACGTTGACGTGGTCATTCGTCTGCGCTGTAAAGCAAGTCTAAATTTGAAGTGCTCAGATTTTCAGAGTTTCTGTTGCTATAACAGTACAATCTTATCTTTAATGAGCCTTGAGCACAAATTATGACTTGCTTGTTAAAGCTCTGACGAGGGGCTCAATATGAGTAGTTCGTGATTCAAGAACAGATTCTTGATTCAAATGCAAAGTCCATGAGTAATCTTCATTAAAAATGACTTCCTCAAACTTCTTTACATTGGATCAGTTGGATTTAAGTTTTTGTCCCTTTTTTGGGAGCAAATTTAACCTTGCTATTCCACCAATCTAGAGTCTAATGAATAGCCAACTATTTTCTCACTTCATTCTTTGAAGAGAGTGGTGGTGCAAACCTTAACCAAAATGCTCAGTGGATTATTTATAGTTTAAATTCTAGGATAAATAATGTCTTGTTATTTAGTTCCTCTGACTAATGGCCATAACATCTAAATTTTGATTGGAGATTGTATTTTACAACCAGCCAAAAGGCAGGCTAGGGGTTGGTGCTGCAAATTCTAAAACAAGTTTGAATATAAATACTATAGGCAAAGCTATTGGTACTCCATAATTGTGAATTCTGTCGAATCTACATAATTCAAGATGTCTGCACGTACAACGTACGCCATCTGGCGTGTTCAATGTCTTCCCCTCAGCAATTATTTTCCATTTGAAGTGTATGAGTACGTGAGTAACAGCAAAAATGTCTTTTGTTGATTTGGTGAATAATTTGTGTCAAACCACAACTAAACGGAGACGAGGGTGAGTTTTGACACACCATTTTTATCAGTGCTTTTTTTTCCCTTTTACCAAGAATTTTTTGTTATTAAAAAAATTAATATTACTTTTTATTCTTTATTTAATTATTTAATAATATGCAATAATCGCCTCTTGTTTAAAGTTTGATATGCTACGGGTATAGTAATATACGTAGCAACTTTTACTGCTTCACAACTATAAGATAGTACATGATTTTTTAAAATTCTTAATATGCATTAAATGCCAAGTACTAGTTTAAATTTTTTATGTTTAAATCTTTAAGTATCATCTCTAGCATCTGACTAGCAATAAAAATGTATTTTTTGTGTCTAAAAACACAGCAGAATGGAGACAAAGATGAATCTTGAAATATCTTTTGCCAGAAAAAAGCGCTGGTTTTCATTACTTTGTTTTGCTGACCTCAATTCTCATAAAAACGAGAAAAGACGCTCTGGATTGGATGATCTTTATCTTTAACTGCGAAATCTGGGTTGTTATTATTTTAATTAATTAATTAATTAATTAGGTTAACGCTTCAAAATTTTCCCCACATCTTACGAATTTGAAAGACAAGACATTATGGACAGAACTTGGTACACTTGGCTAAACAGTTGTTATGTGGTGTTGTAAACCATAATTTGTTTATTATTGATTCAAAACAGGTGTTACATGCAAAAATTGATCAACAAGTACACTTCGCACAAGTTTATCGGTTAGTAATTATTTATAAATGTTGCCTATAAATATGCAACGCATAAATTATTATAATTTAGACCGTGTAAGGTTTTTTTGATAATCTTAAGTTGGTGCATGAGCAGACAGATAACTAGGTATTCCTTAACAATAATAGTTAATCCGGTCTAATCGTCATTAAAGAAATTAAGAAAATGTTATTTTCCGGGATCGATCTGTTATTTTAAAGTCGGGGATGTTTCTAGCAAAACAAGTCTTAAGCACGTGCATGTAGCTTGTAAACAAGCAAGTAAGGCCAGAATATAAAAACTCACAGAGTGGGAAAGAATTAACTATCAGAACATATTTTGGAGCCTATCATGGACAAAAATAGGAAGATGATCCTGAGTGGCCACGACTTGAAAAAGTCTGATTGGTTGTTTTGAAACAGAAATCGAATCCTTGCTCGAACATGGTAAAACCATTTCACTGCATTCCCGGACCACGTGGTCTCCCGATTATAGGATCCGTTCTGGATTACACCAGTTTTGGTGAGTTCGTAGTTTTCATTTTGCCCTCCTGCAAGAAGTTCAGAAATAATTTTATATTTTCAGCTATTTTTCGAGCATTTTCTAAAGTATAAAATAAAATCATAATGTGAAACGCTGCTAGATTTTAAAACACGCCGAAGGAATATTCTGAAATGAAAGGTTTTAAATCATCGAAGGTCCTTTCAGCTACGAATCAATGCACAAAGCAAAAATTCTGAACTATCGGCGCTATGGACCAATTTACAAGGAGAAATTAGGAAGAAACATAGTCGAGCTTTACGATCCACAAGATACGGAACTCGTGTACAGGAACGAAGGCGAATTCCCGAGAAGACCGCCGCTGCCAATTTGTTCAGTTGCCTGCAAAAGAGACAAAATCAAACTGGGCTTTGGAAATTTGTTGGTCCCAATGTTGCTGGCTTTTTTTGATGTACTTGCATTATTTTAGTTGGATATTTTTCGGAGATATTAGAGTTTATTAATTTAAGTTACCATCTGAATATTACTAATATAATGATAATAATTCAATAATATAATTCATCTTTTTTCTCAATGGTAGAAACGGGGAGCCGTGGTGGAGAGTCCGAAAAACCGTGGCCCCGGCCATGTTGAAACCCGATGCAGTGCTTCCTTTCTTCAGGAAGCAACTGAACATCGCCGAGGACTTTGTGAAGCTGATCGATGATCAGAGAAGGAACGAGGAAAAAGTCTTCTGCTCCAATTTGCTGGAATTGGTCAGGAAATTTTCCATAGAAGGTGACCGTGCAATACTTTCCGTGTAACCATCCGCACGATAACCTTCCGCAAGAAGGATTTTTTAAACTGTTTTTTCGGTTTTTTTCTCGGCCTAGACAAATAAATACAAATATGCAACTGTAATCGGTTCAGGGACACCGAAGAGAACAACAATTTATAATATTCCTTGACGTAATTAGACTTGGCATGGTTAAATGGAGAGACTTACTTTCTTTACTATTCATTCGTACCATTCAGCTTCTTTTTTTGTATTGAAAAACGAATCAGGAAGCCACTTCTAATGGATTCTATTCACCACTTGGTCTTTAATTGTTAGAAGCTCCCATAGAATTTAGCGCTACACAAATGGCTGGGCGATTGTGGCAACTTAGGATTTATAAGGTATTCAAAAGAACGGCTAAACAAAATATAGAATAGAACTACATAAATAGAACATTATCAATGATGATGATGATGATGATGATGATTATTATTATTATTATTATTATTATTATTATTATTATCACCATCATAATACGTTATCAATAGCTTTGGCGGTTATAATAACATCGTAACAAAATGTAATTTTATGCACAACATGTCAACTATTACCACGACTGAGTTATTATCATAATTATTACTTAGCTTATGGATCCATTTGCTTCAATGTCCGCATCGGATGTCTCCAGCCGGAAGTCCTTCTCTCGTCAGATGCTCACGTGATCATGACGTCATCGTCCGCCATGTTCGAAGCGGTCCAGAAGACGACCTTCTCGTTTCCGACCTACGCTTTGTTCAGAACGTCGACTTACAATCAGTTTGTCGATGCTTTCAAAACATGTCAGAGGTTACAAATGGCAAATATATTGAAGCTCCTCAAATTTTTGTATATTTTAATGCAATATTGCATAAAAATATTAATAATTATCGTCATAATCATAATCAAAATCATCCAGGAATGCATCATAGATAGCCATGTTTCCACTTATAAACAGTGTGAGGCCGGCCATCTTAGAAACTAATTCAGATTTGTTGAGATTGTTGTGACTACAATTTGC
>CM067534.1:5540000-5740000 GCA_034509925.1 Hirudinaria manillensis
GGTGAATGGGTCATTCTGAGGTCTCCGAAAAGCGTGAATTCTTACGCGGTCTGGCGATATTTGACTGCGTGGAATTGAAATATTTTCAACAGGAACGCCGTCTCTTTGTTATGTTAGAATCTCTAGTTTCTTGAAGGTACGAATATATGCCGATACTCCGATAAAGAATCCTAACTAGCACACTCTGAGGGACTGATTTATGGCCAGAGTTGAGTATTTTTCTGTGACCGGGCACACCGCTCTTGACACGATGATCCACAGATCCGCAGCTCTTAATCATAAGGCCATTGAAATGATCTCGTGAATCGAACAAGATATCAATCCAATTAGCCTGTCTTTGCTCCATTGTTCTGGGGTACAGTTTAGTATTTATACCCTCCTCCTGGTCAATCAAATACCTCGCACTTCCTGCCTGAGTCTGACCAATAGGAGGCTTTAAATGGAATTGGGAGGTGGTATCTCTTCAAGTTTTATCGGACTAAAGATTGATAAACAGCTCCGGGCCAGGTATTGCTGTGGAAAGTTTGAGATTGCAGAATTTTGCTGAAATGATTCGAGTTTGATGGAAGATCCGGATAATGGATGCGCTTTTAATGATCCAAAATCCTGAGTGCGGGACGATTGAAAATAAAAATAAAAATAAAAAAATGTTTAAGTGATTAATTATTCGAAGCTAGGTACTCCTCGTTTGCACTGAAAAGTTGAACACATGCTGGATATTTTTTAACGGACCTGACGTGCCAATAATTATATATTACTTAACGACAGTTGATTTGCGAGAGGTTATCACACCGATAGAATCATTTCCCATGGAGACCTACAGAGTGAATGTTGAGTCCAGATGTTCAGACTTGCAGTCGCTTTACTTTGAAACAATGATACGTCCATCAGAGGAAAAGTATCTCTTGGCACAAGACCCAGGGAGTTTCTTGAAAACTGAATATTTCTTGCAGAGCGGAATAAATTTTTCTCACGCCTCCTTCAGAAGGCGACGATCCAGGACTAATTTTTCCAGTTGGCAGTTGCTGCGCCTGGAATCAACTTTCCAAAGCCATCACTATCCAGACGTGCACGTCTGTCAACAGCTCACCAAAGAGTTGGATCTTTCCGCATCGACAGTCCAGGTTTGTCGACAGAAGCATTTCTTAATATAATATTATTTAATATTATTAGTTAATATATATTATTTAATATTATATAATATCTGTCATGTTCCCATGGCAGAACGCACAGCTAATTCCTAGCTCATTCGAGAATCAAAATATTTTACAATTAGTAATTAATTATTCGTTTCGCAATTTGCATTTTGACAGATTTTCCCGAAGTCATTGTTAAGATGCGATAGATTTTTGACTCCATCTTGTGATGGATGATGTTAGCAAAAGGAGAACCACCTTTGTCAATCTTTTAATGATTTTTTTCAACCCTGTTAAGCAATCCCAATAATCACGAGTGTAATCGCATTAATATGATGCGATAATCGTAGATTTTATATTATTCTAAATATATAATAAAAATAATAATAATAATAATCAGGATCAACATAATCGCAAATTACTTAACTATTTGATTTACTAGAGACCTTTTAACATCCCCATCCAATGTTAATGTGGCCTTAATCCACATTACTCCTTCGTTGACTCCCTTAAATAAGAAACGAAATGAAAATCATTCCATTTCTTTTAGGTGTGGTTCCAGAACAGACGCGCCAAATGGAGAAGACAGGAAAACACGAGGAGGGGTCCTGGCAGACCATCCAGTAACGCTCCTCGCGTTTCTTGCAGTGGCGATCCTCTTTCGACCGAAGAAATCGTTAAGAAAATCTTACAGAAAGGTTCGAGAAAGAAGCAGACCAGCAAAGACTCCCAAAAGTCCACAAAAGCCCTTGCGAAGCAGTTCGGCTGGATGACAGCGGACGGACAGAATCCCACAGTCGTCTCTACAGAAACTACAGTTCAACCAGAGTCAAAAGAAGCGATGAATTTCATCTCAGAGAAAAATGATAATCTTCTATACGATCGAGAACCATCACCAATCCGAGACCGAAAGCTGACTAAGACGGAAAGTCGCAACTTCTACGTTGAGAACAAAAATAGGAAGACCACAAGTCACCTCCCCTTCAACATAGAAAATCTCTTATCAACGCCATCAGTGCCACACGCAACCACCTTTGACGGGTTGCACAATCTGAAGAAAAGAAATCCAATCCGATTTGATGGAAACCTATTAACGAAGCCAACTTTCACACCCAATTCTCCATTGTTTCCGACGACGACGACAATGCCTGGAAGCGCTTGCAAGACGATACCAGCGATGGCATGTTTATCTCGAGAATCTAATTTTAGCTCCCATTGTCCATCTAAAGACATATTTTCCTTCACCTCTGTCTAACAAAATGCTGCCACAACGGATGACACGCGACGATTACGTTAGCCAATAATAATAAGCAAGCTGGGGAAAACCCAGCCCAGATTTAGTCTGCCTGCAAGAACATTTAAGTGTTTAATAATAAACACAGTTAGAAAGAAAAAAAAGTTAATGAATCTGATAATACCAGAAGAAAACGTGATGTTTATAAAACACATTCGAAAAGCTGCTAACGTTTGCGAACGAAAACATCTTGCAAAGTAGTAAGTAAGCATCGTCCGGCGTATTTACAACACGATATGAACACGAATTTATTCTACAGGAAATCCTAATAAACACATTTCTTTTTTAAGATCAATTAGATCATTGCAAATGCAGCTCAAAATTGTGTGGCTATGAAAATGGCTCGAAGCTGTTCACAAAGGAATGGACATGGCATTCGATTCTTTGCTGCCATCAGATATATTGGCCAACATAAGCAAAGCAGAATCCTGTTTAGGAGCAGTTGGAGGTGTTTAAAACTTAAAAAATAATTTTAAATTAAACATAATTTTCATATATGTAAGCCTAATTCAAATCAAATATCTCAAACTCAAATTTGACAACAAGGTGTGGCCATTGCAAACATTGACTATAGTAATTTTGATTGATTGATCAATTGATGATGACTCATATCAATCGATTGATTGATCAATTGATGATGACTCATGTCAATTGATTGATTGATTAATTAATTAAGTCGTCTATTATTAAACTGCGTGGCAAGAAGCGAACAAAAAAAAAAAAAGAAATACACACACACACATGTGCTCAAAGTCTGTGCTTCAATGAAAACATGATTAGAAATGAGAGGTGAAGTTTGGTGCTCAGCAGATGCAATGCTTGATTAGACGATTGTGTTTAAAGGATTCTTCAATTTTGGGAGCAACCAGTTATGTTCCTTATTCGTTCCTTGAACTATTCGATGCTCCCCTGCGTATCTAACATCAAAACAGCGTCTTTTTCTTGTCTTTCTTCAACAATCTGAAACAGAAATTGTACGGCTCTAGAAGTGACGTTGGCGAATTTTCGTTGGTGGTCGTATTTTATAACAGGTTTAATCAATTTTTTTTGTGGTATATATAAGCTCCAATTCTCCAAACATTTAACATTAAATATTTAACGTATGTTCTCCAATACAGACCGACACCCTCCAAACTTAATTCATGGCAAATTCATTGCTGCCATTTTGCAACAGCACAGCAAATAACAATAAATACTGCAAATAAATGAAATTAAAAGTAATTTAAAATTAGAACCAACTGATCATCAAGGAGTGCTTTGTTCTGTTCTTCCCAAGCTTCTCTTTCAGCTTCAAAGGCTTTAACTTTCTCCTGCAATTCTTTCTCTTGCTGCTCGAGGTTCTTTTTCATCTGCTCGGCCCTTCTGTGCAGCTGACGATTAAGAAAGCGAATTTTTAAATTCATAATTAATCAATTAATTAATTATAATTATGAATTTAAAAATTAATTATAATTAATTGTGGCACTTGACAAGAAAAATGGCTGCTGAAAACCGATGCGATGCTCACGTCCATCTCGGAATCCTTCAGCTTCTGGAGCTTCTCCTTCACTTTCATCTCGAAGACCTGCTCCATCTCGGCCTCCATCTTCTTCATCTTCTGGATGTGTTCTCTCTTTTCCTCCTCGATTTGCAACATGGGACTCCTGGGAAATAACAATGGCAATTAAAAGAGGTAAAAATAAATTAACAATCGTGATAATTTATGACGATTACATCGCGCGTCATTCGAAAACGTCCGAATCGTGAATAATAAAAAGGAGACCGACTTGTTGGAGTTCGCGACCTTTGCCCTGGCAGAACCCTCGTTCGACACGGAGGCCAGTTTGTTGAACCTAAAGTTCTCGTAATGCACGTTGTTCGTGACATCTTTAAGGTCTTGCATGTGCATCCTGAAAGGACGACCCAAAATCAACCGCTTTTGTTGATTATTAATAATTAATAATAATAATAATTGTAATATAATTGGTAATTGCCATGTCCCCCTTTCAGGAGCACGGCTAATAAGGAGAAAGATTATAATTTCATTACCTTATTAGCATATTCTTGAGGGCCAGGAAGTCATTGTGCTCCAGATTTTCAACTGCATTTGAAAATTACTTTTAAATAATAATAACGTTAATGATGATAATAATAACAATAATATTATTGTTTTGTAAATTGTAATAATACTACTATTATTATTATTATTATTACTATTATTGTTATTATTATTATTATTATTATTATTATTAATGATGACGATGATGTCTCAGGCAGTGATGACTTCCTATCCAATTAAACTGCTCGTAAGTGCCGGAACATAATTGCCTCGCTATTGCTTCGCCATGACTAATTTTGTTTGTTGTTGTTGTTGTTGCTTTTGGTAAATATTTGCATTTATTCTTTTGAATGTGTGGGGTTCCTCAAGAACCCTTAAGTTGAGTCAGAGCTTCAAAAGCAGCTCGGCACAAGGCCGCACGCAACAAATGAGTCATCGACTCTTAAAAACTGCTAATGACACTAATGAACACCATCATCTCCGACTTTTAAATACTTGGGCAAATAATTTCACAAATATTCAGAAATTATTAATAATCATATTGAGAATAAAATCTTAAAAAGACGATGCAAATGATTGTTGCAAATAGATTTTCCAGACTTTAACACAATTAATCAATTGATTAATTAATTAACAAGAACCAGTTACAATGAAAAGCTCAACGGCCGAACCTTCGACGACGCCCCAAGGGTAGACCCTTCCCCTGACCTTCTTGCCTTGAACGTCGATGATGGTGTTGCTGCCCACGACTGCAAACGGAACGCGATCCTGGACGAAATAAAAAAAAAAAGAGAACTTTTTGACAAAAATGCAGACGAGGTTGATTGATGGATGGATGGATGGATGGATGGATGGATGGATGGATGGATGGTGGTGGAAGAGGGAGGGAGGAGTTTCATCATGCACCGAATGGTCCACGGACTGCTTTGGACTTTCCCTAAATGGAATGTCACAGACAGGCCAATATATGATGTTGAAAAGGATGAAGTTGATGGGAAACCACGCACGTGACTGCGATGCAAAGAGAAAGATGACGGAAGCTTCCTCAAACTACTAGTCAGCCAATCACGTCAGCCAATCACGTCAGCCAATCATGTCAGCCAATCACGTCAGCCGTTTAACTGCACGGATGCTGTCTAATCTCTGAAGCTTAACATTGTTGTTGTTTTTTTATAATTTTTTTAATAAGAACATTTAAGTCTGAGTTGCAAGTACAAGTGCTTGAGTACAAACATGTGGATAAGTGATTCTCAGCTGCTGAAACATTGCGGTTGTGATGGTGATAATGATGATAATGAGAAGTGTAAACGACCTTCAACTTCTTCAGCATTTTCTTCTCTTCATCGTCACCACCCAAAGGAAAGTCGTACAAGTTGATCTTGTTCTGGGCAATCTCATTCAATATCTGAAATAGTGTTGATCGACAAGCAAATTAAATATTCATCATTAACTAATTTCATTCAACTATTACACATTATACTATTACATAACAAAGCATGTAATATTTAATAAATAATCGGTATTCATAATTAAGTAAATTCAAGTGAAAAATACATACTAAAACATGTCATGCCATTACACAAACAGCTTGATCTGATACAACCGTTGCATCAAAACTAAATACAAGTTACGAAATTGCCTTCATCCACATCAACAATCAATCAATCAATCAATCAATTGATGCTTCACTCAATCTTTCAGTTGAATCACAGCAGAAGCAGTTTTCTGCTCACAGTTTTCTTGAAGTCCTTGCACTCCTCAGGGGTCATGTTGTCTGCTTTGGCGATGATGGGAATGATGTTCACCTTGTCGTGGAGCCGCTTCATGAACTCAATGTCAAGGGCTTTCAACCTGCGAGGAGCGAACGATGGGTTTAACAGATCAAAAATGTTTAAGCTTACTTAAAATTAATTAAAATTTAAAATGTTTTTAAGTTTACTTAATAATATTTTTTCCATTTTAACAATGTCAAGCACAAGCAACAGAAGTTAAAATACAAAGTTGATTGACTCGTTAAAGACAACATCATATTGCTTATTTCTTAATTAAAAGATGATGATGATGACGACGACGATGATGATGAATATTCATGACAAAACATGCAACTTATTGATGACTTAAGGAAGTTTCATTTATATTTCAGTGCATGAATCAAGTGACTACCTCATGTGAAAGTGTTGCAAAGTGAACAACAATCTGAGCGCACTTCGCGGATCGTTCCGAGTAAAAGCCACTTCCCCATAAATAAATAAATAAATAATAAAATAAATAAATAATAAATTAAATGAACATATGTTGTGAAGATAATTATTAAATAATGAGAAGCAGATTAATCCTGGTGAAAGTGGTGACAAGCAATTAAAAGTGCTGTGACCAAATTAACTGCTACCACTAATAATTCATCATCACCAAGATCGAAATGGAAACAGGGAAACGGTCTCAAAAGTGAAACAAGAGTGCAAACTACGAAGCAAAAAGTCTTCTGACAGAGAAGATATTTCATTTTATATTTTAAAATCAATTTCTGAAACCACCACAAACAAAAGAAGAACCAAAAGGCGGACAATAATTTGCTTCGTAGATTTCCTTTACTGGTGACCTAACCACAATCTTGTTGACGATACTTGTTTTTAGACTAGTTTCTGTTTTAATTATATATAATTAAATTAAACACTTTATGAGGACATGCAATAATTTGACCAAAGACAATTGCTTGCTTCAGTTAGTGAGTATCTTTCGATGGTTCACGTGAATTCCTTGCTTGCTTCAATGTACTTCAACAATGTACTGACTACTTTCAATGTACTTCAACAATGTACTGACTACTTTCAAAGGACTTCAAAGATGTACTGACTAACCCGTGACCGCTCGGGGAGATGAAGTACAAGCAGCAATGGACCCTCGTGTCTGGAAGGACTCTCCTGTTGACCCGAGACTCTGCATTCAAATACTCCTCGTATCTCTCGTCTATGTAGTTTATCACGGGATCCCAGCTTCAAAAGAATGCAAGAATCAACGGGTGCAAAGTCATGAGAAAGTTAAGAATAAATGTTTTGTTAACAAATTACAACAGAATTGTTTTAAAAATAAATTTTCAGTGCAAAAGCACTTTTTTTTGTACCAGTTCGTGTTGTCCACAGCATCACCAAATCCAGGAGTATCCACGATGGAAAGCCTCAGTTGAACTCCTCCTTCCTTCAACACCACGCGCGTGGTTTCCACCTTCGAAGTTCAAAGGTCGATCGAATCTCAAAGACGGACGGAAATACAAAAAAATACACACGAAATTGCTCAAGAAACAAACAACGACATAAACAAATCTCCTCCAAAAAAAAGAAATCATTTCCAATATTTTTTAGAGAAAATAAATTAAAAAATCCTCCCTCACAATTATTTGAATGCATAATTAATGAGGCATCGATAGTGAAACAAATCCAAAAGAGTTCTTCCCACGTTTTTAATTATACCCATACGGGAAAGTCAATGCAGCTTGTATATAATAATAATATATAATTTGACAACATATAATAACAAAAACAAACCAATAATAACAATAACATTGATAAACTACTGCCTTATTATTATTACTATTACTATTATTATTATTGTAGTAATAAAAATAATAATGACTATGACGACAGTAATACCTGAACCGTCTTCTTGGTTCTAAGAGACGGGCCGGGATGTTCCGAGTTGTAAACATCAGTCAGGAAAAGAGAGTTGATGAGAGTAGATTTTCCAAGACCAGACTCACCTGGAAAAAAAGAACTTCATGTATGTTGATGGATAAGCAAAATAAATGCCTCTTTTACTGCACCATTTTCAAGCCATGTTATTACTTATGGAAAATGGGTGTATTCTCAAATATTCTCTTGTTTGTCAAAATGCATTAATATAAGTTTCAAGGGCAAATGAAGACTCGTTAAGATTTCGTTAACTTAAAATTTTTAAGAAATTGGACCATATAGAGCATTTCATGTAGTTTCAAAGTAACTCATCAAGTGTTACAAGTTAATATCCACTTGAGTGACAGTGAAATATAACATAAAACAAAACATTTGTTTTTAATATTATGTAAGGCAAACATTAATTAATTTATTACATACTTTATAATTCAACCATATTATTCAGAGACTAATCAACCTATTGTTGGTTATGTAAGAATTACAAACAGCAAAAGAAAATTTTGCAAAAGATACAGAATATAATAAATCAAAACATGTACAAGTTTGATTCAGTTTTAACTTAGATTTAGATACAATACATGATGTATTACTTATTTAATAAAAATTATTAGTTTATTAATAATTATCATTATTAAGTTGAAACAATATAAACAACCATCTTACCAACAAGCATCAAAGTGAAATCAAAGCCTTTCTTCACCGACTTTCTATAAACTTGATTTGGTAGACTAGCATATCCAACATAGCTGCCATCTTCTTTTATAGAAGAAGTAAATGCATTGCTTTTGGTTACAACATTGCTTGGTGCATGAGAGACACTGGATTCCTTTTCAATTTCTCGTTCTCTATAATTAAATTCTTGTTTTGTCGGAATACCAGAAGTTGTCGACGAATTACTGGCAGCATCTTTAAAGAATGCATCCCTTGCTATTCTCCTACTCATCTTCAAATCTGTTTAATGAATAACGCAAACCTAACCAAAAAATCCATATTCGCTAAATAAAGCAGACGACAATGAAGTTATACAAGTAAACTCATCACGATTCCCATCAATATAATAAAATAAATCCTCACCAATCAACCGAAATACCCCTCCCCAAATTCTATTTTCTGCCGCAACAGCAAAACACGACGCTCATAAAGCTCAGATGCTAGTGATGAGCAAACTTTCATTAGTACTAATGCAATTGGAAAACTAAGTTTAAGTCTGCATAAGTTAATCATATTAGCATTTATTTATTAACATACTTTTTTAATTTATTTAGAATTTAAATAATCTAATACATGCAATATATGGATTTGTCTACTGTTTGTAATAAAGCGTTGCTGTTCAAATTTAGCGAAAACTAACTGAAGCCCTCGAAAGTCTCTAGATATTTGTAAAAATTCAGTAGAATTGAGAAAGAATAGTTTTTCCACGAGCATTTCTTGGGGCGCATCGAACGCAATCAGATGCCTGACTCAGTGGAATCATCAAATAAAGCACTTGTTCAATTCTCAATATCTCTATCACTATGCCCTCAAATGGGTGACTTTTGTTATAAAAAGAAAAAAGGACCTTATCTATATCCTTAATTTACATTCGGACCATATTATGCATGAAGAAATACATTTTTTGTGTTGTAAGAAAGTAACTATTTAAAAACATTATTATGAGATTTGTTTTAAGTTATGGCACGGACATCAATGCGGGATACATCATACTCTGTTATAGATGCTATAAATACCTTTATATTGAAGAAATTGGTTGAATGTTTAAATACACTAATTTGAAAATTTCAACAAAACTTCAGATACTTTTTTGGCAATTTTTAATCGAAAAGCAATTTTGTGCACACATACGACCAGAAAATATTTAAGCACGAGGTTTATTTTTTTAAAGTTACTTACATTAAGAATAATATATTCGTTTTGACTAAATTGTAATTTTGCAACATTGTGTTTTTAAATATTTTACAAATTTAGAACTACTGCGAGCTACATAATGCAGGCAATAGGATAGAAAATATTTAATTCTGGTTTCATTCGAAGCGCGAAGGGATTTTCAAAATTTTAGTACTGTTTGTTTATTAATTTAATTCATAGAAATACAAACAGCGAACTAATTAGATTTTATTAGGTTTTTTGACGCGAATTTTATTTGAGGTTACGCGGTAAGTCTGAACGGGCTCCGGTGTATATAGCTGTCAGGAGATTCAAAACAATAAACATGTCTGAAAACGGGGCTGTGGAAAATGAAAATTTGTCAAAGTGGAATTACAATGCTCCGCAATATGTAGATTTTACGCAGTTATCAGCTGGTCTCGATGAAGCGAACGTAGAGGATTATTTCAGTGAGATTTTTAATTTACCGAACTCCGACTTAAATTCACATGACGTTGACTATTTCTATCCATACTATCCATATAGACTATGATCACGAGGCGAATCAAGATGCCGAATCTTTTGTGCCAGGCGAAATTTGCACAGAACCGACTCCTGACAGCACAACTGGCAACAAAATTGAAGATATACGGGAAGATTACGAGACTGACAATGAAAGCTCTAATACGAGAGGTACGTTTTGTTATTTAAAAGAATTGAGATGGTGTAACAAATGAGATTGTTATTACAATTTAAGATGAAGTAGCAGATACAATAACAAGTCCTTCTACAAATCGAGGGCGGTCAAGAGTTATTCTTGAAGTTAATGAGGACAGGTAATAGAAGTAAATGCTTGATGAAAATGCATGAACTGAAGCATTTTCTACAACTGCAGGAAGAGGTTGTCAATGTCTGTAGACAGAGGCAAGGACAGACTCAAAAACCCTAGAAATACCCACCCTCTGAGGAATTGTTCCAAGGAGAGGAGCCAACATCCGCTTAACCTGTAGGTGTCATTCATTTATACTTATTTTACTTTTGAGTGCCATTTCCCAAGCTCAACATTTTTTTGTTTTCGAAGCTCCGATGAAAATATAAAAGCCGCAACAACTTCAACAAAGTCCCCAATCTCTCGTAGCATGCAGTCATTGAAGGCTGAGATAGACATTGTAGCTGCTATCACTGAAGGAGTCACTGAAGAGGTTTGACACCCGTTTTGCATATTAATGCATTTTTAACAAACAAACTTGTAATAGCACTCACTACTTTTCTGAGTGAAATTATTTTTGAAATCTGGATCTGCTGCAACATGCACTCATTTGCAACATGTCTCTTTGGTTTCGATATATCGACAAAAACTTCCTCCAGAATTCAATCACCATTCCAGGTGAGACTAGAGGGAACGTGCTCAGTCAAGCAGGTTGGCCACAAGGGAGTTCCAATGAAACTTTCCTCCATCAACAAAGTGACCATGGTTCAGCCATTTTCATTTGAAAAACGTGACCAGCAAATGCAAGAAAAGAGAAAAGAATTCGTAAGAAAATTTATAGCAGAAGAAAAAAAGGTTTTTATTTCTCATATTTGAAAATTCTTTTAAATGCATGGCTACTGCTAAATCTACTGCAAGATTTTAAAACAATGTAATTCAATACAATAACCTAATAATGCATCCAGGGATCTTTCATAGATCTTAAGCTTTATAATCCTACAAAATACTTCAACGGAAATTCTAACCCTTCCAAACTTAACTTTTAATTAAGCTGGAGTACTTAATCAGTTAAGGTTAATTGTCAGTGTTTCTCTTTATTTTTTAGGCCAGGGAATTCAAAGCACAGCCTTTCCCTGAGTTAATTTATTCAGACAGACATGCCAAGATGTTGTCACAGAGACCAAAGGGAGTCTCCAATACCCAAAGCCATGTAAAAGTAAGCACTTTCATCCAAGTTTACTTGCAATTGTGATAGGATAGTGATAAGGATAGGAATAGAGATAGGGTTAGTAAATACAAGGCAACTTGTTTCATTGTTTCATGTTCAACATCTAACTGTTGTATCCTTAATTATTTGATATATAATAAAAAGATGAATTGGGAATAAGAGATATTAGTAATAATAAATTCTTATTATATTATTATTTAACCATAACACTAACAATATATTATTTAACCTGGACCTCAGACAAGCCAGCAGATATTCAAGGCAAAACCTGCCACTGTTCTTCAAAAGAATCCTTTTAAACCAGTGAAGGCACAACACAACATCGTCGGTCAGTCACATTGATTTAAAAAAAAAAATTAACATATCTTTGTTTTATTTTTGGATGCATGTTTATGTTTCCATTCGCGGGCACACGCGTGGTCGTCCATTAGATACGACTTTAAATCTCGTTGTGACTTTCGAGTTGTTCCTTGCATTGGCTTTGATTATCTGCAGAACCCACAGGCTTCCAACTGAGCACACAGCAACGGGCACAAAAAAGGGCCGAGTGGGACAAATACATCAAAGATAAGGAAAAACTGAGAGACGAACAGCGACAGTTGACGGAAAAGAGGAAACAGGCCGAAGAGGAAGTACTGGTCAAAAAGCTGAGAGCCAAACTCGTACACAAGCCACTGCCCGTTCCTCATTTCAAGCAACCTCCGGGAAACGAGAAACCGTCGACGTCCGGCAAGGAAAACAATCCGACCAATCAGAAGAAGCAACTCAAACCAAAATGATCGACTCCGTAAAGCTTTTACTGCAGACTTTGACCGCCAGAGACTAAAGGCCGAGATCGCGTGTCGCTCGGATGCTTTTAAAGTGCCGACACGTTTTGTTAAGTCATCATGTATCTTTCTCTCTCTCTCTCTCTCTCTTTCTCTCTCTCTCTCTCTCTCTCTCCGTGAGATGCCCGTCATCTCGCATTTGTTTTTGTACCGTACTTCTTTCGACCGTCGTCTGATTGGTTGGCATAGTTCTTAAGCGAAAACAACTGAACTGAAAAACTCTGAAGCAATTAAGGACGAGGTTTTTGTTTTTGGCACGTTTGTACTTTATTGGTTAGTCGGTCGTCAGATTTTTATGCAGATCATAATTGCTTCGTGTTAAAAAATTCAAAGTGTTGATGTCAAATACTCAAAATAGAATGAATATATGAATGAATGAATGAATGAATGAATGAATGAATGAATGAATGAATGAATGAATGAATGAACGAACGAATGAATGAGTGAGAATATCAGTCAGCCTAATATACTACAAAGGTTCTTAGGCGGCGAGTGTGATGTCACCATGATCTGAGGCCAACAGGAAAAGGTGGCTGAGAGGTAGCAACGACAGGCAGCTCAAACTGCCTTTTATCAGGTCTGACTTGAGCTTGATGTTTGTTATGTCTCCTTGCTTCTTCTTCTTTGAAATATTAATAGTAATAATAAGGTTATAATTTAGTTTTGGAGCAGAGGCCAATATGTGTTAATATGTTTGTGGTGAAACAAAAATTAGTAAATCTGCATAGATGGATTGATTACTTTCTTTACTAATTGATGTGCAAATTATCTGAACTGGTTAACATTAACGTCTTAATGTCACATTACCAAATAACTTCTAGGATTTTAGCTTAATTATGTCAGTAAATACTTATAAATCTGAAGATCTGACCAAGCAATGTGATAACAACTCACTGGATTCTGGTAGTTTACTTTAAATATACTTTAAGTAGATTAAATGAAGTTGTACATTAAAAGTTAACTCACATTGGCATCAAAATTCGAGCACACTGCAATCCTGTTGGAAGGATATCCAAATACCAGTGTGTGGTCTGAGTAGTTCATCCATTTAGCACCCTCAAACATCCCTAGGAGAATTAATAATATTAATAATATAGGGGCATAATAATAAGAAAATATAAAAAATAAAATATGGTCAGTGATTAAATTGCTAGGTTTTACATTCAAATGAATTAACTTACATTTCTAAGAAATGTTAAATATTTTTCAATAATTATAATTGTTATTATAATATTTTTACTTATTTAAATATTAACTAATGGCCACTATTTCAATGAAAAGCTACAGAAGCAAACCTAATGATCTGCAACCCATTAATGATTAACTTTTACCTTTCAAGGGAAGCAATTGCTTCCCATCTGGAAATGACCAGACATTAGCAACCGAATCTAAGGAAAATGCCAGAATGGCTTTATTTTCAAGGACTTTCATCTGAAATTTAATAACAGTCGTTAAAAAATCCATTAATTCAAGAAATTGTTGGAAAATTGTAAAAGTTTAATTGGTTTTTGCTTAAACTCTTCTTTTTAGTCACTCACTCACTCACTCACTCACTCACTCACTCACTCACTCACTCACTCACTCACTCACTCACTCACTCACTTATTAAGTGGCTTTTGGACTTAGTTTGTACTGCCATCAGGAGAAGGCAGATTTGAACATATGAAGATGGCAACTCCACAAGTTGAGATGGATTGAATGATGGACCTCAGAACAAATCAAAACCAACCTCCAGAATGTCAGAATCATAGCCTTTCCAGGACGACACGTATCCACCCGTACGAATGTCCAAAGTGGTGATGATCCCGGTGGAGAATCCCACGGCCATGTAATGTCCGTCGTCACTCACCGTCATGCTCTTAATGTAACCTGATGTGCCATCAACAATGTAAATTTTGTAAGTTATGATAGAGGATTATCAGAGGACCAGGTAGAGAAATTAAATTTTCTATAATTTCAAGTATTTCTTATAAATTAGTGAATATATTAAACATATAAATAACTGACACACTATGAATTACATGAAATGATATGAACAGTTTCAACCTGATGGAATCACAGTTGTTTTTAGGTAGTGACTGAGCCTACCAGTCCTGCAATCAATTAATCTGGAGGAAACAATAACAAATTGAACAAATAACATTGCAATATTAATTTATTCTTTCGAGATATTTTTGTAACATGGGCGAGTCAATATGTCACCTGACGACGGAGTCGCTGCAGGAGGCGATGAGGAGAGAACTCGGAGACGGAGGAGACACCAGGATGGAGATCAGAGAGGATTTCAAAGAGACTCTGCGGACGCTGGCCATGTTGAAGGGATCCCAAATCTGCAGGAAATAATAATATGCTCTCCATTTATTGTAATAAGTTAGTATCTGCAGGTCTTCTAAAGTTATCGATTAATAAATTATTATTTTTTAAAAATCAAATTTAAATGTTTCAGAGCGAAATGCTGAATCCACTGACATGCACGTTGCCATCCGAGGATGCGATTTGTTTCAATGCGTCGATGTAAAGCAGCGAAGAAATTGACTTTTTGTGACCGCCGTAAGTCGCTTCGCATGGAACTCTAAAAGGATCAAAAGTTGTCTCATCTTATAAAAAGCTTTAACCAATCATGTCTCATCTTATAAAAAGATTTAACCAATCATGTCTTGCATTATAAGTCTTGTATTATGTCTTGTATTATATCAAAACAAATCATGGCATTACATTTTATATAGAATGTAATTGAATTTAAGTCAATTTAATTAAAATAAGTGAAATTCATGTTACATTGCTGAGCCATCGCCTTGGTTTCTGACCGTCCACAGTTTCACCGTGTGATCTTTTCCTGCACTGACGAATGAATTCTCGCAGTCCATCGTCACCATGCACCTAACGCCCGACAAATGACCTACAAAAAGCTGATAGGTTACCTAATGACCTACTAAATGCTAATATGTTACCTAATGACCTACTAAAAGCTAATAAGTTACCTAATGACCTATAAAAAGCTGATGAGTTAGGCTACCTAAGAGAGCAGAAATATGCTGATATACTGTTAAACTAATTGATTAAAAACAATGTAATACAATCTCAACTTCCTATAATATAAACTATACTATATATTATACTATAATATAATAAATAAAATCTGTCAACAACCTCTGAAAGTTTGAAGTTTGATTTGCTTGAAGTCCAAAGCATGCTGCCTGTCACCAAATCCGACTTCATGCTCCCAGTATGCCAGCCAATCACCTCTAAGGATTCTGAATAAAGGACAGTAGTTATTATTATGAATTAATTTTAACCTTTAACCTTAGAAAAGACAGGTTTCAGATTAAGTATGACAAGAAGTAGATATTGTGTGTATGTTATTGTATGTATGTTATTGTATGTATGTTGTCGTTCGTATGTTGTTGTATGTATGTTATTGTATGCATGTTGTTGTATGTATGTTATTGTATGTATGTTGTTGTATGTATGTTATTGTATGTATGTTGTTGGCTTATGCACACATATAAAGGAGCAATTAAGTCTGATTGTTTTTAATTAGGTTTAAATTTCAGTGGCTTTTATTAACCTTTTCTGTGAATCGTCAGTTGTTACTTCGTCCTTATTGGTCGTTGTGACTTGTGTTGATAGATTGGTGCTGCTTTGTTGTTGTTGTTGCTTCAGTAATGATGGAGATGGTTTGATGACGATTTTGTTTCCTTCCACGGAAACATCGTCTTTCATCGAATTGTCCGAGATGCCAATGAAACCTCCCCGAAAATCTGTTTAATTTAAATTGTAATTTAATTTAAGAAGCAAAGAAATGGTAGTTAAAAAGCTAATCATATTGTTTCAATGGATGATCTACTTATAGCACATGCTAACCTCATTATTACATGACATATTATCATGACTATTACAAGCTCAGCGTTAATGCATACAAAATGGAGGAATTAGAAACATTACTTTGGAACAAACAATTATGCAAACAATTTACATTTTAACTATTTGTCATTAAGTTTATTACGTCAACAAATAAAATATTTTGAAGTCGATCGAGTTACCGCTAGTGGACAATCTGTTTTGAGAAGCGAGGGAAACAGAAGCATCGTGATTGGTGCACATCTTCCGCAGCAGGTCGTCATTGTCCAGGTGTTGTTCTATGCAAATGCTGTTCAATGATTTATTAACGAATATACGCTCAATGAATTGAAGATAATTCTAACATTATTATGAATTTACATTGATTTATTTACATCGATTTATTAATATTGATTTATTTACATTGATATTAGGTTATTTGATCTGTAAAAACTTAAAATTACATGAATATTTGTCCCACAAGAAATACACAAATGAAAACATTACAAACCCTCCGGCCAGTTTGCAAAACGTGATGTAAGCGACATGCGCAAGTTCGCACGTGTACGTTCCGTACAATTGCTTTTCAATGTTGCTGTGCAAATCTGACAATTCTGGAGATGAGTTAAAAATGTGTTCAGAGCAAATCAATCATCCAATAATGCAAAATATTTTCAACAAACAATAATATTATTTCAAGCCTGATAATTATTTATTATTATTAAATGTTTATTAGTTAACTCAGAGATTAAATTAACAGCACAATAATTAGTCATTATAATAAATTGATTAATATTCAAAATTATCAAAATCCAATGAATGATCAATGACTAACCCTTGCCATCATCCTGCTGTTGTAAAGCATCACAGCCATCTTTGAAAATGGCGTCCAAACTTTGCTGTCTTCGATGTGTGACGGTCTCAGACTGTCTGACTTCAGACGTTGGAGTTTCTGAATAATATGGCAAGCATTTATGGTAAGTATTTACGGCAAGTATTCAGGCAATACTGAGAATTATGTATCCTAATAGCAAGTGGAGGCAATTTTTAATCAATTTGTATTTGCAACACCCCATCTCAGGTGGAGTAGGCCATGTATGGAACATGATCATCATCATCATTTCATTTCTATTAATATAAAAATGCCTCCATAATGGCCAATCAGCACATCAAAAGTTACCTATGAAGTTTAAAAACAGCACCTAAAAGTAGATAATGCTACATTCATACCTTCCAGATTTTGCTGGAAATTTCCGTCTGCAAAAACCTTCTCGACGGCTTGGAATCCGTCAAAGAACTTCTTGATGATTTGCATGATCTTACATCTGGTCATCTCGAAACCAAGCTTCATGCTTATGAGGGCTATTATGTCGACTGTTCGAAAAGCCGCAAAACTTCTGGAAGACGGAGACGAAGTGGAAAAAATTACGTCGGAGGAGGAGAGAAGATGAAGTATAGGAAAGAGAATGTCATTTTCCAGAACCTGAATGAGTTTATTTAAGAATAATTATGCAATGGAGTATTGAAGCAAACGACTAAATGACTAAGACAAACCTGGAGTGAGTCAATGAGTGAAGTGATGGACATGTGAGGAAGGATGATGAGAAGAAGAGTGATCGAGCTGATGATGTAGCCTTCCCTTTTTGGAGTCAGCGTCTTGCAAGGAACAATGGAAGCTATCTGCATTGTACGTAAGATATTTCGATTTAATTAATCTATAAAATTATGTGAAAATCAGGTTAACTAGAGTCCTACTTAAATATACTTTCACATATTTTACATATTTTTAAACAATATAATTTTAGGATTAGAAATGTCAAGAATGTGAATCTTACAAGCTCTTTAATATGCTGCAAGTACTGAATGAGGATGACTTGTTCCCCATACAAGTCCGATATATGAAGCAAGCAGTCTGCAATCGCAATCGCATTGAGATCTCCACGAACGTACTTCTCCGTAGCGCAGGCCTGGAACCCCACTTGTTGCAAAAAAGAATAAAAAGAAAATGAACTTTGGTTCAATTATTAATTCTTAATTACAGTTCCACATTAAATTATAAGGAAAGGGTTTAATGAATAATTATTAAAAATAATTACAGTCTGTGGAGGGGACGATTGGGTCCAACTGAAGAGGCGGAATGTAGCAAATTACAAGCATCCTCAGGAGATTTCTGGAAATGAACTTGGCCGTCAGCACCGGACCTATTTTGCTGGAGAGCCATTTGGCGGTATCCTTAGCCACGTCGGAAATGTTCAAACTCGATGAGACGTCAACGTCCGGCAGATCTCGAGGCGGAGAGTCTCGAATTCTAGAAGTTCCGAGCTCTTCCTTGGTCGTCAGAGAACAGTCTTCGTCGCAGGAAGGGTTGTCGGCATTGCTGGCGTCGTTAGACAGCTGATTCGTGACGTCCGACTTCGTCGAAAATTCCTCGTCCTCAAAAGAGTTGGTTGACGGGCAACCTGAAAAATCCGTGTTCAATAACGACTAGTTTTTATTTTTTATTATTTAAAAATTCCAAAAAAACGGAAAAAAATGAAACGGACCAGATTTGATGGATTTTGAATCGTCCAAATCTGCGTCGTTTTCGTCGAGAAGAATGTCAACTTCTCGGTCAAATTTATCCGCCTCGTCGACAAAATTCACATTTTCTGCGCTCTCTTCCGGCAACTTGATTTCAACGATGTGAGTCTTGGGTTTGCCGCTCGAACTGCTTTCGCCGACGGAGAAATTTTTAAAACCAGAAACGGCTTCGACCAGAAGGGTAGAGAAATTTTGTAGGAACACTTTGAGTTTGAATATCACGATCATCTGACTGACGAACGAGCGATGGTAAACTTTTAGAAAAGCAGGTTTAGTTTCTTCCACTCTGAAGAGATTAACCATATGGAAAATCATGGATTTCATCTGCTTGGTCTCCGAGCAACACTTTCCCAAATAGTAGAAAAGATTCCATGCCGCTGCGATGGTCACTTCCGTGCCCAGGGATCCTTTCAGGAGGAATTCAGCATAAGGATACACGATCTCGTAGATGACGTTGTTGTATTTGTTGCACTCCAACTCAAAGAACCTCTTCATGAACACCAGCAGAGGATGAATGCCAAGAGGATCGATCAGGTGCTCCGAATCGAATGCAGGAACGGACGAGTGGAATGCGAAAATGCATTGGTAAAGAGGGCAGACGTAATTAGGAAGGGCTAATACGCCAGTCTGCGGGGTCATCACGAGGTCGATGGTAGGGGGCGGGAGATCGTTCGGTGCGTTTGTGGCCGGATATGTGAACGCCGCTCCCATCTCAGAATCGCATTTGCTCAGTGACCGTTGTTTGGATGGAGGAAGATTCATTAGGTAGACGACACACTTTCTGATGAAGCTGTAATACATTTTAAGTCACGAAAGAACATTTACTTTTAGCTCAACGTGACTCATTTTCAACATCTCTAATAGAATATTAGAATTAATGGAATATTAGAATTAATAGAATATTAGAATTAATGGAATATTAGAATTAATAGAATATTAGAATTAGTGGAATATTAGAATTAATAGAATATTAGAATTAATAGAATATTAGAATTAATAGAATATTAGAATTAATGGAATATTAGAATTAATAAAATATTAGAATTAGTGGAATATTAGAATTATTAGAATTACTAACTAGATAGTCACAGTTTTCATTTATGCCCAAAATACTCGCCTCGGCAATTCGTGAAGACGGTTGAAAACCAGATTCTTGGCGATGGAATATCTTCCCTGAAGACTCGGTTGATCAGGTGAGAGACCTGACATAACTTTTTTAAAAAACAATTCCACCACCAAACAACCTAAAGTTTGCATATCTCTTGATATTATTGAAGATTTTAGTTCTTCTTCATCAGCTTCGTAATGTGAATCCTTTTGCAAAGTAAAAGGCAATAATGGTATTGGACGTATTATGTTATGCATAATAATAATAATAACAATAATAATAATAATAATTTTGAAGTGCCTGACGAGGTTTAGCATTCTAAAGAAATAAGATGCTCTCAGATTTTATCAAACCAATTGCATCATTTGACATACCTTTCCAGAATCTCTATCCAATGAATAAGTCTCTTTTATGCAAAAACTGAAATATTTTTCCAAGTTGTTCAAATCTGCCAACGGGTCTCTCTTCATTGTCTTGTTAATTCTTTTGCTGTCAACACTCCCATCCCTGAAACAACAACAACAACAGTTAAGATATCCTAATTGAATTTTGCACATCATTTCAACTAATTTGAAGGATCACTAGAATCATAATTGCAATAGAGGGCACAACTAACAATTAGCAAGATAATTGGCATTAATTGCAATTACAATCAAACTTCATCCTCACTTTTTGCTATCATCCTCATCTACAACCGATGCTTCAAATCGATCGAAACAATTGTCGTAAGTTTTGTCATAAGCCTCGTTTCCAACGAATGGAAACCGAGACGAGAAATTCTCGGCGACGTTTTCGGCTCGAACCGGATGAGGAGAAGTGAATAACTGAACGATGCCGTGGTTCATTAAGGATTTGTGCTTATCAACCAGCTGTAAACAAACGTTTTTGCTTTCCATCGCAGCAGCACCTGTCAACTAATTTTAATTATTCATGTGAATAATAACCTTTTGTGGACTTATGTAATATATTTGATTATGTAAATCAAATAAATGAATCCATGAAGCAACTCACTCTACATCCAAAAGTAAGGTCTATCCAATGGTGCAGATTCTGAGAAACTTCTTCACATTCCAGAGCTCCCTTGTGAACCTCAATGAACTCTCTTGGGTTTGAGGCCCAAACTGGAAGCTGCAAATCAGAAAGATCTTCGTGGCAGGACTTGAAAATGTTTCGATCGACGTAGAAGGCGGGAATGCATTCGTCCGGCGTCCAATCGTAGAGTCTACCGATGTTCGGTGGGTAATGATTGGGTTGCCATCTCGGTCGAACCATCCGGCACAAGACGTCCCTCGGACTCTTCCTAGCGACGTAGACGTAATAAGTTATGTCCGAAAGAAAATCGGACACGTGGAAAGGAGTTTGATTAGGGTGGCTCATCACGGATTCCGGATTTGTGGAGTCAAAAGTCAGATCCAGTTGCGTGTCCCCTTTGTTGAGGCGATACTTTGACTTGGTCAAGTCCCTAAAACCGGCACAAGCCGGATTTGAAAAGTCGAGCACCCACGGGAGTATAGGATGGTGATTCGGCTCGTTAATGCTTCTTCCTTGAATCGATTGCAATTGAATCGGATCAAAACCAATCGCTGCCAACGTAATCTATGTCGTCTTACCAGAAAGCTTGTTTATAACCATGAGGTAGTCGAGATTGGATACTTCTCCATTGATCCAGCCCTTCAATATTTGAGGTAAGTCGTGCAAAGTGGCTTTGAGGCTCAACTTTTGACGAGGGATGTTTAAACATTTTGGCAGGATGGCATTCTTCCCTTCCAAAGCACCATTAACTGATTTTGAATTAAATAAACTGCAATGGTTCAAAAAGTTTAAAATGTCACAAATAAACATAAATATAAAAAAGTATTTTAATAACCTTTTCTTTCTATAGAAATTGCTGAAGTCTAAAGAGATGACTCGGACCCACAACGCGTCGTCTATCGAGAAGTCGGACAGTTTCAAATTACAAATATTGATGCCCAGAGAATGGAGATGACGTATTGCTGTCAGCATCTCATAGAAGATAAATAGTTTGCAACTGTTTTCTGAAATCTTCAGGGGACTAAAAGCGATTAAATCCGCCAGGGTATACCTAAAAAATGGCTGAAATATAAAGAAGGCAATACTGGTCTCGGCAACGAAATATACTGGATGCAGGCTCGGATGGCTAGCTATAAATTGCTTAGTGGATTGTTCAGTTGTTTTAGTCAATTTGTCTCCTGATCCTGAAAGATCATCTGGAGAATTTGATTGCATCAAAATATCTTGAAGGTATTTTTCAGTGCAAACTGGTTTTCTTCCATAAAGCTTCTTTAAAACAGTAGAAATTATTGTGTCATGAGCCTGCATTTCAACAAACAGGTGATTAAATCTCTTATTATTGTCAAGTTGCAAGGTTATTGAAACAAAAACAGCCAAAATCAAAATGTAGCAATTAAAAAAATTAAAATAGATTCTTATTCACCTTCATTGGCAACTTCTTTTGCTTACTTTTTCCAGCAGAATATGCAAATGAAAATTTTTCTCTGGCTTCTTTCTCGAAGCAATTCCTTTGCAGTAATTCTATATGCGATCGTATCTGTGCATTACTCAAATCATTTACTGAATTTTCCATGCATAATCTCTCCTCCACCAAGCTGAAAAATTCATAAATGAAAATTAAACTCAGATTCTAAAATTGAAAATAAGATGAGGTAATCATAATCATGGAATAGATCATTTATATATAGGTTTATGTGTTTATATTTAGATCAATAAGTAAATCAAAAGTTGCATTCAAAAGTAAATATCAAGTATTTAAACCTTTCTACTATCTGTGGATCTTTCCTGACAACATTCACAACGACTGAAACAAATCCATCCAAGTTTTGTTTTGCAGTGCTTCTTGCTAACACTAATGATGCTAGACTTTTATGAACACCTCCATAGAGATGTCCAGCTATGCTGGGCAGTGCATCTGGAACTTCCTTGCTATTACTCTCAATCCATGAAGTTGGAATCTAAATGCAATTTAAAAAATTTGATCATCAAATATTGATTAAAGAGCAATTTTTGTAAGTGACTTGGTTTTTCTATATCACTATATCACCATAACATGATAACTAAAACATAACAGAAATAATGCCTAAAGGATTCATGATTAGCTTTCATGGATCAGAGCGTTTCACAGAAAATGTCATGGGTTATTTTGCAAATTTCCCCTCACCCACTGACATTACACGGTAATGAAATCGACAAAAGCACGAAACGGCTATAAAATGAAACAGGACACATGTTTTGCGAGAATCTAAACATAAAGGTTTGTGTTAATAACACTACACATATATACGTTTCTCAGTTGCATATGTAATAGCGACTAACCAAGCAATGGAATCGTTTCTCAGAGACGACCACAACAAAGTCTTCTCTAATCCCAAAATCTCTTTCCAAGGAACTTATTAAATCCATCGGCACAAGTTGCGCAGATTGATTCAAATTGGACCTGATCGTTGTACTCAATGTTGAACGAAATCAAATTAGGGAACCATGCAAATGAGTACTGAGACAGAACCGATAGTATTACAAAGCACCTGGGATCACAAGACATTTCGTCACAGATGCATAGAAGCGCCCATAATCAAAACATTAAAGATGGGTTAAATCACTATTAGTTTTAAAATGCATTTTTGAGATATTCCAAGAACAATCCCCCACTTTTCCGATCTAGCGGCATTACCAATATTGCTTTGATCGATCATATTGGCGAGGTGTTTACCTATGAATTAAGCTATTTTAAACTCATAAATTGTTTTGACCAATGGACAAATATTTGAAATTAAGTTAGCAGGTAGCAAATAAACTTGTCATCACTCAAGCATGAGTTCCATAGGTGAATCACCTCGCTGCCATAAATTGTGAACATTTTGACCTCAGTAAGTCGATCACCTTAAAGGAAAAATAATTACCTAAAGAGCCTTCCTATTTGGAATAGCAGAATATTTTCGCAAAAATGTTTAAGCGAATTATAAATCTCTGCAAAAGAACCGTGGGCACCGTAGCAGAAAACAAACCCTTCATCGAGCCTTTTGAATAGACATTTGATGATGGTATCAGACGGCTCTCAATGCCGAAGCTTCGATAACCACGTTATTTTAATGCCCTAGATCAAGATTGAATGCTGACATACAAAAGCAACCGAAAGTAGAAAATTCTGCAAAAATTCCAAAACGCAAATCAAATCATATAATTCGCAGCTAAGGCAAAGATGTGAAATGGTACGTGGGCCAGGCACCATCAGGACAAATGACTTTCTTTCTGGTAACTAAACTCGTTCTTTAAATTACATTTTTCTGATTTAACAAAAAAATTGATCAACTTTTGCCACTTATGATCTATAATTCTCATAACCTAAAATAAATTAACTAATTTCAAATGGATAAAACCTGTTCAACCTAAAAATTTGAAGTTTGTATTTATTTAGTTAATATGGTCATGCAGTTAGTGAGCTCTATTAAATGTGCATATGTTAAATCAAATAAATATAAGATATAGTTTGAAAGCGGCAACACGATGCCCATACCAAACTGATAAATACTGATTCCAATGGAACCTGACCCCAGGTACCAACAGGCACCAAAAACATTATTATTCATCAAACGTATTTGAATATCCCCTATATTTTAAACTAATAGAAAAGAAAAACTCTCTTTAATGTCTTACAACTTTATTTATTTGTCTAAACAAACATTATTATTTCAGATTTGTACTTTTTCCAAACAACCTCACATCAATGAAGTTCTTTGAATGAGAAAAAACAAGTTGATTAAGGCTGACAAACATTATGAAACATTCACACTTTATATAATATTCTATGCTAATGCTGCCATGAATTAAAGTATAAATGATTATCTATCATATTTGCTAATTACATGGAGCAATGTCTCGATATCCTGCTCACTCAGTCTTTCCTCACTTTCTTCAATCATTAATTGGATTTCAACAGGCGTTCTTGGCAAAAAATTTACCAACTGAAAATTTAAAATAATTGCAAAATCAAATTACGCCTTGACCAATCATGAATAACCAATTAATAGACCTGCAGCCTTTCAGCTTTGGTAAGATTGAACCTTTCTAAGTCCTTCATCAGTAAGCATAGTTGCTCTTTGGATTGATTTCTGCATGGACTTTTGTCTAAATATTGATACAATTCGTAAACTATAGTTGCCAGCTCTTGCAAGTGCACACCTGGCTTGCTGTAGCCTTTGTTTCCTTCCTTGATATCTTTTAACAACTGATAAACTTCGAAGTTGCTAAGAAGTCCAACGTTCTTATTAATCACATTCATTTGAACATTGTGGTTCAAGATTCCACAAAATATTCGTTCAACTGCCAACAATAACAAAACCGGATCAATATAAACAAAGCGGGAATGTACATCATAAACATCCAAATCTAAAACAAGATTAGCATGTTAGTTAAGACTAAATTTCAATTAACAGTGCACACGGTATACATTCTTTAATCAATTTAAAATGATTAAATATCTGGGATGTACAAAATGCCACCGTCCGAAATTTTTAAACTGTATTTGTGGAAAGCTTTTTCTGAGCAAGGCTGGCATCTCCCGCATTAAAACAAAAAAATAATGTTATTGTGAATCATTATAGATAGTGTTATCTGAAGATAAAATTCATTATGAATAATTCCTTTTGAGTTAGATGTCTCTTTTTTTTGTTTTAGAAACAAGTTAGATCACAATTAAATTCTAGTTTACATTACGTCCTAAAATTACAATTTTCAATATCTATAAATGCAATTACTAACTCTTTTTTTTTAGTAATTGCAAGCAACTGCTTAATAATGTAGAGCTCACTGGATAACGACAATGTTTCATTTTTTATTGAGGACGCTTTGCTAATCATGACATCACATATTAACTGGCAACAACTTTCTCACAAAACATGAGACGAAGCACTGGAACTGATTCGCTGTTCTTGGAGGATACGCGACTATGGTTTACCATTAAATTATTGACTGAACATTTACGGATATATGGATTTTTTTAATACAACCTTTAAGAAAATTTGTGCATGTTGTATTAATACGATTAAGTACCTACAACACGTTTTACTCTCATAGTTAAGTATAAAGTTGGGAAAGGGAAGGTTGGATGAAATTTCCCTAAGTTTCAATGAAAAAAAAAAGCAAAAGCAATGAATGGATATGATGCGTCAATTTTAAATACATCCATTTAGTTGCTATCCGAAGGGAACAACCCTGGGCACGTCGACCAATTTTACCAGCAGAAAAAAGATGGCTGCTTGGTGGATTATAGCATCCATTTTACTCATTCTCAGCATTACGTTCGTAATCAGTAACATTTCTAAAGGAAGTGGGAATGTGGTCTCCAACGTGTTACATAAGAGTAAGCATTCCATGTACTGTATACTTAAGCAATATGTGTGAATTCTATTCAAATCAGTTCATTATCTGCTTCATTTCTGCTTTATGATAAAGAAAAGATATTTCCAAAAGATCTATCATTGAGTAATTTTCTAGTACGAGCATTCTAAAAGTATTATTATTTTAAAATTATTCAAGATCTCTGAAGATATGTCATTATTTTAAATGCGAAAAATTGGAATTTTTCTCGAACGTTAACTGTGGAAACAAGATATGAATTAACAATTTAATAACAATTTTACTTTTCAGTGTTTAAGGTTGCCAAGGCATTGGAAGGCAAGCTTTCTGAAACTTTCATTGAATGGGTAAGTGACGTTAAAGAGATGACAATTTACGAATAGATTGCCCTCTTGGCTCCGTCATGTACTGTCCGCAAAATAAAATATGCGTCACTGACAACCAAAGATGCGACCGCTTTCAAGATTGCCCCGATGGTCGAGACGAAGTTAATTGCAGTGAGGTTTCTGTTAGATTGTAGGAAAAGCATGGCTTTGTTGATCATTTTGAATATTGTTACTAAGTACGTTGGATGCTCTGACATCACCAAAAAAAGTTAATTTAACATGCAATTTAAGTTATGTTCGGCTCTTGAGTTGGTTTATTTATTGAATGAAGGTAATCATTATTATTGTTATTGTTGTTGTTATTATATTCCAATATCGGTGCTCATACACGTTCCAGCGTGTAGGTATCAGGAGTTTCAGTGCAAGAACAGTGTTTGTCTTTCAACAAGATTCCTTTGTGACGGTGTCCAAGATTGTCCACTGAACGATGACGAAAATGAATCTCATTGCGGTTAGCGAGTCCTTAATGCTTGATAACTTGTGCTATTCGAATTGAATCAAATGTTGCGTCAAATAATTTTCTAAGTTATTCTGTGAATAATGATTTAAATACCACCACATCAAGGTACATGCCAAGAGGTTGATAGCTTTCGATGTCGGAAAACGAGGAAATGCTTCAGGAGCAGACATATATGCGATGGAAAAGTTGATTGCCCCGGATCCGATGATGAAAGGAACTGCGGTTGCTATAAAAATCTGAAATAAATGACATATCTAATTAAACAATAAAGTAAATAATGAATTATGTCATTCTTGAAGCCGAGATTTCAAAATCATTCGAATTGACTCTTAAAAATCGAGGGACTCGATATTACCCCGTATGTGCCAGCAACTGGAATCCCCTATTGGCGGAAAATGTTTGCAGATACCTGGGATACAAGTAGTCACTTTGTACAAAATTTCATCTTTACAGAGAATCGTATAGGCTTGTTTATTACACAGAAACGCATCGAGTTATTGGACATTAAAAAAGTCAGGTATTGACATGTATGCGATAATTGACGGATTTGGGACATACAAGTATCAAACTTTCATCAAATCATCTCTCGTTAGGTTGGCGAGAATTTCAAAACGTTCCGAAATTATTAAATCGCCTGATAGAATAATTAATTGCATTGATTAATGCGTATTAATTTTCAAAAATTACGATCCTGAAAGCATAAAAACTCACGGCTAACATTTTTTTTTTTGCCCTACAAACTCAGAGGTTGCTCTGGTAGCGAAGTCGTAAAAGTGGAATGTACAGCTGAAGGAAAGTATAAATAATTAATTTACCAAATGAAATGATCATATTAACGTTTAATCAACTTGAAACAACAGAAATGTGTGGTCGTCGGAAATTTACCCCATCTGCAAACAGTTACATAATAAACGGAAGGGCTTCTACTCCAGGTCAATGGCCCTGGCATGCCAGACTTTCGTGCGAAGGAAGCACTTGCGGTTCATCAATCTTGAATCAATATTGGCTCATAACAGCTGCTCACTGCCTTTTCAACAAATCAGGCGCGGCGTTAGCATTTTTTTTGTTTTAAATTGTCATTCAAAATGGCTTCCTCGTAAAACAAAATCAAATTACCTGATTAATTTGTTTATTAACTTCCACTCATAAATTAAATAGAAGAGAAAAACGCCAAATCATCTTTAAAAAAAGTCATAAACTTTAATTTCAAACATTGATCTGAACAGGTTCCTAACTCAGACTAACTTTGGGGATCTTTTTGTTTGCTCGCCCTCTGCTTGTTATTTTTTCTTCTTCATATTGTCAGTCATGTTAGCTACCCTTTTAGGGTCCTCTGGCTGGCTGAGAAAATAAATAAATAAATAGATCATAACTCTGAGCATCCAAACATAGCACCATGATTTCCCATCAACAGGCACCAGGCAGAGCACTGCATCGTCTCGATGGGTTCAGTACACGTCTACGACGACAAATGGGTCACCCACAGGGTCACCAAATTCGTCGTTCATCCGTTTTACTACCACAAGTTAATAGTAAATGACATCGCCCTCGTCAAAGTGGCCACTCGCATCGTGTTCTCTCCATTTATCCAACCGGTTTGTCTGCCCTTCAACTTTTCCAGAGTTCACGATTTCCGTACTTGCGTCAGCATAGGTTTTGGCAAAACTGCAAAAGGTGAGACTGCTTTCGGACGTTGAAGAGATGACAATCCAGTATCATATCATAACGAATTGATCATTAAGAACTTATCTTCATCATATGTATCATAGCATAAAAATAAAAATAATAATAATAATAATAATAATAATAATAATAATAGTGTTTATTATTATTAACAACAACAATAATAACAGTATATCTAATTAAATTGAAATTTTAGGATCACTGTCACCGACTCTTCTCCACAGCAAAATGATGGAATACGAAAGACAATTCTGTTCACCTACGAGATCCAAAGCGGAGACTGAAATTTGCGTTGGAACACGTCCCGGTCTCGGAAATGCAAACATCTGCATGGTCGGACGATCGACGTTACTATTAAACAATTCTAACATTATAATAATTATAATTGCAATTTAATAATTTAATAATTAATCTAAATTTTATTTATACTGATTTCTATTAACGAAACTATCGTTATTAACCATCCGCTCGTCCATCGATAGGGTGACAGTGGAGGTTCTTTTGCGTGCCAAAGACCGAACGAGGACAGATGGTTCATCATGGGAATATCGAGTTACGTGTCTGCCAAAGTTCAGCAAGCAGAAGAACACGAGTTGTGTCAAGCCAGCTTCGCTGCAAGAGTTTCTTATTTTATCGACTGGATTCAGATGACCATCGCCATCGCTTGACATTCTTGAAGATATTCTGGATAATTATTTGCTCAGTTGCTGATTGGATGTATACTTTGGCAGGACGATTAAATATCAGATGGTGGCTTTCGATCATTAAAAATAAAATATTCTCAATCAATTTATTGACCATAAAGCAGAGGACCATTTTGTTGATTTTTTTTAGATTATTATTTTCAAAAATCAAGTTAGAAATTCGAAATTTGGTGTAAATCGTCTAATAATTTATCAACGTGTTTATTAATTTTATTAATTATTTTATTGATTTTAATTATTTTACAGTTTAAATGTATTCACGAAGGCATAAATTGTTACATTAAGCCCCTACTTTCAGCTATTGATGCACTAGTTAGGGACGTCATTGTGATGTAATAAAAAGAAACATAAATAAATAAATAAATGAGCTAAAGATGGTTTCTACAAACATTTGAATTTAATAATCTCGACGCTGCAATGACAAACTCTGACGAGTCAATTAAAAATGGACGGAAGAGAAGCAATTTCAGGCTTCAGATCTCACAAAGCCACAACTTAAAGCTAATTTCGACATGAGCCCATTCCACGATCATCACTTTAATGAACACTACAGGAAGCAAAGGTGCAGATAATCTTAAAGTAGGTTTTATCTACCGTTTATTCCCGACCATACATGTATTTGCATATGCTTTTATTCTACTTATTACGTGTTTGTTATCCGCAGGGAACTTTATTTTCCAGTTGGACTGACAGAAGGATTCTCGTGGTCCTTGCCATCATCCTTTCAATGATATTGATATTGACCACTACTTTGCTTCTATATCGTATCTCTGTGCAATCTATCATTTCTAATTTGATTCACAAAGGCCAGTTTTTTTTCACAATTTTCACTTTTGGTCTAACGAATGAAATTCAATTCAATCTTTCCTGCTATTTTGTGATTTTTATTAACACAAACATTTGAACTGAGATAAAAACAAAACAAAACAAATCCAAATGTTTCGATCGTCGACATCAATATTATCAAAGAAGTTTTATAACTATAGCTACGGTCAAAGTGAATCTGATTTTATTTTGCAGTGTTTGGAATTCCTCGTAGGTTTGAAGGTAAGTCGTCATTCTTTGTGCTTATGAATAATCGCGAATAAATAAATAAATCAACGAAAATGCTCAACAAACCCAGATTGTCCTTCCGGTTCGGTGATGTTTTGTCCGCAAAACAAAGTGTGCATCAAAAATGAGCAAAGGTGCGATCGCCACCGGGATTGCCCTGACGATAGAGACGAAATAAATTGTGGTTAGTCTGGAAATCCATAGCCTCGGATATTCAGCTTTGATTTGTGATTAGTAAATTCCCAATGAATTTTTTTTTAGAAAAATGAAATAATACGTGATTTAAAAAAAAACATTTATCAAATCATAAATAAAACCCGATTATAATTATAATTTAGCTTTATTATCAACAACAGTCGATAATGTTAATAGTATTGATGACAATCTCAGATTGTAATTTACAAGAGCACGGTTGCATCGATGGACGATGCGTTTCAACAAGATTCCTTTGCGATGGAATTCAGGATTGTCCATTGAACGATGACGAAAGCGACGAGATTTGTGGTAATTGATGATGTTTATGTTTGTTTGTTTGTTTATTTGTTTGTGACGCGCGGTATATTGCAAACAATTGGTTATAACCATTGCGATTGTACAACTTCAAAAATAACTTTACTTCGTTAATCGCCGATGAGGTAACAAACCAACCCGGGGTGTCCAAAGGGTAGCAGGTGGCCCGGGGTCAAAATTTTTTTCTGGAAACGTTCAGATCTTTTTGCCAACAGCACGTCAACTTTATAGTTGATTAAGATTTTTAATTCTTTTAAAAGAAAACGAAGATTGGTTTAGATTGGGGAGGAGGTGAGGGGATTCTTTTGTCGACGGCTTTGTAAACAACTTGATTGGGAACAGAAAACCAACTTTGTGCAGAAGAATTGGGCAATCATAAATACATCAATGCTTGCGTTCGTTCATTCTCTCGTCGAAATAATTAATCAACCATTATTACCATTAAGTGATAATGACGTCAGATGGCGTTAGAATATTCAAAGTGTTAACCAATCAATTACAATTTATTGCCTTTTGCCAGGTAATTGTTCCAAAGCCGACACCGTACGATGCGAAAAAAGTAGAAAATGCATTTTAAATGGACAGAAATGTGACGGGGAAATCGATTGTCCTCAAGCCGATGACGAAAATGATTGCGGTGAAGCTGATAAAATAATAAAATAATAATAATAATAAAATTAACATATTAGTAATTTATTATTTATTACAATAATTACGTCGGTGAAATTGTTTTGATTTTGTTTCGCGCTATCAATCGTAACACACACACAAGTTTTAAACGATTCAAGATAATAATAAAAATATTTATTTCAAATATTTATCTATGGATATTTACCTAATCATTTTTGTTTATATTAGATATTATTATATTATAGTAACATTATCGAAATCCTCTGAACTGACTCTGAGACATCGAGATAGTACAAAAAACTACGTCTGTGCCAGCAATTGGAACAGCAACATGGGCGATAAGATTTGCATGCATTTAGGTTACAGGTTAATAATATTAATAATAATGTTGTTGTTGATGTTGTTGTTGCTGTTGGTTGTCGTCGTCATCACCATCATCATTATTATTAGTAGTAGTAGTACTTTTGATTTTAGTGTTACATTAGTTTTTAACTGAATCCCAAAAGTCTATAAACATACCTAATAACAAAAAAAAATTTTTTGTTTTTTTTTTTAAATTTAAATTTTCAAAAACAGAAATTCAAGCGGATTTCATAAGATTAAAATGACCAAAAACAAAGTGGTTTTAATCAAAGACTTGAATGCCACGTCACGAACAATCGTCATCAAGACCGAGCGCATCTCGTACGCATTCCTGTGCCATTTTTATGAATCATTAATAAGCGCTTTATTTTCCTAGTAATACACTTCTAAGTAAATAATATCAAAAATTAATAATAATAATAATAATAATAATAATAATAATAATAAAAATTAAAAAATAATAATAATAAGTAAATATTAGCACTAAGATAATAGTTTAATGATTAAAATACTAAAATAGGTCAAATAAGATTTGCTTGTTACTTTCAGAAACTGCACGGATAACGAATTAATTGGATTAAAATGCAACACAGAAGGGAATCATTATTATTATTTTTTATTTTATTTTTTTTTGCAAAAACATAAAAACAAAAGACTTTCAGAAAGTACACGTCGGTTGCATGTTTCAAAACAGATTGCGGAAGCAGAAAGTATGACTTTGTTTCGGATGCCTACATTATCTACGGTGTCCCTTCCCGACCCGGTCAGTGGCCTTGGCACGCCCGATTGAAATGTTCTAATAGAGTTTGTGGAGGCACCATCATCAACAACTACTGGATAATCACGGCTGCTCATTGCTTTTACGACTCATCATGGAATAGGTTGTTCGTTGGAATTCTTTTGGTAGAATTGTTATTCTTTAGTTTGAGACGGATTTCATAGGCAATGTAACATAACTGTAGTTATTTTTTTTTAAATACTTACACAGCATCCCAATCAAAGATTGCATCATTTCCATTGGATCCGTCAGGATATATGGAGACACGGTTTCTATGCATCGCTTAAAAAAGCGGATCATTCATCCGCATTTCATTCCAAAATTTCCCTTGCAAAATGATGTAGCGCTCGCTAAAGTCACCGATCGTATTCGTTTTAACAATTTCATCCAAGCAATCTGCCTCGCCCATTCCGACGAGACGACAGACGATTTCAAACTATGCGTCAGTTTAGGCTTTGGTAAAACTTCAAGAGGTTGGTTTTGTCCTTCAGAAGCATTTCTTTGTCTTCATAATTTGTTGAAGTGTATTTTTCCCTGAATTATTTTATTACTACATTATTGATTTATGAGTCGATAAACCTCGAATAATAAAACGAATTTCCGGGTAAACGTGCACAAATGACGCCAAGCGTTGACTTATCGAAGGTTTCATGTCGAAACACCTTCTCTTCAGCCGAATGGCAAAAATTGATAAAGACATGTGCCATTACGAGGCACAGACAACAAACTTTTCACAGTTTTGTATTGGAACTCAGCCCGGCAGCGGATATCCAAACATATGCATGGTAAGACATTTATTTATTTATCAAAATCTCACGAACCAACTTATAATCTATTTAAAATAAATAAAAGGGAGATAGTGGTGGCCCATTCATCTGCAAGCATCGGCGGGAGGACCGATGGACGCTCTTGGGGGTCCATAGCCAAGTATCCTCTGGCACTGAACCCCTAGAGGAGCACGAAGTGTGTCAAAAAAGTGTTGTCAGCAAGATTTCTTACTATCGCGATTGGATTTATAGTGTTCTCGGAGATTATTCGTGATGTCAACAATATTTGGTACTCGCTAGAGAATTTGTAGCTATTTTATCTCCGATCTTGTACATTAGTTGCTTACATATGAAAAATGATGAATTATGTTTCACGATAATCGTTTCTGAGTCACAACATTTCGAAGGCATATTATTCGATGGTGTTTTTAATTCATATAACTCATAAAATAATATAAAAGGAAGCCCAATCTGCTATCTGGACAGTCTTCCGTATATCTTAATATAAAGAGAAAATAATTTTCACATCTTCAGTAGAGTTTTCTTTGATAGAGTTTTAAATGGTCAGCATATATATCGTGGCAGTCGAGCCAATAAAACACTTAACCCAATGACGAATTTAGAATAGTGGTTGGTCAAGCATACATCGAAAGAACTTAGGTGAGATGGAATAATCACCAGAGGTATATTTAAATCTTAAATTTAGATATAAAATCTGTGCTCTCATTTCAGATCCACTAACTAATGATCCAATGGGCGAATGGCCACACATTGTAACTAGTGATTAATATGGTATAGATTTTTAATTTTTTAGAAACCCTAAAAGGAACTTTATGTTGGACTTTAAATTTAAAAATTGAGTTTGACCCTCTCCAGATCGGCGTGTAACTGGTGGTTACTAACTAGATTATACTCAAGAAATAAGCGGCGGGTTTGGGAATGAAAATCTTTTTTTTATTAAATTACATTTTAAAATATAATTCAAAACTTTTTAAAATTATTATGTCAAAAGAATAAATTGTTATGAGATCTTCGCTTAAAATCAATTGTAAACATCATATGTTTATCCTCCACCGGAGATTCAGTCTCAATATCAATAGCAAACTCAAGCGGGATATATTGGGATGATGGAATTCGAAAAATTACCAGATGATAACGATGTTATTATAATGGGAACGGGTGACCATTTTAATGTTTTTTTATTTGAACTAGCTTTTTAAATAGATTTTTGCAAATCAAGTATTAAAATGATATATTTTGATTAATACCGCAGGTATGGTTGAGAGCATTGTTTCTGCAGCTTCTTCGAGAATAGAACTCAATGTTTTAAATATAGATAAGTGAGTACAATGATTGGAAATATATGCATTTGATTTTGTCTGATGTTGTGTTTCTGTGCATAGAAATGACTATTATGGAGGATGCTGGGGTTCTTTTAACTTAAATGGGTTCAAAGAATTTTTAACATCAAAGGTTTGCCAAATATGCTAAACATTCTTGGATCTGGTATAAAATGATTTTTATTCTCATTAATTATGTAGGATGATGATTTTAATTCCGAAAATATTTCAAATGACATTCTTGGAGAAAATGAAACGTTTATTCCACTCGAAAGACCCAGTAATTTTATCAAAAACATTCAAGAATATGATTATCCATCCAGGTTTTTGCTCTTAAAAATATATTCATGTTAAAAGAATGTATTAAAATTGCAAATTGATTTTAAAACAAACAACTTATAAATATCTGCTTACAAGTTATTAGATTTACATGAAGAGTTAAGAATGATGAATTTTCGTGCCTAGACCTATTGAAGCATCTGCTGAAAACTTAAGTGATATGGCCAAGCTCACGATAACCACAGATCCTGGTGAAAACAATGAGACCGAAAAGGAAGTTATTTCAGAAGAAATCCTAATTGCCGAGAAAGAATGCAGGAAATATGATGATCTATATGACAAGATGATAACAAAGCAGAGATATTTCGTCTTGGATCTTCTTCCAAAGGTTGCGGTCGATTTGCAAGACTATCGTCGTATCGTGTGATATCATATCATTCACTCGTTGATAAGAAATTTACTTTCACAGATGATGTTCAGTCGGGGAGCCATTGTCGAGCTCTTGATATCTTCAGACGTGGCGAGATACTGCGAGTTCAGTTTGGTGTCCAGGATTCTTACCGTCGTCGATAGCAAGTTTGAGAGCGTAACTATGACCGCTTTTGGATTTTAAATAGTATTATTACTTAATTAATACTAATTAATTAATTTAATACGATTTAATACGAATAATATTAAATATAAATAATTACCGAATTTCTTTCTCTTCCAAGGTTCCGAGTTCTCGTTCGGAGGTGTTTTCAACGACCGCAGTCAACGTCATCGACAAGAGGATGCTCATGAAGTTCTTGACGTTTGCACTCGAATTCGAGAAACACGAAGAGGAATTCAAAGGTATATTTTTTATTGGAGTGTCAATGGTTTAAGCAACTGGATAGTTAAAGAATTAGTTAGGAAAGAATTAGTTATGAAAGAATTAATAAAAAGAAATGATGGATAATCTAAATTTTATTTTTAATGAATCTTTTAAGAAATTAGTGAGTGGCAGGAAAAAAAGTCCTTTTTGTTTTTTAATTTCTTTTTTTTTTTGTTTATAATTTCAGACTGTGAATCGACGACATTCGTTGAATACTTGAAGGAAAAGAAGCTGTCACCTCTTGTACAGCATTACATTCAGCATGCAATCGCGATGGTGCCACAAGATGCCTGTGTTGTTGAGGTGCGTTCATAAATCAAATGATTTATTTGTATTTGTTTAAATTATTTATTTTTATTTATTTAAATGACTTGTTTTATTAACCATTTTAAAACTTTTAGGGACTCAAAAGCACAAAGAAATATCTCACGTCGCTGGGCAGGTTTGGGAAATCAGCCCTTCTGTCACCTATTTATGGCACAGGGGAGCTCTTGCAATGCTTCTGCAGGTACTGAGTTTGTGTTTTTATTATGTTTTTAAAGGCTTGTTTTCATGGAAAGTTACCTCCGATATTCCTAGGCACGTGTTTATTGTCTATTTTTAGTTTCCAAACATAACAGGATATAAAAAGATGAATGTTGAAATGTTATGCATTTCAAAATAAATTACTTGATCGGTTTAACAACAGTTTTGATGATAACCACAGTCCGATGATAAGGATTTCGTTAAATATTTTGTCAAGACCACTTTTGTGGCATTTACCCTTTTTATATATATAACATTATGTTTTAATATTGTTTTAAATTAACATTATATTATTTAATATTGTATTAAATGGATTATATACTAAATATATATATATATTATACCTCCTATTATTACATCTCCTATGATCATTTATCACCATCTCGTATGTTTTGTTTCTGTTACTTTTGTTAGGATGTCTGCAGTTTTTGGAGGAGTCTATTGCTTGAGAAGAACTCTTTTGGGTGCAATTGCCAAAGAAAATAAGTGAGTCACTCAATGGCAATGTGTATTTACTTGTAACTCGTTTATTTTGTAATAGTTGTTTATATTTTTAATATAATACTTTTAATATAATAATGAAAATTTTATCCGCAGTAATTGTTTATGTTTTGTAATATGAATTTTATCTGTAGTAATAAACAATTACTGTTTTGTGATAAATATTATAATATAAATATAATATAAATATTATAATAAATTTTTATCCCCAATAATCGTTCAAGTTCTGTAATTGGTGTTCAAACAATTATTCTGAACGTCACCCACGTTAAATAATATTGTGTTTCACATTAGGATTGTAGCTCTGGTCGATTCACAAGGTCAAAGGTTAAATACAAAGTAGGAAATTGTTTTTCTATTGAAATGTTTCGTTTCGTTTTGTTGCATTATTTTCTTTGAACTCTTTGAGTCTGCTCAATTGTTAATATTTTTTATTTATAGTTATTATTATTTAATAATTTTTATTAATATTTAATATTATTATTATTATGCTGTTCCAATATGCTCCATATATCATGCTTTTTAAATTCTGATTTGCTGAAATTATTTCAAATATAATGTCCATTGTAAAGCCATAAATTTATTATTGATAAATCTCTTGTAACATCTGAATGTTTATAACTTTAAAGATGGTTTCTGCTGGAATCAAGTTACGCTTCTCAGTTTGTCAGTGCAGATAAACTCAAGACCTCGTGAGTTTTTTGGATATTTTTTCTATTAACAAAACTTTTTAAATTCTCAAAAAAAATAAAAAATAAAAATCTTCGCTTCTCGATCAGCTCCATCTCCCGAGCCATCTTGATAACGGATAAGTCCGTCCTTCCTGACAAAGAGAAGAGGGTGAGATTCAGTTTCGTTCGGAAGTATTTCATGGAAATTCCTGTTGCACGGACTTTTAAGTCCCGGATCGTTACTCCCGCAGATCTCGTTGGCCAACATTCCATCACCCACGAATCCTGGCAAGCATGTCATCATGCAAGAATTGCTTCCTACCTCGAGGGCTTGTCCAGAAGACCTCTGTAAGTAGTTCTTTTGCAAGTCGTTGCGACCGGAATTACGTCGACTTTTGGATTTCGTTTGCAGGCGTCGTTCATCTGACCTGCGAGGGAAGAAATGCCGAGTCGGATCTGAGGCCTCTCGTGGAGAAGCATTTTCATCTCCCTGCCTTGCACGATTACAGTGAGTTGAGAATTTATTATATAATAACATATTTATATTCATTATAAATGAAATAAACAAACTGTGTTCTCATATTAGATGTTGAAGCCCATTGTTTTATTAATTTTATATCTTTCAATCATTGATTGGTAATTAGTGAAATATGAATTTTAATAAATAAAAATAATTTTTTAACAGAAATGAATGACGATAAACCTAATGTAATGTGGATGGTCTTTTTCAACATCGAGAGTGTTTGTGAGGCCAAAACAAAATTTGAGAATCTAATTTTGGTGCCTGGACCCATTCACGAATTGGATTGTGACTCATCAATTTCCATGGTAACCTATAACCTTCGTTATCCGTGATTAATAATTACTTGGCCATTATGTTATTACGCTTCATTCATGATTTGGAAGGATGAGCTGAGATTTACAGAGACCAAAATGTGATATTTTAACAATTTTAACTCAATTTCTTCTTGATTTCAGGCCGAATCCATTTTTAAGCAAATGTATCCTGACAAGGACTTCCTGCCGAGAGCTCCGAGTCCTGAAGAAATCGTATTTCACGAAGCCACAGAAGAGAACGTGCAAACTGAGGAACAGATGGATGAAATGAAGGAAGAGAGTGCCACAGAAACCAGTAGCTCGTAATAGTTATGACATGTGTTGCATGTTAACATTTATTGTAATAAAGCATTGTAAATTAGAAAACTGACTTTCTATTGCTTTGCTTTAACTTTTCCAAATCAAAGTAACCAAGTAGCGGACGTAAATGCAGTGAAACAATTAATTGTGCCTTAATCTGGAATAATGAAAACCAGGGTTGGAACTTTTCAATAGAATCTTAGATCTGTATCAAACGGTGTTTTCTACAAGGACTCTGTTTGTTGAAGGGGAACAAAATGCCAGCAATTTTTCCGTTATGTTGGTTGTTATGTTTAGTGACGCCTTTTGTATGAATATTGTTTTGAAATGTTTCTGATCTCGTGGATTGTATGTTTGGACAAACAATTCAAATTAACAAAACAATAAGCAGTTTGTTACGCCCTGGGAGAGCCATTGGCACGGAGCTGACATTTCAGTTTCTTAAATGCGAGTCACTCCCTCACATGATAACTAATTGCATAAATCAATGTCATTCACGCTGATTTCCTTGGTTCGTTTGGAGCGCATTCACGTCACATCAACTGATGCCAAAAGGAGGATCATGTGTTGCGCATGTGCTGCTTACCTAACTTTGCTGTTTCTCAAGACTTAAAAAAAAGAAAGAAACTTTTTTGATCACATTTGCCAAGTTCATTCCGATGTTTCTGATTTTATGCAATGCTTTAATGAATCAAACAATGAGCTAAAACTGGTATTTATTTATTGAAATTAAAAAGACAGATTCGTCTCCAGATTGTTTGCTGAAACCCTTTGAAAGTCTCGGATCAACGCATCAAACTCCGTCCAAAGAGGGGAAGTTGCCCTTCTTGAAGTTGTCAGGCTTAATGTATCCGTCCTGTTCTCTTCTGATGTTCAAAGAAATAAACCGCGTCAAGTTCAGTCGAAGACGAATATAACTTGTTATTAATATATTAGTAGTTAATTATTATTATTAATTAAACACTTAAACTCACACGAATGTTCGCTCGAGGCAGCAAATTCTATCGTTAACCACTTGAGGATCCTTTGCGAATCCTTTTGTGATGCCCAGGTATTTGTACATTTGAACGAAAATCGAGAAGGGAATGCTGCCAGATTCGTTCAGCGTCACACATAGACATGCAATTCTCATGGCATCTGTGAGATTCTAACAATATTTTATAACAATCATGACATGCGTGCCCGTGACAATGCGAGTGGTTGTCACGATAGCCATCTCTAACGGTAATTCTATTGTCATATAAAGTCATATAAAACTTTGTGATATTTGGTCACAATACATCAATAGTTATATAACGGTATTTGTATTGCTGAAGGGGTCATGACTAGTACTAATAATTACGTAATACTAAAGTAAAATTATTTTACAATTTATGATATATAATAATAGACTTACATCAAAACAAGTTGTCATAGAAACAAAACGACTCACATCGGCTATGGTATAGCAGGTAAATGCCAGAAAGTCCATCCATTTGAGCGTTTCCACATCCATAAAATCTCCCTTCTTGAGGATTCGCTCCAGTTGATTGGAAAGAAGCGCCAGGCCCATCCACCTGGATTTCAGCTGAGATACTGTCACTGTCTTGAGGGGACTCAACTGAAACATAAACATCGTTGACATCGTTAACGTCAAATGACTCCATGATGTTCTGAACCAATTCGATAAGCCCCATCGTAATCTGGACGGCACGACCCTTCCTAAGATCATAAACAAGCGATTTCTGAGAATAGCTTTCCGACGAGACCAGCGTTACATCGCAATCTTCACAATGCAGAATGATGTGCGAGAAATTGAATGCCCTCCAAAGCAACCGTACTTTGAACTAAACTCGATTATTTTAATTCGATCCCAGCTGATTGATCAGCTCCGAAACAGACAGAAACTATTGACCTGCTTGTGGAGAATCCTTAAAATGCTCGGAGTGACCTCGGTGTGCTTTGAGTAGCTGGCTCGTGACTCTCCAGTAGCTAGAGCTCTGAAGTAGCTGGAAAAGAAAAAAAAGGAGCGTAAAGTGGTCTCCTGGATTGCTTTGACTCTGATTAGGCTTTCATTTCATTCTTTCTCCTTTTCCGTGATTATTCAAAAAACAAAAATGGTTCGTGAAAAACTGCTATATCGCCTGCTCTCCATTCATTTGTTTATTACGCCGTTCAAACAGCAACGATGTCAACAACAGCAGCAACAACAAAAGAACAAAAGATACCGACGCAGCAGACCAGGCCAACACGTCCAAAGGTTGGGCTTTGATGGCATCGTCCGTGAAATTTTTAAGGATTTTCGGCAGTTCCGGTGGGATGAAGACGTTGGCTTTTGAGCAGGTTATTTTGGATGACTTGTCGACCCTGTCAGGAAAATGAAACTGAAGATAATTGGAATTCACAATGCTGAAACCTGCTTAAAACTAACATTTCAACTTGAAAACATAAACACCAACTTTCAAATGCGCCTACGTCACACGAGGCTTTGACGTCATCGACCGGTTTGGTCTGCAAAAGTAAACAAAAAACATCGAAGTAACACCATGGAAGATGATTGCTGCGGATGTCCTCCTTGTCAGGTGAGATGCGAAACTCGAAACGATAAGATGCGACACGTGACATTCCGGCAACATGTGATTCGTTCAACTCACGAGATATCCTTGACAAGGCGTGTGAGCCTCAACGCAGATCGAATGCCGATCAAAACACACCGACACACAGCCACACGTGTTAAATGCATTGAAATCGAATCACCTGGATTGATTTAATTATCGGCAGATCAAGGATAGCTGCAAAACAACCAAGACAGGTGAGGCCGAGTGCGCAGTCAAGTATAACGTCATAGGACAGAGACTGTGCCCCTGCCCCTTCCAGTTTCCAGACAGATGCACCGCCAAATACAACGTCATCGGTCAGAAGGTCTACATCTACGAACCGGAGTGTCCGTGCTATCCTTCCAGGCCGACTGGATTCAACCTGACATGCAGCTATGCGTCACCTGAAACGGCTAGGGAAACAATGAAATTCTCATAAAGTACACCATCTATCCATCCATCCATGTGGACCATCACAACATCATTTATTGAATCGAGACAATAAATAGGCAAGCAAGAGATGAATTTAAATAAAAAAAAAACTTTTTAATGACAAATATGGTCCATTTTTGCGAGCTTAGTTTTAATCCGACCGTTCAAAACAAGCTGAATGCCTGTGCAGATGAATGCCGGTGCGCAACAGATGGAAAACCTGTGCCTAACTAACAGCCAAGGTTCAGTTAAATAACAACCCTAACAAATCAAATAACAAATAACAACAACAACAATGGAGATCTTATCACAATGAGTTAATCATATCATTAACTTCATCGCTCTCCTAGTCTTTGTAATTGGCAAACAAAGAGAGGAGCGAATATCGGAGACTACCTGTCCGTGGCATTTGGACATCCGAACCCTGGCGCTAAGATCAATGGATTGACAAAGAATCCGTTGTTGGTGTTTTAACTTGGAATTTCTGATAATGGCCATCACAGCGTCACCAGCTTTTCTTAGATTTGCTTATACGAAAAGGCTTTTATAAATACATGTGCGTATATATAAGCGGGTTATCTTTTAGAATCACAGATCGTTATCTGAACGCGCTGCGTGGAAATGTTAAAAAGTGGACTCGATTATCAAGAATTTAAAATACATAATTCAAACACATAATACATCACCTCTAAGCCATTCTTGCATAATGCGAGACAATGTACAACAACAACAACAATAACAACGAAGCAAATTTATCATTGTTCAGGCTTATGTCACTACCTGTGAATAATCTGATGAATTAAATTCATGTTTTTTTTCGGAATTTGCCTGAGAAAATGCGACAATTCAGAGCTGTAGAAGACTATTTGGTGCCACTGACACATATTTAGCACCTCCAATTGAATGCGGCATCAAATGTTTATCGCTAATCGCAGGTGAATTTCTCGAATATTCAACAACTAACTCAGCACGAATAAAATTGGATTTTCATGAGAGTTTTTATTAGCCTAATTCAATTAATTGCATAAATTGATATTCGTCTCCAATGGTTCTGCGGATGGTTGTTCGATGGAGCAATATTTCGACTTTCGTGCTTTCTTTGGCGACTTTTGTTCTCCAAGAAGGCGTCTTTGATCATGTGGAAGAAAAGGCTTTTTAAATTTCCATCACATGCCATGGAAAATGTATAATTTCAAACCACTCGTCCAGAATTAATCCTTGGAACATCGAAGTCACAAATGAGCCACTCGAAGCATATAATTACCCAAGCAAACAATGAAATGGTTAGTTATTATACTGACTTTTAAGGCCAAACCAGCAGTTATTGAGCGAGCGAGCCATAAAGAATCCCACTTTGCTCAGTTTCTATGGCTTTGACAACTTTTGTTGCAAAACCCTTCTTTGTGTCGACAAGAAAGAAGCACACGAACACCTGATCCAATCCTGCCAATAGAATTTATTTGTCTCCAAAATCAAGCCTTCCTAATTAAAATTCAAATTAACTGGCTCTCATCCAAACAGGCAAGAGCCGGATCGGTTAGGACTACTCCTCTTTGTTAAATAAAATAACTCGAGCCAGCCAATGGCCATTGAGCGGCGTATTTAAATGCTATCGTCAGTCACCATCGTCTTTTCACGTTTTGGGCTGAAGAACTTTGTAAGCAAGTTGGAAGGAGTTTTTTTCACTTCAAAAGATAAAAACGGAAAAACAGCCGGTGGCAGAGGAGTGTGTTTTGCTTTCCTCTTCTTTCCCGAAGTATTCAGCAAAGTTGAGGAGCCAAAGCACTCACTCACGTGGAGCTCTGAGCGAAGTTGCATGCCGCTATTTAAGGGGAGGCAGCTTTAAAGTTGTTTAGAAAAGCTTCGAAGGCAGAAAAACTAAAAACTTGTCGCCGATTCGAACCGGATTGCAACTAAAGTCGAACTGCAACGAGCTTGATATTTTGAAGTTGAGAAAATTCCGCTCCAGCGATAGCATTTGTTTGGATTTAAACTGCTCTTGCAAGGGATATTCATCCCTTAACGTCATCATCACCATCACTGCCGACAACAACAACAACAACAGCAACAGCAGTTTGGAAGTGCAAAAGAGTGAGTGCTTGATTCTCTTGTAAATATTCGCGAGCACTTGAATTTAATCGCTTCGACTCCTCTTTTGCTCAGAGTATTTAGAAAGCTATTGCAATGCACAGAGTTTCAAAATTGATTCCGTTGTTTATTGCCTGAATACGTCCCTTACAAATCTTACGGATTAGATTCTTTTACAGTCCTGATGTTTATCTGGCGATATGCAAGCACACCTCTTTTGTTTGCTTAAGTCGTGCTTAAAATGATGAATACGAATCTCTTCAGCAGGATTTGAAATCCATTTGAAGCATTTCGAGTTAATTATGGCCAATTATTTGACAGATTCTCGATTCTGCATTTCGATCTCGTGATGTTCTCGGCTCGTCCTTTGCCTTCTCTGCTCCCTTTTGAGTTTGTTCTGCCCATGGAAGAATGTGCGTCGTCGGAAGATCTCAACTCCACTTCATCGCAGTCGAGTCCCTCTCCATCAGCTTTCGACATCAAACTGGAAAACCCCTTCCACATGGAGACATCAGGAGAACACGACGAAGATTTATGGGTTTCGATTCTCGGTGACAAGGGCCTCCTCTCAAATCCGTCAAACTGCCTTCCTGAATTCGATTCGGACGAGGGTTACATAGATCACAGTTCTACCTATTCGTCTGGTGTTTTGTCACCAGACGTGGACTTTCTAGGCCTTAAAAGTTTCAAAGAGTTTGATTTCAACACCCACAAAGACCTGCAGACCCCGAGCTTTCAAAGTTTTGATTTCCTCGAAAAGAGTCCTCACAAGACGGATTGCCTGTCGAAAATCTCAGGAAAGGACGAGTTCACGTTCGACGATTGCTGTTTATTGAGTCTACCTCCATCGCCCGAAGCTACGAATTGTTTAGATGTTTTATTTGCTTTCCCATCCATTTCAGACACCCTTCAGCCATCTAGGTCTCCCAGTTCGTACGAGCATTGCACCAACTTCGATAGGAAAGAGTACCAAGTTACCTCGAATTATGCAGATGACTTTGATGTTTCCTGTTTCGAAGAAAATGCTCTCGATTCTCACAGGACGACCAACGACAATAACAACACGTCTCTGAGCAACGACTCTCTAGTAAATCCTGATCTGCTGAACATATTTTTCAGCGAAAACGACGAACTGAAAGGCATTCAAGCACGTCAAACTCCACACTCCTCATCCTTTGAGAGCCGACAGTGTGATAATTTAAAAGAAGACATTCGCTCGAGTGCCAGAGAAGATCACGGATACGCGGCCAAACTACCAAGCTGCTCTTCGAGCAAACTAAAGAAGCGAGGATTCTCTCGAGAACTGTCTCGATCCTCCAACTCGTCTTCGACAAAACTCCTGCATATCAACACATCTCCGAGTGTCTTAGAAATGTTCCTCACCAGCAACAGAACTCTCGATCCGAACAAGGGCAGCAACGCTGCTCTGGCCAGCGAAATGAGAAGATACGAGAAGCAGACGGGTCTCAAATCCGACAGATTGCTCAAAAAACTTCTGACTAGCGATTACGACAGGCGAAGGAACGATGCAAGACATTAATTAGGTCGAGGTATTCACCTTTGTATAGGAGCATCTTTAGGAACCCACCCTTGTGTGCCAAATTTCCATCTCTGCCTTGGATTGTTGTCTGTGAAACATCTAGTTTAGCAATCTCTGGCCAGCACCCAGTTTAGTCGATTCCACAAATAGAAAACGCGGGCACAACGAATGTAGATTTGTTTAGCAAACTTTATTGTGATGATGATGATGATTATGATGATGGTGATGGCGATGATGATGTGTCCAATCTTTCTCAATAAGATCTTCTAATCAAAAATTTATTATTCTATTTGTTTGTTTTCACTGATTTCTTGGCGTGTTTAATGATGAAAATCACTACAAAGTCGCGAGAAAAGGCCAAAAATTGAGGTATTAATTACAACAATAAATAAACATTTCTCAATTCAATTCCCCGCAGTGGATTTGCCAGTCTCGTGTGGCTTGATAAGAAAGAGAACGATGATGATGATGATGATGTCGACGACAACGAACGATGATGATAGTGATGACGGCTTATCAACAATCATCAACTGATTTCAAGCGAAAGGAAGGCTTGGATTAGTAATTCACCTGACAACGTGTTAGCTGATATCCGCAGTGTAAGCCGTTGGCACAAGTGAAACATTAGCCTCGATTGATGCGCCCAAAAGTACCGACATTTAAATTCTCAGAAGGACGAATCCAGCTCCGATCGGATTCGATTTCCAGTTTGGTCGCAACAAGCACATCCCTGTTTTTGCTCTGCGAGCGGCGGACAAAGGAACGCGTGCTTACCGTCGGTCTTTTACGCCTGTAATGCAGGGAAGTCTTCCTCCATTTTTTTTTCCTGTAAAACACCTGAATCCACTCGGAATAATGCGACAGCAAATTCTCCTCGCCATCTGCGAAGTTGAGCGAGGCGCGTGTTTCGCGAGCATCGCCTGCGCCAATTTCATTCTCGTGCGGTTTCAACGGAGTGCGCTCGACTAGAGGAGAGTTTGGCGTCATTTCCATGTTTTCCGAGTCGATTTTCGACGGTCTCTGCTGAATCGTGGTCGAGGTGGGCACAGGATTCTCCTACTCCGGTGCGACCCCGCGTCAGGAAGCGCCCTACAATGGCCGACTCGACCGAAGAAGAGGACAAGTCTATCAAGAGTTTCGGTTTCTTCGACTTTATTGAAATATGTGAGTGTTTCTAGCGACATCTGTAGTTGTAGCCGTAGCTGTAGTTATTGACGCTGAGTCGTAAATATCTGGCGAGATCATTTTTTTCCTTCAAGCTATCATCAATGCTCGCAGGGCGCGCATGCACGCGGTTACGCCGAGCACTCAGCTCCACCGCCAACCAACCAACCAACCTACCGATCCTCGATTTCAACGTCTCATGTTTAATTAAACATGTACATGTCATCTAATTGACTATTTATTTATGTATTCAGTTAATAATTGAATAATAATATATGAATTAATAGAGGTGATATTATTAATTTATAATAATTCGTTTCGTCCTAATATAATATCCAACTTAATTGTTGGCAGAAGTGTTGGGGTCTTGAATCTCAACCTGTCTGTTTAAATAATAAAACCCTACCAAGTGTATGTCTCTTTTTGGAGTCCGAATGTTGACTCTTAGGTGACCAATGGTTACTGAGAATCCCTCGAAAATGACATTCACAGACACCAGACAAATGAATCGCATTCGTTATCCGTGCTAAGCAGAAGCCAAACAATTGTCGCCTGACGTTAATATTAAAGTAATTTCTTTTTGTCCATTGCCAGCTCATAACTCTCCTGTTGCATTTCAATGGACACACGGAAGCATTAAACTCCCCTCTGTTCGTATCGACTATAAAATCTTGTTCGCATCTTTCGCGTCAGATTCAATTGACGAGCTGAGATCCTTAAACGTTCAATGTTTGTCACTTCTTACTGATGGCACTGATCTAAAATGCATTCAGCTCTAATTTCTGCCATTTCTGAGGATTTTATTCAAAATTATTTAAAAAAAAACTCTGATTATCTTTTAAAATCCTATTAATTAACAGATTTACTAATAATGTCGTTATTATTAAACAATATTCATTTATAATTATTTCTAGCCTTTTGGTTAACGCTTGTTATGGTTAACGCTAATTATGTTGGTTAAAATTTCTATTGGTGAAACGAAAAGGATGATCTTCAGCTGAGATCGTATAATTTTAAAAACGAGATACCTTATCTTCGGCTGATACGTGATTCTGAAAAATGCCTTTATTGCTTCGTTTCGGATAAAACTGTCGTCAATGGCCGAGTTAATTTTATGACTTTTACTTTATTTTGAACCGATAAAGAACTCGAACATTATTTAATAACTCACTCACGAACAAAAAAAAACAGAAACGTCATCGTCGTAGTCGTCGTCATCGTCATCGTAGTCATCGTCGTCGTCGTCGTCGTCATCGTCACTCCATAAATAATTTGTTACACTCGTGAGCGAGATAATCTCAATACGAGGAAAGACTGTGTGTGTGTAACTTCTTTAAAAAAGCGACTTGTTAAATATGGATGATCAATCTTGAAACAAGAATATTGAGCGATTTTCTGCATGAAATTTTCGCAAGAATTTTTACGAATTTCCTTGTATTTTCTTCTGCAAATAAATGAAGCGGAGAACGTCCTTGATGATGATGATGATGGTGATGATGGTGATGATACAGATGTCATGTAAGATGCCATCTGTTGATGGATTTCTGCTCTGCCGTTTAGAATGAAGGTCGCCATGGAAACACATCCTCAGTGATGGCCCCTTCAGTGATTCGAATTCGCGCCTTGGAAACTGTAAATTGGAATTTTCGACGCTAAAGCAGCAGCTTCAAGTCCTGATTTAAATCGATTATTTTCTTTTTCTTGATTTTTCTAAATTTTCTCCTCGAGAAATTGATTATAAAAAGTATTTTTTATGCAAATAAATTGCATTAAGTCATTTGCCGGTCTTACTCAAATTCAATCTTTTTTTTCATTTTAACGCGCTTAATGGAGTAAAAAAAAAGAGACATTTTTAAATATTTAGAATTCCCTTCACAGAGAGTGCCTTCCCCAATCCACCGCCCCCAAAAAAATTATAAAAAATAAATAAAAATAATGTCCACCCATCCCTGTTTTTTTTTTGCACAGACGACATACTGCTCAAGCAGCTCAGTTGTGCCTATTCCAGTTTCGCAGTTTGCCTCAGGGACGTGGCAGAATCCAGCATGGAGCACTACAAGTCCATCCTCCTTGCCACGGCCGATCCGTGAGCAATCGGCAGATAATTTCTTCTTCATCGTCTTTCATTTCGTTTCTGTTCGGAATCGAATGATTGTATGTTTGCTTTGTTTCCAGCTGACGTTTCTCTATTGTTTCATCTCGTGTCTTAAGTCTTTCCTCTTTTTTTTCGTCTTTTCGTTTCGTTTTTTTATTTGTTTATTTATTTATTTTTTTGTGCCTGGCAGACGATTCAAATGCTGCCGGGAGACGCCACTTTTCCTGAGGATTTTCAGCAAGTTCCACGATCAGGTCTCCATCGAATCTCAGGTGACAATTAAGCCCCGGGTCCCGAAGCAATCGTCATTATTGCTATTAATATTATAATGAGCTAATGAATAATGAATAGGCGTACGAGGAGATGTCGTCTTACATCACGTCGACGTCTGTGGTCGCTCTGGCGAGACTATCGTCAGAGAAGAAACACGCGAGCACAATTTGCAGGACCATCTCGGATCTACAGCAAGTCCTCTCGAATTCCATTGACAATTTCCTAGCGGTCATTATCTTTACCCTCTTTCCTGTCAGCTTCTTCGTCTCATTTCTCGCCTCATTCCAGGTGCAAGAGGAGTTTTTCCAGCTGCCCGGCATCGAAGATTCGTGCGCGAAAGTGGTGGAGATGAACGAACTTCAACCTATCGATTGCCAGCCTACCCTTCTGCCCCACTTGCATCTGCACAACAACTACGTTCTCGAATTGTGCAGGATCGACGCCATGTTGGATGCATTCAACAACGACATCGTACCGCAAATAACCCAGGTTCGAACATCTTTCTTTGTCTGCCCCCAAAGCCCATCCGAGTTATTTGTTTTTCAAGCGAATTTTTTTTTCACGTTTTGTCCCAGAAAATGAACAGAACTCACAGAAGCGCACTTTCTCGGTTCTACTCGATATTGGACGCTCAATCCTGCTTCCTCACTCAGAAGGTCATTTCCTTAGATTTTATGAAACGAAAATACGAAATTACCCATTCTGAGAGTCGATTCTATTCGACAACTGATCAAGGAAAGCTTTCAGCTCGGAAGTCGTGAAGTGCATTCAATCACTTCAATCCCTTCAATCATTTCAATCGCTCTCGGATCTCGTTTTGCTTCGGAAATCCTTTCGATGTCGGATGTATTCACGGCGATGAAATTTGAAATTTCGACAGAGCTGTGAGGTTCAAAGCAGCAGGCAGATGGTGCAGACTTCCGTGACCAGGTTACTTCGCTGGAATAACAGACGCGAGGATCAAATCCACGTATGCGAGTGCATCTTCTCCAATCTTCGTTGTCCTCCGCTCAGGAAACGCAGTCTGGAGATCAACATACCGCCCAACATATCCTGCTTCAGTCGTATTGTAATCTATCACATTACATCATTATAATAATAATAATAATAATAATAATAATAATAATAATAATAATAATAATAATAATAATAATAATAATAATAATAATAATAATAATAATAATAATAATAATAATAATAATAATAATAATAATAATAATAATAATAATGATGATGATGATGATGATGATGATGATGATGATGATGATGATGATGATGATGATGATGATGATAATAATAATAATAATAATAATATTGTCGTTGTTGTTGTTATTGCTGCTGCTGCTGCTGCTGTCGTCGTCGTCGTTGTTGTTGTTGTTGTAAAGGCGATAATGACGATAAAGATGGTTTTTGTGGCTCCCTTCAAAAAAACAATTTTTCCTTTTTTTGGCTGAAAACTGAGTTGCCTCGCAAACACTGCAACCGAAATAACGGATCTGGTTGTTTGTATCGACCTGGATTAGTGTTTGTTTGGCAACTCACCTGTTTTCCAGATCAACAAGGTCGTTTGCAACCCCAATACAATCGCTCAACTGAAGGAACACTTCCAGAAAATTTTAGAGACGAGCCATCAAATGAGGTGATGGATCTATCTCTCATTTATTTATTTATTTATTTAATTCAATTTGCATTTTATTAAATTTTTAATTCTATCCGTGGAATAATTTTTTTCCATCAACAGCGAAGGCGGTGATTCCTATCTCAAACACCTCCAGAGAGCAATGTGCCACGATCAGGTAGCTTCGAATACTTTTATTTCAATCCAAATCCGAGTTTACTTTTACACGCTTTCATTCATTCATTCATTTATATTTTTTTTCCAGCTTCGCATGTTGGCAGTGTCCATGAAGAATTACGATGGAAGCCTGAACTTATCATCTGTCGAGTCGAAGGTACAAGTTTTACGTTGTCATGGAAACGATATTTTATTTCATTCGGGCGCGTTTTATTTTTCTCCACCAGGCCGAATCCGTTAGATCGACGGCAGACGACTACGACGACGGTTGCCATGGTGACGACGACGACGACGATGGTGGCGATGGCGGCGACGACGCCAAAGCCAGGAAAATTTGTTCGACCGACATCCAACCGATTATGAAAAAATTGCTTCGCTTTGACACTTCACGTGAGTTGTTGGTTTTGATTTTTGTTGGTTTTTTGTTTTTTTCTGTTCGCCAGGCGGACACAAATGCACGTAAACTGAAACATTTAAGAGGAATTGTAACATTTTATGCCATTTCTTTAACGTCAATGCTTTCGAGAAGAAGATAAAAAAAAATAAAAAACAGATCGAGAAATCAACATTAAATCATCCTCCTCGTCGTCGTCATCGTCGCCATCACCATCTACATCGGCCATAATTTCGTTGCATAATTTCGGACTCCATTGACGCATCGACAAAGAGGAAGTGTGGGTGATCGAGCTCCAGTAGCGAGCAGATTTTGCCATGGGGTTGAGTGAATGAGTGGGGAGAGACTGAGGTGCGTTTATGGGCGATGGAAGTCGTTATGGGGAGAATTAAGAGGTTTTCATGAGGGTCAGAGGTCGTGACCTCGGACCGCGGCAAATTCCTCGTTGATGAGATTGGAGATGAATAGGGGAGGAGACTGCGCACCTGTTGTGATCAAAAATGATAAACGATAGGACGGGGTAAGAGGGCGTGGCCACCACCCAGTCACGGAACAGCGACAAAGGGTTTACTCTCTCGCTCCCTCTATCCCTAGTGGCCCAATTTCTGTCCTTTCTAAGCTGTTGAATAATTGATCTTTCCTTTGAATGTGTTTCTTTTATTTGAATTTTTTATCTTTCAAGTCCAATGTCAAGTTATTCAAGGTTCCGGGGGATGGGGCTAATGAATAATTAATCGGCTAATGAATAATTAATAAGCTAATTAATAATTAACACCATCGAGAGAGAGAGGGAGAGAGAGGGGTGGAAGAGGATGGAGAGATCCACGGGAGGAGCGGAGAGGATTTAAGTCTACGTCGTTTGGAGACCCAGATGAGAGAGTTTTTCAAATGCGGATCTGAACGCGATGCGGCTCTTGGAAGCGTCGCACCTCAGCTATTATAACGCCGTGTGTGCGCCGTTTGAATACCGTTTGAGCGCCGTTTAAGCGCCGAGTGAGCGACGTGTGAGCGCTCGTAGGCGTTGCTTAAGGAGATCGGGAGTCGTCCATCTTTTTCGGGGGTTCAGAGAGCCAAGAGTCGAGGATGTATTTCATGATGTTGTCAGAGTCGAGACAGGATGGCAGGACGCGCAGGAAGGACAGCGCTTGCGCAGGTTGTCTGACCTTTTTGTTTTTGTTTTCCTCGTTCTCGATTTAACCTTCATTTTAACTCTAGCATTCAGTTGACATGTTTATTATTATTATTACTACTATTATTATTATTATTATTATTATTATTATTATTATTATTATTATTATTATTATTATTATTATTATTATTATTATTATTATTATTATTATTATTATTATTATTGTTGTTGTTGTTGTTGTTGTTGTTGTTGTTGTTGTTGTTGTTGTTGTTGTTGTTGTTGTTGTTGTTGTTGTTGTTACAATTACTGCTGTCATTAATGTGATTAATGTTGGTTTGTTTTAAATAATTGATGATTATTAATCGATTTAATGATTAATTAACCACAAAATCCCAAACAAAGTGTTTTTATTTACAAACTCTCGCAAGAACGTAAACAAGGCATGTCGTTGCATAAACAACACCCAGAGACACGTTTATGGCGGCAATTATTGAAATTTAACGCGTTCCATTTTTAAGGCAAAAACTAAACTATCTTCTCGTTCAAGAATTTGGAAGGCTTTTAAGATGCTGCTGTATATTTTTTTATTATCGATTTGGAAATTTTGAGCATCCGCTTTCGATTCCTGGAATGAGATGAGACCACGTACTGACTGAGCCTGAACAGAAATATTGATTAATTATATTTAATCAATGGACTTTATCATCGTGGGAACTATATTTAACCGATTATAATCAATAATGTATTTATTAAATGTGTTTTTTTGAATATTCATCGACGTGAAAATGCGATTATAAAGCATAGTAAATGCCGGCAGCAGAAGCAACAGCATCGCCTTTCAATTTTTGGAATCGTGTCAAGCGGTGCAGGAATAAAGTTTGGCAGAGGAAAACAAAGACCCGGTGGAATGGACGGAAGGGGTGTGGAATCAATTACCTATTGAGTGCCGTCGGTGGCCTCGTAACGATTCGAACTCACAGGGGACTTGGGCTGACCTTGGGCATAGACCCGGGCGTCAACCCTTTCATTTATAGGGTCGAGTTTTTTTTCTTCTTCTCGAGAAAGAGAGAAGGATGACAGAATTACTTTCTCTGGAAACTATTAAATTCTTTGAATAACTTGTCATCGTCGAGCAGCAATTCCTAGTTGAATAATTAATTAAGTAAGTATTTTCTTTCGTCTTTTCATGACTTGGGAAGTTTTTATTATTAATATTATTATTACTATTATTATTATTATTATTATTATTATTGTTATTATTATTATTTATTATTTATTATAATTATTACAATAATAATTATTATTGTTATTATTATTATTTATTATTATTATAATTATCATTATTATAATTATTATTTATAATAATAATAATGATATTATAATTATTATTTATAATAATAATAATAATTATAATTATAATTATAATAAATAAATAATAATTATTATTATTATTTCAAAATTTCAGGCTTTGAATTTGTTTCTTTGGTAAACGGTATGCAATCTTTTTTTTTAATTTTACCCTTCTGACCATATTTAGCTTAGCGAGCAGTGTGCATGCCTCGCTAACGATAACTGATTATCCAAATAATAATAAAACGAATTGTTGATATATCAAAATTATTTTCAAAATAAATAAAGGTAATTTATTCGTAATTCGCTAATAATGAATTGCAATGAATGTAATTCACGTTAATATAAATAGTTAAAAAGGCCTCTTGATTTGTCAATACATTATTACCATATTCGGCCTAGAGATACCAATTTTGTCTGATGACCCGTCTTTAATTATTAATGGACTTCCAAGGTATTATTGTCCCATTTATAGTATTGTAAATGAGTATAATATTAATAATATTATATTAATTATTACATTATTATTCTATTATCATCATCGTCGTCGTCGGCGTCGTTGTCGTCGTCGTCGTTGTTGTTGTTTTGCAAAGTTATCTATTTTTATTCTTTAATTTCTAATTTCATTTATTTGCTTAATTTAATTATTTTATTTGTTCTCTTATTACCTACTTATCTAAGTCGAAGCATTGAGAAGCAGTTAATTATAAGTGCCCCAATTCTACAGTTAGTCCTTCAATGTTTAACCACACTTAACAAACGAAACCTTGAGGTTTCCTTTGGCCTTTGGACAGGATGAGGAATGTTGGAAATGCCAAGGCAGTCCATCGTAAGGCACAAAAAAAAAGTTGCAGCAACATCGACTGCGACAACAGCAACAACAGCCTGCAACAGATTTCAATATTTTCAACACTTTTCGGCGACAAAATATGAACTCATTCCTCGGTTCGCCTTCACTTTTAGTACTTTTTGGAGCTTCCATAGTTCACGAGTAGGAGCCTACATTATTCATCGGATCCCTTGTGGCGATGTGCTTGCTCGTCTGACATTACTCGGACAATCCAGTCCGAGTTGCACGGAGGATATCATGGATAATAAATTATACTAAATTATACGAAATTATAATAAATTATACTAAATTATAATACATTATCCTCTTAAAGAGATTAAAGTATCCTCAATTGGATGCAAATTGCTGGATCTTTCGGTGCGAAAATTTGATCGTCAGGACTTATCAAAAGCTCACCTCATCAGCGTCACGTGATCTCCCGCTGGCAGCGACGACGACATGATAATGATATTGTTATTGTTATTGACAATGATTTTAGATACTATTAGCCTCGTCCGTGGTCATTAATTTTATTGCCTGTGTTTTTGCGCAGCGCTACATCAATAGAACTGATTCGATAATTGACCGGAAATACAAATTTACGTCGCAGGAAACTACTGACCAAATAGAAATAACTCGGTCTTCCGATTACTTGCTTAAATAGCATTAGACACAACTAGGTTTGAGTCCTGTTTGTACATGCTGGGTGTACTTCGTATGTAAAGTAGTACAGGCATCCATTGCTCAGTACAAACCACATTTTTCTACACTTGTTATATTTCTCGATCGTACATTAACAACTGTACGAATTAACGAATAAAAAACAACATTTTCATTTAAATTCGATTTTTAATCCCATTTTTAATTCACTTTAATCATCAAAGCTACTAGAATTTGTATTGGCTATACATGTATGGATTGGTGTACATTGTTGGCCTCATAAAGTCAACGAAATGTTCGAATTAATTTTAATCACTGTTTAAATATTTTAATTCAACTACTTTAATTGTTATCCAAATGATGCTTTCATAAATATTCAAATACTTTGATGAATAAACATGAGTTTTAATTAAATTTATTTAAATTGTTTTAAATCGAAATCTGCCGACGCATCGAAACGCGTGCGTTGCTTGACAACCACAAATGCATAGCCACAGCTGTTCCAGCATCATCATCATCATCAACACCGCCGCAACTAACGTCGTTATCGTCATCATCGGCACCACCAGCATCATCATCATCATCGTCTCCTAGTTTCCAATATGTTGAATTGTGGGAACTACCATGACGGATCATAAGGCGGGAGATTACAATAACAAAATAATAATTCAGGAGCTTTTCCGACCGTCCGTCCGTTCGTCTGCTGGGACCAAAAAAACGAAACAAAAAAAAATGATGATTAACTTACATTGCCGTTATGTGGAATGCAAAAGGCGTGTTACGTAACATTCAGCGCTTCGAGTCCATTTCAAAGATGTCGATAAATTTCAATTTCGACTACGAAATGCAAAACGGTCGTTACCTTGTTTCAATTATTTCTTGTCCAGGTGCGTCTGACATGAAGAGGGTCTCCTTCATGCAACAGCGCAGTCATTCCTGTGGTGACATTTCACCGACCGAAACAGACGCCGGCTGGTTTGACGAGGAAGACAACGACGATGACACTCGATACGATCACAACAACGACGACAATGACGACTATGACGACTATGATGACGACTACTATGGTGACCTGTTGAACGATTCTCTGCGTCATAGGAACAGGGCGAGGAGGCCAGGTTTGATGATTTCATTAAGTGCTTCTTTTTTGACTGATTTGACATTTTAACGTCTTGAAAATGTGTTCTGTTCTGTTTTTTTCGTGTGTGTGGACCTTGAAGTTGTAGTTTTTGTGTTTTGTTTTGGAATTGTTTTTAAAGTTGTTTGTTTAAATTTATTTTTAATTAACTTTTATTTGTTTCTGATTAATTCTGATTAATTATAATTAATTATAAGCCGTTAAGGAGGGAATTTATTTTCTTTTCATTAACCCTTGCGATTGATGTGCTTGTCACCGGAAGTCATCGTACATTTAAAAGTGGCAATAATAGCAGTAGTAATGTTAGTAGTAATAGTAGCTTTAGTAGCAGTTTTAGTGCTAATGGACTTAGTTAGCGAATGAAAACCAAGGAAGACCTGGAGTCGTAAGTGAAGGACATTCCATGCTTTCACCTTCCAGCAGAGTTGAAGAGAACCACGCGCTGTGCAAACGGAGCGCCGAGCATCGAGCAAAGGCGTCAAAACTGGTTGAAACACAAGCAGCGCAGTAAATCATCGGACTTCTCGTGGCGCAGTGGAATGTGGAGTCCGGTGGAAGACAACAGTCGCGTCCTCATCATCGTTCCGTCGCCAAAGAGGAGCAAACCTCCACCTGGAGAGTCTCAGCACAAAAACAAATTCAAACTTCCGGCGTTTTTCCAGATGGATAGCGGTTCTTCGTATGAATCTTATGAAGCCGACAGAACAGGTGACTCGACTGCACCCAGCAACCTCTGGAACGCTCCACGTGTTCACAAACATCAGCAGCAACAACAACAGCAGCAGCAGCAGAAAACTTATCCTCCTCCCGAAAGTGGAGTCGCCCATGCGAGAACGAAATCATCCTCTCAATGCCTTCGTGAAAGTGGCCTCGCAGATAGGAAGAATTATTTGGACGTCTCCAAACCCGGCCTGGTTCACCTGTCACCCAACCCCACTCCCAGGAATCGTGCCTGGATGCAGAACCAACCCAAAAGCCATTCTCTCGATTCGAGCTTCGACGACTCCAAGGAGACGATGGGAATCCATTCCACGTCCTCATGGAGATCGAGTAAAAATAGCAGCTTCAAAGCGATCCACGATAAATCGGTCAAGCGTAAAGGAGACGACGGAGAGCCGTACGAGGTTCCCGGTCCCAACAGTCCCAACCACCTGTTTTACACCTACAACCAGTCGTCCAGAACCATGGAAAGGAAGTCGTTCAAGGGATCGGAATTCTTGTCGAAGCAAACCAGCGACAGGATTCGTGCAGGCAGCGAGGAGATCAAACACCTGAGGATGAAAAACAAAAGCCCGGAAGTCAGGAGGTCTGAGATGTTGGCCGGATCTGGCATGCACCTCTCCCCGCATCAGTGGAGCGGAAAAGCCACGGGGATGGAAAAGCGGTCCACGTTCTCTCAGCAGAAAAGCTTCTCGTACGACATTCCAAGCCCTCAGCCTAAGCAGACGATCGAGTGCCGCAAAAAATCTGAGCCAATCGTAGGCAGCTCTTATCGGACACCTGCTGCGCGCGGCAAATTGTTCCCTGGCAACCAAATGTTCTCTCTCGACGTGGGGAATTCCATGATGCCGCGAGTCGACCTTCAAACTTTAAAATCATTTTCGAAAAAATTCCAAAATCCTCCCCGGCCCAAGGAAACTCCGGTGGAAATTTTCATAACTTCGACCTTAGAAACCGCTTCTCCGACAGACGTTTCCTCGAGCACGAGAAGGCATCATTACTGCTCTCAACGCAGCCAGTCATGCGAGACGAACAGCAGGAACATGCTGGCCATCAAACGTCCTTCAGTTAGCGACCAATTCCTAACCGCTTCTCCGAGTTACAGTAGAAGAGATTACTTGACGAAGCACGAATTGCAGCAATTTGAGATTGAAATCCCAGCATCGCCTTATTCGCTTCTTGTCGAAAAGCGCCAATCACCTGCTATGAGGAGAAACCAATTCCTGAATCAGAAGTCCCAATCGTGTGAGATAGCTTACACCAAGTCGGACGTAAAGCAGATTCTGACGCAAGGCAAGGAGCTGAGGACGCTCATGGGGTACCCGAGACTGCTCCGACAGCTGGCCAAGAGTGACATGGGAGTTGAGCCCATCATGGAGAAGGATTCGTCGGGTTCGAGCAAAGATGCTCCAGAGCCTCCTGCAGAACCGACGCAAGCAGGTGACAAGAAGAAAGCGAGAGAGCCGTTGATGGATTTCGACAAAAAAACCTCTTCTGAAAGCGGAACTCGAGTTCTAGATTCCTCTCCGAAACCTTTCGCTCGCTGTAAAGACATGTCACCGGCAAGAAACGACGTCTCCGGAGAAAATAAATTTCATCCTTTCGCCAAGACGAAGATTCAAGATCCTGACGGATCCGCTAAGAAGGTTTCAAGATCAAATACTCACGCTTCGAGCAAGATCGAAGAGGGCAGACTCGTATCTGATGGGATCGTTACCTGGAGAAGGAAGCTGCCGGAAGTCGACGCAGCGGCAGCTTACGAGAAATTCGAGAGGTTGATGGAAATCAACAGGTCCTGGATTGAAGAGAAGAAACTCAACTTCGTTCTCCAACAACAACGACAACAGCAACAACAACAGCCTCACTTCGGAGACGACGCCAAAAGGAAAACCTACGCGCAACAGAAGAGCTTCTCCTATGAAAGCGAACATCATCATCATCATCATCACCATCCTCCTCCTCTTCCTCATCATGACTCTCGCGAGGGACCCCAAGCCGCGTCGCACGAACACCACCGTCACGTGACTCTGGCAAAGAAACGTCATCAACTCGTCGACTTCAAAAAGAAAAGTTACTCGCTCGATGACAAAGCGGCATGCAACAGAGAACCTTTGGCTTCGGTCGGAGCGACACGAGATGAAGTTACCGCATACACACGCGCAGAGCCGATTCCACTCCAGGTGGCGGAGAGAGGGCGCTCGGAACAGGCCGCTGCCGAACCAGGCAGCCACCGAGTCCAAGAGACCAGAGAATCGAGGACGAGGCCGCAGAAGAAGCTGGCCATGCTCCACGACATGAAGGCTCTGAACGAGGAGACTCACCACTCTCCATCTGAGGGCGGCAGACTCTGCCGGAAGCGCTTGTCGTGCCGCCTGTCGCTAGGGAAGCTGTTCTCGAAATTAAAGCCTGAAAGGGTTAAGAAATGAGGACAAACATAGGAAAGCTTAAGAGTTAGAGACGTTTTTTTTTTATCATTTTCTTTTAATTCAAAATGTAGGGTGATTTCGTTCGTCAAAGTTTTACGAAGTGCGAGTGATGTGTCAGTGCTTTTGTATTTCGCATATGCGCTCCTATGTTTTCGTTTCTCAGCTCCCTAAGTACGAGTACGACTCCATATTTTCTGAGCGCTTTTTTTGATTCTTGAAAAGTCTGTTCAATTTCATTTCGTTGTTTTTGTAAACATAAAAACCAATGAAAACTAATTGGTTAAAAGTTAATTTATTCATCAATCGTTGAAGCAGCGGTTAAAAGTGGTTCAGTTGGTATCCATGTCGGATTCATCACTGCAATCGTTCTCAGCGGCCATCACTGTTTCGGGCTGACATCTGTGGAGGAGGAAAGAAAAAATAATTCAAAAAACACCACTCGAGCCAATTTAAAACATTTCCGAGAAAATGGAAAACAAAAAAAAACAAAAAAACAAACAAACTTGTTTGGAAGAGAAAAGTTTGTATTTGCAGAGAAACCTCTGCTTTGAAGGAGGCATTCAGCAAACGATGACTTGCACAAATGCTGCTTTATCCTCGAAAAGTGGCGCTCTGCAATTCAAGTTGAATTGTTATCATTTTTAATGATATATATGAACAATTAGTCCAAGACCTAGTAATTATTATTAACGAATTATTATAATTATTAACAATTATTAATAGTTATTTTAATTATTATTATTATTAGTAGTAATTATTATTATTAACAATTATTGTTATTATTATTATTATTATTATTATATCAATAAGCATAAATCGAGCAACTTCACCTGTATAAGGAATCATCCCCTCGATGACTTTGGTGATGTTTTTGAATTTCAAAATGTCAGAAAAATGCTTCGTCTTCAGAAGATGATTCAGGATCAGTTGAGCCACCAGGCATGTTTTGGAATTCTGGTTCCAAACAATGGAATATCCCAGAAGGACATCTAGAAATGTGGATGGAGATTAAACAAAAATTAAAAAAAAACCTTTAAAAATAAATTACATTTAATATTAAATTCATATTAATCACAAAACTAAAACCACACAGGTGCTTGTATGAGTTCTACAAACAAATGCAACCAACCGAGCAAGGAATCGCTGAGGGATGACAACTGTTCAGATATGTTGACTTGTTGTTTCAAGAGTTCTGTTAAATTGGAAATGTAAGAAATGATGGCTAAAATGAAACACAAATCCTTCAAAAAACATGCCTTTCAGGATGCTCAGAGTTCTCTTGGGTTGGTTTAATGTGATTGAAAGTTCCAATGCCTGACTGAATTGCTTTGTGTGAAGCAGGTTCATTAGTTCTTGTTCTCTGTGATCAAACATTTCAAAATAATTTTAAGTTAAACATTTCTAAGTAAAATTCTAAATTAAAGGACTGCACAATTAAAGAGATCAGTGTACAACACAATACAACATTCATTCAACATATACAATGCATGGTATCATTCATTCAAAATATACAATGCATATCAATATTCATTCAAAACATACTTCAACGTGAATTCCTGTTTCTTGGCAAAGGCTTCTTGTTGTTCCTCTTCAGTGATGTCCTTGATTGATTTTAATGATCATTAGAATGAATGAATGAATGAATGAATGAATGAATGAATGAATGAATGAATGAATGAATGAATGAATGAATGAATGAATGAATGAATGAATGAATGAATGAATGAATGAATGAATGAATGAATGAATGAATGAAATACCTTCCAGTAAGTGAATGAACCATCATCTGCTCCCGTAACAACCATGTTTCCCGTGGCATCAGCAGCCACCACCCAGATCTTGTCGTCGTGCGCGTCGAACGTTTTTATGCATTCATTCGTTTTGATCGTCCATAACTTCATCAGTCCGTCTGAACCACTGATGAAGTCAAATTAATCAAATTTAATAAATTATTTAAATTTATTACTAACGTATTATTACTAAAGCAATATATTCATAAAATACTCATAAAATATTCATCAAATATCAACAAACCAAGACAAGAGTTGCATTCCACCACTCAGGAAACTAACTCTCAGAACACTGCTCTCATGACCTTGGAATGTCTAAATAATAAAGAAAAAATAATTTATTACAAATATTATACCAATATTTATTATTATGTTAATAATCCAAACAATATAATATAATATTTGATTTTTAATTTTACATTTTAACTATAAATAATATAATAATAACTGCTACAGAATTCACATATTTAGAACAAATGCTTGCAGAATTGATTGCACCAAACCTTGAGGCACGAAAACGTGGTAATGTCCCACAGCATGATGGTCAAATCGTTCGAAGCGGTTGCCAAAATCTTGTCCGCGGGTGAGAACTGGGCAGACCAGACCCCCCTCTTGTGACCCTTGAAGGTGCCCAGGTGCCTCAAATCCGATCGATTCCACAACTGCACAGAAAAAAGAAAAAATACCAATAAAGAGCCACCATTAAATTGAAAAAGCAATTGAAAGTAAATTGAAATTTAATAAAAATTTATTTAATAATAAACAATTTAATAAAAAAATTAATCCCACCTTGGCAGTCTTGTCCTTTGAAGCTGTTGCAATGAACTCGTAGTTTGGTGAAATTGTAACAAAGTTGATCTCATTGTCGTGAGCCTCGGTGGTCATCAGGACCCTCAACGTCAGGTCCTCTGGGAAAAAGTTCCAAATCTTCAGGGTTTTGTCGTTGGAACAAGACAACACAGAAATCATTTGCCTGTAAATAATTGAAGCCACGAAGTGCACAACGAATGCAAATAATGCAACATACAAATAACACAAAATGCAACAAACAAATAATACAAAATACAACATACAAATAATACAAAATGCAACATACAAATAATACAAAATGCAACATACAAATAATACAAAATGCAACATACAAATAATACAAAATGCAACATACAAATAATACAAAATACAATACATAAATAATACAAAATACAAGATAATGTTCAGAAACTGACTTGTTATTGTTTGAAACAGGTGCAATGCAGACTCCAGTGACGTTGTGCATGTGCGCCTCACCGCTCGAGAGATGCTTCAAGGTCGACGAGGATTCATCAAACGACCACATCATGACCTTGTTGTCCTAATTTATTAATTTAATAAATAATCAATTAGTTTAATAATTAACTTATTAATTAATTAATAGCATCGATTAATTAAAAGACCACATGCAATGGCATTCACCGACCTTTGACCCCGTGGCAATGTAAAACAATCCGTTCACTTTGCACACGTCCACGCACATGATCGTGTCCGTGTGACCCTTTGCAAGCACGTACGACTTTGTATTCGTGTTGAACATCTTCAATTGACTCGTATTGGTTGCCATGGCGAGGTGGTTGTCTCCAGCAAACTTCAGATCCAGTATGGAACCGTTATTTCCAACGAGCTGTATTTTTTAAAAATATAATATTAATGAAATTTAATTAATTAATAATTAAATAATAAATTTAAATAATAAATAATTAAATTAAATTTATACATTAAAGAATGACTGCAGAATGTTATAAAGACTAACTTGATAGCTTATCGACAGGTCCTCAGGCCTATAGAAAATGATGGTTTGATCTGCAGTCACTCCGACCAGGTGAGACTGAAGCATAAAAACTTGACTGAGGCCGTTGTCAGATTCTGAGGCATTGTCAGGATCGTCTGCAACTTCCTCGTAAAAACTTTCATTCTTGGCCACGCAACAACCACTTCGGACGTTCCAAATCATTATCTTCCCTGTAGGTCATTCAAGTTTTTTAATGAAGTTAGTCAGGATTTGATTTTTAATTCAAGTTATGACTGGAGGTCCTCCATGGATCTGTTGACAGAACGGATGATAGAATGGATGATAGAACGGATGATAGAACGGATGCCTACCACTCGGTCCTGCCACGACGAGATGGTCTTCGTTCTGCTTTTCTAAGCTGGAAAAGAGTCGAATGGCGTCCGACGATCCGTGCAAAACCTCCATGGACTCGATGCACTGAAGCAGAATATTTAAATTCTCTGTTAACAGCTGACATCATAATCAAAACTTAAAAAATTTAAATTAATTAAAGTAAATAATGAATAATTAATTACTAGTTTAACATTCATTATAATAATCAATAAACACTACTGCGAGAAATGAGTTACACTCATAAATTTAACCTCATAAATGGGAATAACCCTCTTTGAATGATTCTTCAAACCCCAAACAATCACAACTTTGTCTCTGCTTGAACTGAATTTCAATTTTAATGATTTAGATATTCTTACCAATCCACAGCCACTAATGCAACAGGCAGCAACATGACTAAACTCCTAAACAAACTATTGACAAGTACTATTGAATTAGTACTGGAGCAGTACAACAACCATCATCTTTATCATCATCGATGTTGTCGTCATCATTACCTGTACAGGTAGTTGTTGTCACCAGAAAATTGTAGAGATGTTACGGCACTGAAGTGTCCCTGAAAAGTTACGAGGAGTTCGCTGGTCTGAAGATTCCAGAGTTTGATTTTGTAACTTTCGCAGGTCGTCAATAACTCGTAGGAATTCTTGGGATTGAACTTCACGAGTCTGCAGAATCAACATACGAAGCTTTAAGCATCCGCAACGACCGGCAAATCCCAGTAGTAGTGGTGGTGGTATTTGCAATAAACTCGATCTGTTTATGTGTTTACAACTGCCATTGTTTTGAGAAGCCCTTACCTGACGAGTCCCGAGTGACCCCCGAAAAGATTCGTGCAGCACTTGCCATCGAGGTCCCACACCCTCGCGGATCCGTCTGCCGACCCAGTGCACAGGAGGGTCGAAGTGGAGTCAAAGTCCATGCAGACGACTGGACAGTCGTGGTTCGACTGAAGTAAAAATGTTTGTTTTTTTAATGCTTTAATGTCTTTTAATGCTTCAATTAAAATGTTTTTATTAAATTAATAATTAAATGTTTTAATGACAGTGGTGGTGATGGTTATATGAATGGCAATGAGGATAGTGATGATGATGATGGCGATTATAGATATGAGAAGTGGTGCCATCATGATTTCTGCAAGGAAAAATCAAATTTCATCGAAAAATCTTCAACTCACACTCCACGTTCTTTTGACCGTTTTTTCCTCAAAATCCCACTGTCTCAGCTTTGACTTCTGATTTGCTGTTATGAAAATCTAAAAATAAACAATTTGATTGTAAAAAAGAAAACGTTACAATTCCATCAATTAAGTTCTGCTACCTTTCCATTTGGACTGAGGATGAAGCAAGTGATGAAAGCATCATCAACCTGTAAGAAAAGACAAATCCATGTTTTGATCACATTGGAAAAAATTAAACAAACTTGAAATTTGAAACATTATTTCATAGTTTATAGAAATATCTTGAAACGAGCAAATAATTTTTTGACATCAAAAGATGTTGTTCTTAACCAAAACAAATTCTAAAGTGGATAAAATCAACTCACATTTGAGAAAGAATGCTCAACCGTCCCCTTTTTCCATTCCAAGAGATTTATTTCTGAAGAACATCCGCAAAGAAGGTATTTTCCATCAGCTGCACCCTGATGACAACACATTCAATCATCCAGTAGCATAAAAAGTGCTTTGATTCGACAATTCATTAAATTACAAAACTATTTGTAAATATGTAGTATCGTAATTGATTTCTGAGTTGCAAGAAGAATGCTATTAACTGTTTTTAATTAGAAAATAATAATTATTGGAAATTATTAACTTCTATGCAGCATTGTTATCTTTTCCTTGAGACATAATCCATATATTTAAATACGTAGTCTAGAATCACAAACGTTTAAGAAATAGGAAAACATGTTAAATAACAAAAGCTAAATTACCAGAATATCACCGTTCGTATAAAATGTCTTCAATTTATCCACAGGCGAAAAACTGCACACGAGGAAGAACAACTGTCAGCGATTGCTTACAAAGTGATCAAAATAACTACAAAAGAATTCTTACTTTGCTTTTAGCTTCATTTGTGGTTAATTGTATTCCGCCAGGTTCTATCAATATAAAAAAAGACCGGTTTACCAAATTGTGACTTCAAATTATCGCACCCACACTTTGGCTAAAAGTTAAATTTTAAAAAACAACAACATTGACAAAATAGTTTTGCTACTTTTCATCTGATTAGAAATGGTAATGAAAAACAATTTATAAAACATTTTTTATTATTTTGACTATTTAATTACTTTCAGATCATATTACACAACTCTATATTGATTGACTTTTAATGTTGACACCAAAAATATACGTAAGAGCGTCAAAAGTACAACTTTTACATTTATAAAAACGAATTTCTAAAGTTTATTCTTAACCTCAACAAATTAAAAATTAACTTGTAGTAAACTTATAGTAAAAAGAATTCCAAATGAAACCTTTTCATTCTTGTGATTGGAAAATGAATAAAATATATGTTAAACCGTTCGAACTGCGACGTTTTTAAGAGAAGAAACTATTTTAAAATATTTTAAGTTGTCGAAAAAAAAAAAAATTTTCCAGCTAATTTTCAAAATTGAGCTTTTTTTTGTTCGTCATATTTTGTGTTGAAATTAAATATTTTTTTTGAAGTATTTTATACGTGGCCGGACATCTGGAGGTGTTTGTTAGACAAACATAAAGCAGCCAACATACTTAATCTTTGAAATAATTAAATGAACCCGTAAGACTTCATTAATTTATATTTTTTTCTTTTTACTTAAGTTGAAAAGGTTTGCTTGAATGCTACGGAAGTTTCAAACTTTAATTCAATCTTCAGGCAAAGGCACTTTTAAAATTAAGTACTTTCCCTACTTCCTAGAAGGATTTGCACTCAAATGACATTTGACGCTAAGGTCCGCCTTCCACACTTGGAACGTTCATATATCTCTGACATCCCACTCAAGACGTCCAAGGAAGGTGATGATTTCAATCTGTACCAATATTGGGTTGCAAGAGCAGCACTTTTTGCCCCTTATGCGAGGTGCCGGGAATTCATAAAGTACTCTTTAAAGGTCGTTCCTTATTGCTTTCAGATGCCGGAACGTGTCAAGACATTGACGACGACAACAGCGATGGTAATGATGACGATGACGATGGTGGGTGAGGGAATTTGATACAAGAAAAATTTATTAGAAATTAATTGCTTCGAGCCAGTTTCGTCAAAAACAGGTGAAGTTCAGGCTGTAGGCGGTGTTTTCCCTTCAACCGAATGTTGAAATATGAGTTGTAAGAAGAAGGAATTGATGAAGAGGAAGAAGAGGATGAGGAAGAGGAAGAGAACGATGAGGAGTGAAAGGAAACAATTTTTAAGGAGCAGACGATAATTCACGCTACGGGCATCCTTCAGTCGTCGGCCAAAAGCGTCCTGCTTAATGAAATAAAACGTGACGGACGTGTGACGTCACCAATGAATCGATCCACATCCATGACGTGAACGTTGTTTGTTTATCGATCAAGAGTCCTAAAGTTCTTTCAATCACTTCCTCTTGTCTTTGCGCAGGATGATTTGCCTGTGGAATAAAAGCTAAATGATGATGCTGATGACGACGACGACGATGATGATGATGATAATGATGATGATGTTGATGGTGGTGGTGGTGATTATGATGATGATAATGATGATGCCTCTGACGATGAAGTTAACGATGACGATGACGACGACGACGATGATGACTCATGACGGTACCAGTGGTGGTGGTGATGATGATGATTATGTTATTATGAAAACGGTACTGATATCATCCGTTATTTGTTATGAATTAAACTATAATTGGTAACCGTTAAGTGTTTACTGATAAGTCATGGGAACACCATCAAGTGGAGATACATTTAAATATTATTTTCTTCATAACTTTAATTTCAAATTATTTCAAAATGTCAACAATTCAATTGTTTTATTAAAAAGTCTCAAATAATAACTTATTATCAAATTAATTAAGTGATCTTGGAGTCGTGAATTTGACCTTTCGACCGCGCACGATGATCCTGCATCCACACGTCGACTCCTGGAAGACTTCAATGGTGAAGATTCCTTTCTTTAAGAGTCGAAAGCAGCAAGTCACTGCTAACATGTCGGTCTCGTTTTGATCACAACAACAACAACGATAATGACGACGACAATATTAACAAACGCGTAACATAAACAAAGAAAATGAATAAAATTATTATTATTTAAATTATCAGACGGGATTAGACGTAATTACGTTTGCAATTAGCAAATAATCAACTTTTAGATTTTACGATAAAATGTAAATCAAGTTTATTTTATCAAGTGCATTTTATTTAATTAAAATTTTGAAGACCGAAGATTTTAATAATCAGAAAGAAGAAAATAACTGAAATTGCTTCTGCTGGCACTGCTAATGTGCACGAGTTCCTCTCGAGGAAATGGCGACAAGAACGAACCAACCTCCATCAAATCTGCACTTGAAAACCTTTTGCCAACAAGGAGAGGACAAATCCGGCAAGTTCATGTCTCGGAAGATCAGCAGCGTGGCCGAGGAAATCTCCAGCAATCCGGGCGGAAAAGCACCGAGGGACTCCTACCGTGTTACCATCAGCCACCGGCAGATACCCACGTCGACCGGGGAAGGAGCGAGGCTGAAACCGACTCCTACGAAGGCTTTCACGATGGGTCAGACCGTGATCGGGCGAACCTCTCTTTTGGGCAGGCCAGTGAGTTCAAGGTCTCACAGAAGGGACGTCAGATATCGAAGGCTTCAGGCCAAAACCTACAACTTTCTCGAAAGACCGAAAGATTGGCAGGCCCTTTCTTACCATCTCGTCGTGTGAGCGCTTCGTTTGTTGTTTGTTGTTGTTTATTGTTGTTCCGCTTGAATTTTTAAATTCAATTCCTTGCGAAACGGAAGAATTCTGCGTAGATGAAACAACCTGGTTGCCCGAGGCTTGTCAGAAGAGATTTCCATCTTTAATCTTTAAAATCCCTTTGAAATAAATACAATTTGAAAACCTCGGGGCAAGACGTAATAAATTATTAACGCATGTTTACTAACTTTTAAACAATTACTTCACGGATGGACCGGTGATGATGATGATGATGATTGTGACTGAGTTTACTTAATAATACCTTGATAACAATATTATTATTTTTATATTTATATAGCATTAATTGTAAAACAGATTAAAACGAAATAATTTATAAAACCAAAGACTACGTTTCCCTGAACCACGAGAATTTGGAGAAATTGTTTGGGACTTGTTTCTACGAACTCAGATGAAAATCTTTTCAATTTAGATTTTTTAAAATTTATTTATTTATATTTTTATTTACTTTTTATTTTATTTATTAAGCATTCCTTGAGAATGATTTCGAATGAAATTGCATTTTATTGATATTTTCCAGGATTGAAATCGTCTGCAACAATAGATGTTCATTTTCAAATTTAACAAGTTATACATTTTATAATACATTCAGACATTGGCACTGCTAATTTGCATTTCCTAACAAAACTTGCAATAAATTCGTTTCTAAGTTTATAATAAGATTTCATACTAGTATTTAAATTACGTGTCCAAATTTCATAATATAAAATTAATATTTACGAATGTTAGGCCAAAAAATGTGGTCCGCTTAAAGACAGGACGACCAGTATATAAAGTAATATTATCAGTAATAACAACAGTTGGTATATATATATATATTATATAAATAATAAATATATAATATAAATTATATTATATATTATATATAATATAAATTATATTATATATTATATATAATATAAATTATATTATATATTATTTATTAACATTTAACAATATTACTCCACATAATATTAGCCACAAAAGCTGGCAATAAGTTTAAAGTTTAGAAAGACCGATGAAATATATGTTAAAATTCTTAATTCAAAGAAAATATATATGCCCGTGTCACGTGACAAATTGTGGAAGCGAAAGTTTTCTCAGCGGATAAAAGTCACCAGGGGGCATTCCTTGACACTGACCTTCGGAAGTAGATCGAGAATGTAATTAATAATTATAAATAATAAAATAATTTTAAATGAAATAATAAAATAAAATGATTTTAAATTAAATAATAAAATAAAATGATTTTAAATTAAATAATAAAATAAAATGATTATAAATTAAATAATAAAATAAAATGATTTTAAATTAAATAATTGTAAATTATAAAATTATTTCAGTCGTTTTAATTTAGCAATTGACGTTTTATTTTGTATCAGACTCCTTTGCAGTTACTAATGGCAACCATTTTGATATCTATGCTCGGATTTCTTGGACGGCCTCGTTTATTGTTACATGGAATTTGACAAGATATTATTAGTTTTACAGATTATAAAAGGAAAAATAAATTACTTTTAATATTTAACGTCCCCAGTAAAATGAAATAATTAGCATTTAATAATAATTTTCATTTTTTTTGTTTTTATGTACAGTCTGGCAAATGTTCAGCCAATGATATGTAGCGCTATATAAATGTAATTTATCGATCTTAAGACCTTTGCTTTCGCTCGAAAAGTCATTCTGCTTATTCTCAGAATTCCGAATCCAGAGATTTCGAATGTCATTTTCGGTCATAAATCTGATGTGTCCAGAAAGAAGACAAGCCTTTTGTTGTAAAACAAATCCAAAGGTTCGCGGTTCGACTCCTAGGAAAGCGGTGCTGACAACCACAAGGTCGGAAAAATGCAGGTGCATTGTTAACTTTCGGTTGTTGCCTTTACGAGCGTACCTAAAGACGTACTGATACCTTGATTAGGACTTTTCACACCTGATTCTTACTGTCAAAAGCATTAGGTTTTCATTATTTATGCGAGCAAAGCAGGTGTTTTTTTTGTCTTGGCGAAAATAATCAAGTTATTATCAGTTAACGGAATTATTTCAAGTTATTTTCAATTTATTATTATTATTATTGCTATTAATTATTAAATTATTAAATATTATTACTGATATTATTCTGTTATTATGAATAATCTAATGTTATTGTTTTCAAATTCTAATAATCCAGTTTGAACGACATTGTTTAAAAGATGTATTGCAAACATATTCCACCACTAACATCAACACTTTGTTGCCAAGGTCACCGACGTCCATGATTTTTTTTTGTCCCGATTTGGCTTTCAATTCGATATTCTCGATGCTCTTGAGGGTCAAAATTGCATCCAGAGAAAGGCAGCTTTTCATATGAAATAACTTATATCTCGATTATCAGACTCGGTTCTAATATCAATTCTGGACTCTAGAATCGCTATCATAGCATCGCATCACTACTCCGTAACCATTGGCAATCTGAAACGCTGAAACATCGTCATCGTCGACGTCGTCGTCATCATCACCGTCATCATCACCGTCATCATCATCATCATCATCATCATCATCATCATCATCATCATCATCATCATCATTATCAGAAACTGGAAAACTTTCTGGTTTTAAGACGAGCTTTGGTCTTGTTAAACGATGAGGAGTTCGTGTGATTGGTTTCCAGGATTGACGTGGCAACGTGGAATCAATCACAGATCAACAGATCGTTCGGCGGCCATTTGTCGGTCACGAATGAGTGAACATCGATGGACGGGAAATTTTCATCCATCACTGGAGCGTGTCATTGGCGTTTAAGGTCTTCGTAGGGTAACATTTCGGAATGTAATTGGCCACCATCGTCGTCATCGCCACCACTGCCACCGTCGTTGTCGTCGTCGTCGTCGCCAACGCCATTTTTGGTTTCGCAGTTCACTATGTTTCTCTCAGGTCTAGGGAGTAAGGGTAAAATGGAAAGTACCAAACTCTTTAATATCAATATATATTATATTATATTATATTATATTATATTATATTATATTATATTATATTATATTATATTATATTATATTATATTATATTATATTATATTATATTATATTATATTATATTATATTATATTATATTATATTATATTATATTATATTATATTATATTATATTATATTATATTATATTATATTATATTATATTATATTATATTATATTATATTATATTATATTATATTATATATATAGTAAATAATATTCACATACATTTTCTCCGGGCTTGCACCCCCCGCCAAAGCGTTTTAAATCCTCATCTGGTTTCATTTTTCATTGATTCTCATAAAAAATTGGAGGTTTGCTTGGGACGGGTATCGTCAAGTTTTTCAATTTCGTGGCTTTCAATTTATTTCAATTTAATTCAATTTAATTCAAGAATTCGTTCAAAGTCGATTTTGCATCAAATGGCTTCTTGCATTAGTTTTTGTTCAAATCACCCTTAAAATTCAAAACTACTCAATTAGCGCTACATAAGTGCGTCCACACAGACTGTCATTGTCCGATAATTCATTTACTGCAAAACATGGCTTCTCATATCTTGTAACAAATCTGATTTTCATTATCTTCTGCTTAATTAATCACCAACATCTTCCATCAGAAGCAGAAAACTGTCAAAGCGTGACTTAAACACGGACCATTAATAAATAAATAATTATTAATATAGAATAATCAAAGCATCACACGCACCTCCAAACGCACGTACACGTACCTCCCCTCGTTGCGTAAGAAAATGAAAAGAATTGAAATCGCAAGGATTAATGGTTCGTGTTGACACAGGAAGATTCTCATACGAATATTTTTGCGTGTTGTTCGTGATAAGAGCTTCAATGGAATTGTAGGAGTGCAGATGTTTGGATGTGCAAATTACTCACTTCAAAGGACAGGGTCTCTGTGAACAACATCTCCTGAGATTCATTTAACGTCGTCGTCGTCGTCGTCGTCACTGCTTTTAGCTCGACAAATTGGGTCGACGTCTTAAGGAGGACATTTTTGAAGTTTCGTTTTCATCTTCATTTCAAGAAGGGTCGGATTAAGTTGCACGAAAAGTTGTCTTTTGAAAAACTGAAACAATCGATAACTTTAAGTGTTCAAGACTATTGTAAATATTTCAGGAAGCAGTTCATTTTTGTAGCGCCAAATATTTCTGGATAAATTTCTTCAATAACTTAACCACCTCCGGATGAAATCGAACAGAAGAGAATGCATTGCGTGTGTGTGTGTGTCCGTGGTTACCACGACAGAATCTGATTTAATTAACATTTTCACAACAGAGATGAACACTTCAAATAAAAGTCTTTTTGCTCTTCCCCGAGGAACTTCCTTTGATGGAAAATTGTTCGTTCGTTCATTCTTCCCTCTCTATTCATCCATCCGTCTATCCGTCCGTCCGTCCATCCATTTATCCATCTACGCGCCCATCCAGCCATCCATCTTCATAAATCCAGAAGCTAAGGAAGATTTCACCATACCCTGAGGGTGCAAAGAGACTTGGAGATTGATTGTTCGGTTTGGATTAATGAATGGCTTTTCAAAGATAAACAACGTTTTTTTTTTCAGTCGTTGGATTAGTCACCCTGAACATTACTATCATCACCACCATCATCACCATGGGCATCATCATCATCACCATCGACATCATCATCATCACCACCACCATCATCGACGTCGTCGTCATCGTTACCATCGAACGTCATCATCTCCATCGTCCGAGTCACCATAATCGCCTTTTTAGCAATTATCTTTGCCATCCATAACAATTACGACCAGCAACAGGAGTAGTAATTACCACGTGTCGATGACGATGACGACGAAGACGATGACGAATGACGAATGAGAAGAGACAACAACAACAACGACAGCAACAACAGCAACAGCAACAACAACAACAACTGCTTGTAGTTGACATCGAAGTCGACGTCTGTTGAAAGCAGTTTGAAGATCGAAAGACATTCAAAACTCGAAACTCGTCTGCTTTTCTTCAATAAAAACGAGGCGGGAGATCTTATCGGGTCACTCGCTTGGAGTTCCGGTTAATGATTCAACGAAGCATTCCACTTCGTTTCATCCTTCATTCCATCCTTCATTCCAATCCTTCATTCCATCTTCCAAGTACCACCACCTTCACTGCTCCATCCATCCGTCCGTCCGTCCGTCCTTCCATCAATCCATCCATTCATTCGTCCAATCATTCATTCACTCCTTGCTCGTCCTCAGCATCAATTCATCTGCAATGCACGGACACCTTTTGTCTTTGCCCATACAATATGATTTATATTTTGGCTTAGATGTTTAATATCTGCAATATATTACATACATACATTACTTTGTACCTGCAATATATTATGTGCGCCATCTATCACATGCTGGAGAACGAAATACACAGAGTACATAATATAATATAATATAATATAATATAATATAATATAATATAATATAATATAATATAATATAATATAATATAATATAATATAATATAATATAATATAATATAATATAATATAATATAATATAATATAATATAATATAATATAATATAATATAATATAATATAATATAATATAATATAATATAATATAATATAATATAATATAATATAATATAATATAATATAATATAATATAATATAATATAATATAATATAATATAATATAATATAATATAATATAATATTAATAAACAGAAACAACAAAAACAACACTAAGACATTTAGTACAGTCCAGAGAGTACTGAGAACTGCGCTATTAAAGTACATTTCTCAGGGCATTTCGTGGTATTTTCAAATTAATCTCATCTTGAAAACTCTGGCAAAGTTGCATCGAACGATTGCCTTCCTGCACACGACCGTAAATGAAAAGTCATTTGAAACAACCTTTCGATATCCAAGTCTTGCAATACCAGAGTCGTCGTGTGAGGCGAAACAGCGCTACATAAATGACAAGGAGAGCGTCGGGTGTTGCTTACAATTGTTTTGTTATTATCAAAGCCGTCATTTTGATTTGATTTATGAGGACAAATCGCTCGAAGAATTGGTAAAGGCAAGGATTAAGGTCATGATTGTGATCTCGGACCCACTCAGATGACAATCGTGGTGATGGTGTTGAAGATGATGGAAATTATATTCATTATATGGAAGATGGCGATGATAACGATCACGGTCATGATGACGACGACGACGATGATGATGATGATGATGATGACAGTGATGATGATAGTGATGATAAAGGTGGTGGTGATGATGATCACGAAGATGGTTCCACCATTTCATTGCCTCCGAGCAATTCTGCTCTTGAAGCACCTGCTGCTTCCCAATGGGAAAAAACAAGAAAAAAAGAAAGAAAGAGATGATTATGATTATGATTGTGGTTGTGATTATGATTATGATTATGATTATGATTGTTGTAGTTCTTGTCGATAATATGTAATTGTTGGCCATTTGACTCAATAAAAATTAAATTGTTATTGCTTGTAACCCTTCGAGAGGAACAAACAAAAGAGCATTGGTTCTGCTCTTTCAGACCTACAAAGAATCTGGTGCCTTGCGACGTTCAAATATTGATGACGTGTCGGGGGAGGGGGCGAAACGTCACGGTCGAATGAACCATCAACAAGTGGCCGGGGAAAGATTTGTGCCTAGACTCGTCTTGTAATCTCGAGCCGTGCAAAGCTTCCCTCGGTCTTAATCCGGGCCTCGAATCTGTGGAAATTGTCCTCATAAAATTCTCGCGAAGGGCTTCAGAACTTTCAGAGAAAAAACTCTTTTTTCTTCATTCCATCTCGGAGAGGTTCTGAAATGATTCTTTAGGAGGTCGTAAGATTTCATTACTTCCCACCAACTTTTCGACCTCGAAGCGATTTCGATTCCTTAACTGCACTCAAACAGTTTTTTTGCCCCCAGCAGAAGATTTTCAAATCTTTCATCTCCTCTTTCAAATATATTTTTTTCTTCTTTTCTTTGTTTTTTTTTTGTTTTAAAGTAAAACGAAAGAAACTTTAAAACTTTATTATTTTTATTCTATTTTATTAAAAAATTTAAATATCTCCAGAGAAATTAGCGTTCGGAGCTTCGAATTTTCACCGAGAATTCGTGAGTGACTCGCCGGTGATGGAGTCTCGATCAAGTTCTTTCTTTTAATTCATTTATTTTTCCAAAGCCGAACTCGCATCCGGGACTTTAATTCTGATGGATGGACGGATGTCTGGAAGTTCAGCACAACAAAGGACTTAACTTTGAATTGTTTAAACTCATCGAGTATACAACACGAGGAAACCGAGTGCTAATCGATGATGACAAGAAAGTTGGTCTTTTATAATTAAATTAATGCAAATAAGCGATTGTTATTATTATTATCATTATTATTATTATTATTATTATTAGTATTATTATTATACACATTTTTCCTGCTTCTTCTCGGTCTCACAGCCGGTGATGAATGAATGCTGAGCACTACCAGTGCTCTCAGCAATTCATCCAAGAACTTTCCGAAGAATGTGGGCAGTGCCCAGTAAGGAGATCTTCTGAATCTCCGAAGTCTTTGGTCGTCCTGGTATCAACTCTACATACTTTGTAAAGTCTTTTCTTAGCGTTCCGAGCGCTCCTACAATTACCGGAACGACTTTAGACTTCACTTTCCACATCCGGTTGATTTCAATCTCCAGGTCCTTGTATTTGCTAATTTTTTCAGCTTCTTTGAGCGCGATGTTCTTATCATCCGGGACTGAAACATCGATTAGCAGGCAAGACTTGGATCTCCTGTCATGGATGACAATACTTGGATCTCCTGTCATGGATGACAATAATTATTAATATTATTATAATTATTATTATTATTATTATTATTATTATTATTAAATTAATAGAATAAGCGATTGTTATTATTGTTATTACTGTTATTATTATTATTATTATTATTATTATTATTATTATTATTATTATTATTATTATTATTAAATTAGTGGAAATAAGCGATTGAAAAACAATAAAGATGCCATGAATATGCAAATGTATCGGATATTAATGAGTTTCAACTCGTGATTGCTGATCTACGATAAGAATCCTCGAAAGAGGAACATAAATGCTAGCAAGCGTAAGATAATAAACATAATTTATTCTATCCAGAATAACAATAAAACATTATAATATTATAATTACTTTTCCTGATCAATGACTGTCATCAGTCAGAACGAGTCAAACCCTTATCTGTACATCTTTCTTTCGTGACTCAAAGGTCAAAGGGTTGGGTGGGGCTGGAGTTAGACCACCTACTTGGACGGACCACCTATGCTGATGGACCACCTATATTGACAAACCACCGGCGTCGCTGAAGACCGTAACCATAACAGCGCACCACATTCGATATCACAAGCATTTACAGAGCACACAGATCATGCAAACACACACATACACAAATACACACACACACACACACGCACACACGTGCACACACGTGCACCACCCAGTAGATCAAAGATGGCCGACGTACATCTCCCGAAAGGAGGCGCACGAGTTATTTTCAATCTGCCCTTCGAATGTGGACGAAAAGTGATTAATTTCCTTTTTTATTTTTTTGTTGAAAAATGCACAAAAAAAAATTAATTGAAGGAAGGACGTGGTGGTGGAGGAGAAAAAGGTGCCCTTTTGACTTGGCTTGATCTATGTTCTGAGATGCATTATCATCATCATCATTATTATTATTATTATTATAATTAATATTAATAATATTAATATTATTATTTTATAATTATTATTATAATTATCATTATTATTGTTGTTGTTGTTTTTGTTGTAACCAAAACATTTCAAACCCATTCCTTCTAGTTCATACTTTGTCGTCATTATCATTCATTTCAAAATAACTATTTATTTTAATTAATTAATTATTTAATTTTAATTAATATTAATTAATAATATTATCAAGATAATATAAATAATATCGAATAAGTTTAACTGAGTTAAACAAATGTTTACAAACAAACAATCCTGACGAAATTTAAAAATAAAACACAAATGATTGAATCTTTTCTCGCCATCCATTCATCCATCCATCCATCCATCAATCCATCCGTCCTTCTGACAATCCCTCAATCCGTCCATCCGTCCATCCATCACATTCCTTCGTGAAATGTCGTCCGCTTGTTTTCCAGGTTCCTGATGGTCTTCAAGTGTCTCCTTCTCAGCGTCTTCTCAACCATCGATCAGTACGAGGAGGTGGCAGGGATCTTCCTCTACTATCTTGTTGGTCTCGCTATTGTTGTTGTTGTTGTTGCAATTGTTGTTGATGTTGTTGACTATGTTGTTGTTGTTATTGATCGCGATGTTGTTGTTGTTGATGTTGTTGGTTTCATTTTGAATCTTGTTCTTAATTAGCTGTTCACGCCGTCTTTGGTCTCCAAGGTATGTCATCTCGAAGAATAATTAAGAAAGGCTAATTATACGAAATTAGGTTATAATTATATTTATAAAAAAAAACACAAAGAAAAATAAAATCGCGTCACCAAGGAAACAAAGCGATCTCAGAAAGCGTCAGACGCCATGACGAAGGATGTTCATTCACTGGAAATATTCCGTGCACTGGAAGCATTCGTTCAACTGGTCATTGGTCAGTTCGAATAAAAGGAACCAAGTCCCATCCAATTAGAACCCTTCCGGCTACCTAATTAGGCTGTTGATTACTCAATGTTGTTTTAATTAATTAATTTACGTCTACAACGATATCAACAATAGCCAAATAATAATAATAATAATAATAATAATAATAATAATAATAATAATAATAATAATAATAATAATAATAATAATAATAATAATAATAATAATAATAATAATAATAATAATAATAATAATAATAATAATAATAATAATAATAATAATAATAATAATAATAATAATAATAATAATAATAATAATAATAATAATAATAATAATAATAATAATAATAATAATAATAATAATAATAATAATAATAATAATAATAATAATAATAATAATAATAATAATTACAATATACAGATTATTATTATTATTATTATTCTATTTATTTAAAATATTTTTCCTTTGTTCTCTCCTCATTAAAAAGACTTCCTGGTAGATTAGTCGTTTCAGGTGCGTTCGTCGTCCACGTGACCAGTTTGTTTTCGTTAAGACTTCAATTTTTGAATAATTATTTCATAATTGAGGAAAATTCTATCAAAAATTGAGATTAAAAACCATGATTTTTTTTTTTTTGGGGGGGGGGGGGGTGATTGAAAATAAATTCGCAATTTTAATTTTTAAAGAAGATTTATTTTTTTAAATTATTTAATAATTATTTAATTTTTAATTAATAATTATTTTAATTTTTTAAGAAAATTTATTTTTTTAATAATTAATAATTATTTTGTTTAAATTATTAAAATTATTATTTGTTTTCTTTTACGTGTTCACAGGAGTTATTGATGCTCTTTTGGTTCTCGTTCGAATTCCTGGTCAGGGTTTGGTCTGCTGGTTGCAGATCGAGGTATCAACAACTGAGTGGAAGAATTCAGTTCATCAGGAGACCTCTTTGCATCGTTGGTTCGTAGACGTATTATAATTATTTATTTAAATTATTATTTATAAATTTATTTATTTGTTATTATTATTATTATTATCTATTGTTATTCTATTTATTATTCCGTTGCTATTCTGTTTATATTCTGTTCTATTGCAGTGGAATTCTGTTTTATTCCGTTCTTTACGAATCTATTATCCGCTCCGTTATTCATTGTGCCGTCCGTCCATCACGATAACCATCAGTTATTCCAGAAACGAGAATGTATTAATCGAATGGATGGTCTTTGGTGCCATGGAAACATGGAAACACTCACAGAACGCCCTACTCAGTGGCACCCATCCGGTGGCACCAATCCACCCTTCTTATCAGCCACCCAAACACCCATCCACCCATCTTATCAGCCACCCAAACACCCATCCACCCATCTTATCAGCCACCCAAACACCCATCCACCCTTCTTATAAGCCACCCAAACACCCATCCACCCATCTTATAAGCCACCCAAACACCCATCCACCCATCTTATAAGCCACCCACACACCCATCCACCCTTTCCATCCATCTATCCATCCATCCATCCATCCTTTCAGCCAAAAGTAAAAGTAACGTAGCTGGAGTTTCAAAAGCCAAAACAACAACATCAACAATAACACCAACAACAATAACAGCAACAATGACATAACAACAATAACAACAACAACAACAACAACAACAACAACATCAACAACGACAAAATCAGCGGCATCAACAACAATAAGAGCAACAATGACTGCAGCAATAATTCTGTTGCCATCAGATAAGTTGTCGTAACTCGCTTTCATGGCGGGAAGCTCTGAAAGTGGAGCATTTTCTGTCGGCATTCGGTTGCTCCAAAAGTGATGACGACGACGACGATGACGTTGACGGTTGCTGCACTAGGATTGATGATGATGATGATGGAAAAGGAAAAGAAAAATTATAAAAAGAATGTGATGATGATGATGATGATGAGGAGGAGGAGGAGGAGGAAGATGACGACACGTCAGAATGACTACTTTTTCGATCCCGCCTCTTGCATAATATTTCAGATTTTATTTAAATGGAGGACTTCTGTTTAATTCTCCTGAACGTCAAGAAATTAAATTTATTACTAATTATTAATAAATTTTATTAATTATTATTAATTATTAATTATTATTAATTATTAATGAATTTTATTAAATATTAATTATTATTAATTATTAATAAATTTAATATTAATTAATAATAAATTTAATTATAAATTTAATAATAAATATAATAATAATTAATAATAAATTTAATAAATAGAATCGTAAAAAATTATTATTTCAGATGAAATTCTATCCAATATTCAAACATTGATTAGGAATTGTCGTTCGGAATTGTCCGAACATTTTATTCCATTTCATTTAATTTCGTTTTAATTAATTTTTAATTTAAAAAATACTTTTTAATTCCATTTTTCACCTAATAACTATTCTATGGAATTTTTCACCATTAACGAAGAAAATTAGTTAATTAATAATGATCCTATTTATAAAATTGATTATTATATTTATTATTATTAATTATTATTAAATTTATTATTAAATTTGTTATTAATTAATTAATTAGTTTATTTATTAATTTATTTAATGGTTGATTTTATTAATTAAATTATTAAATGTTTTCTAATTTAATTTGGAATTAAATGCATATTTATTCTCACGAGATGTTTTTTTCTTTTTAAATGCTTTCTTGAGCCCATAAAGTTTTATTTCAAATTCCAAACTGCAGTACGTTGGCGCAAGTTTTAATTCATGGGGATGGTGACGATGACGACGACGACGATGATGGTGGTGAAGAACACGATGATGACGACGACGACGATGATGGTGGTGAAGAATACGATGATGACGACGACGATGATGACGGTGAAGAACACGATGATGATGGTGGGGAAGAACATGACGACGACGACGACGATGATGATGGTGGTGAAGAACATGATGACGATGGTGACGTGGGTGTTGACGCCTTTTACCTGGAGAAGTGACAGTCAAAAGAGGGCGCGAGTTTTATCGGTTCACCGTGGATTTTCGGAGTGAGGAGTTAGGGTAGGATTGGGTAGGTGCTGAGTGGTTTGTGGGTGGTTCTGGGCAGAGGTTTAGGTACCTTGAGTGGGCGTCAGTGAGTTTCTCTTTGCGTGCCACAAAATGCTTTTCCTGGATTCAAGACGTCGTTTTGTAGAATGTTAATAAACAGAAAATGTTCACCTTCCCTCGTCAGGATCAATTTAAATAAACAAAGATCTTTGCGTCACAGCTGACTAGGCATATCAAGTCTCCATCTCCATGACGACGAAGATGAAGATGATGACGACTACGACGATGACGACGACAATGAGTCAGAAGAGTGTATTTTATTTTATTGCTTGGAGGAAAAGATTACTTCGTGATAAAACATTTACATCCAGAAATTTCCATTTTTAGCATGAAATTATTTGTTTGATCTCTGAACGGATACCGGAATGACCATGATTATCATCACCATGATCATCACCACCATCATCATCACCATCATCATCACAATCATCATCATGGAAGCAAAAATATAGCCTGGAGATGAAAGGTGAAGAAAATTACTAACGATTGAATCTATTTCTGCGGAAAGAAGTCGTCGTCGTCATCATCTTCGGTTTCGTTATCCTCCGATAGATGTGGTTAAGGTCGTCACCCCTAGTTATCATTATCACCATCATCATCGTCGTCGTCGTCACCGCCACCATCATCGTCGTCATCATCATCATCAATACTGTTTATTTTCTTCGGCATAGCAAAGGAACTTAACGTTTTTCTCAAAATCGTTTCTTAAGCGGCTTCAAGTTTCGAAAAATTAGAATTAAAAAACAAGTAAAAATAATTTCAGTTTTGCCATTTCGTGACGTCTTTTGAGGCGTTATCATCAACGTCATCGCACTTGCCGTCGTCATCATCATCAGCATCGTCGTCGTCGTCTTCTTTTTCATCATTTTGGCTATTTACAGATGAATTAACTTCTTCCATGGAAACTATTGACAATCAAACTGGAGCGTCCCTAGGAAGGATCGCCGACTGAGGAACGCTCATGAATATTGAGTGGATGTTAATGAGTTCCGATTGTAAAATGCGAACGCATTGAATACTAATTAGGTCAAGAAAATTCAATGGCGAATCAACGTTTTGGTAACTGGGTTTAATTAACCTATGAACTCGTACGTGTTTGGCCTATTAGTAATGGAATCTTGGAGTGTATTGATGGTCCCAGTATGTCAAAGTATATCATAAATAATAATCATCGTCGTCGTCGTCGTCATCCTCATCATCATCGTCGTCGTCATCATCGTCATCGATTGTTTGATTGATCAGTTAATCGATCGTGTGATGTGTTCGAACACTTCCTTCTCCATTTTCAAGACATCACCTCGAGGTGGATATTGGCTTCCAAATCATACGTATAAGTATCGTCTCCATCGTCATTGTCGTCATCATCATCATCATCTTCACCATCTTCCTCATCATCGTCATCGTCATCATCATCGTGAATTTAATTTATTCAGATCGGACGATCTCTAATTCTATGGCGTCATGTGATTGGCTGGCATTGGTTCAATAATGATTGATGGTCCGATTGAAAGCGATTGACATTGATTGATTTCAATGCATTGGGATATCTTGACTTGTTTCTGTTATCAATGTTATTGTTATTGTTGTTTTTATGAATTAACTATCATCCATGTTTATTCATTATCAATTATAATTTCTTAATTAATATTAAATTCGTCGCTTACGTTTATCAATTATTCATTACGGTCCGCCATGTTACGGTCCATCATCATCGTCGTTGTTATGTTATCCCAAGAGGATTTATTAACATTTTCTACTCGGAAATTGACCATCGGACTGGCTGACTGGTGATGACCAGGACTAAAATAAGGCGTTGACCAGGACCAGAGGACACCTACCTGTCTGACTCTGACGTTTTTCTCTCCCTCTCCTTTTTTTTGAAGACCAAATTGAACTAATTTGGTTACTTTTAAGTATACAACTGAGGTGGCAGTGGAGTCGTTAAAGATGTTATTTTGAATATTTTAAGCATAAATTTTAAATATAAGTTTTAAATATTATAATTATAATTTTAGTTTCAGGGGTTGATGGAAAAGGTAAGCAAATCTCTGGATCTGTTGAAAATCCTTGCAAACTTTCCGATGGAAGATCCATTGATGATGGATGGATGGATGGATGGATGGATGGATGGATGGATGGATGGATGGATGGATGGATGGATGGATGGATGGATGGATGGATGGATGGATGGATGGATGGATGGATGGATGGATGGATGGATGGATGGATGGATGGATGGATGGATGGATGGATGGATGGATGGATGGATGGATGGATGGATAGATGGGTGGAAAGATGGTGGGCTTGATGAGCGGATAGAAGTAAAACGTTGTAAGAATCCTACTCATTCATTTGATGACTATTTTTAGGGACATTTTGAATAAGAAAAAATCGTTTGAAATATTTTCAATTCGGAACAGTTTTAGTTTTTATTTTATTTGGTGGCCATTCTCGGGCGGAGCCTTTTTTTTATTTTTATTGTTTTTTTCTGTTCGTCTGTCCGTTTCCATAGCAACGAATCTCCGACAGATATGGTCGTCATCGGTGCCAGCGTCGTCATCCTCCTGCTAGGTTCTGGCGGGAAAGTTTTTGCCACTTCTGCCCTGAGGGGTCTCAGGTTCTTCCAAATCCTTCGCATGGTGAGGGTCGACAGGAGAGGAGGTAGCTGGAAGCTGCTTGGATCAGTCGTCTGGGCTCATAGACAAGTAATTCGTTCGTCTATTGTGATTGTCCTTCCTACGTTCAATAATACCCTTTATCATATCTTCCTTCCGTCCCACGTCTACACCTGTATCTATCTATCTGTCTATCTGTAAGTCACTTATTTGTTCATTCATTCATTCTTTCATTGATCCATTGGTCCGATTGTGTTCTTCTTTATGTTCTCATACCTGTTGTTCAGGGAATAGCCCGTTACTATCGATGATGAAAGCTATAACAAAGCTCATCATCATCATTATTATTATTATTATTATTATTATTATTATTATTATTATTATTATTAATTATTAATAACGTATATTATGACATTCCTTTTTATTATTGTCATTGTCATTACGATCATTATACTTTATGCTTTCAACCCCAGAATTGATCATCGTAAAGATGACTGAAGCATGCGTTCCGAAACTTTTCAAAGCGTTTCCAAGAAACGGAGGTGGAGTGAATTCTGCCGTTGTTTTCGTGTCCATGGAGACTCCATTCATTCTGTCATTCTGATGACGTTCCTGTCATCTGGTGACTAATGACCGTGGCCTGAAAGCTTGCATTAAAGCTATTCTTAAAACCCGAGCTATTTATATTTGATCACAGACCAAGCTAGAGGTTCATTATGGCTACGACTAACAGTTTGAAAACCGACTTACATTTCCATCGATTCGAGAATACATTAAGGACGGCCTAATGGCTGATATGTGATGATCGAACTTTCACTCAAACTTCTCTCTCAGTGGGCTACCGGAAGTGTGGCAGGGGAATGGAAGGGGCATAAACGTGCCACAGAATGAGCCCTTAACAACCCTTAATTGTCATTAACTGCCTCCGAATATTTTTAAAGTCGCTCCGAAAGAAGTTTAAAAATAAGAAGCGGACTTTTTCTTGCCTTTTTAAAGAGATTTTATGACCTCGTTCCGATGCTTTCTCACGTGAGGTCAACGTGGGAAGAATTGATTCTTTTTGGGTAATAATTAGTAATAATAATAATAATAATAATAATAATTTTCAAATTAATTAATATTAAAATAATTATTGTTTATAAAGTGTTAATTAATCAAATAATAACGTAATTATTATTAATAATAATTTTTAAATTAGTTACTTAAATATTAAAATTATTACTATTATTAATTATTATTTAAATATTAAGATAATTTTTAATAATAATTTTTAAGTTAATCACATATTAAAGTGATTATTAGTAATGATTAATAATAATAATGATAAAATTACTTAAACGTGGATTCAAGCTAGTGATTTGAAGTATCATAATTTCCATTATTTACAACCACAACAACAACATGACAACCGGAAGTGCCATCCAAACAACGATCGATTAAGAAATGCCTCCAAATGTTGTTGTTGTTGTTGTGTATCGTGGAGTATTCCAAAAGATTGGCTAAACATAATCATAAATTAACATCATACATTCATATACATTTGTATTATATTCCTTGAACGTATTTTGACACGTGTACATGTACATTGAATTGGGATATTAATCAATTTATTTGTATTTAAAAGTATATTTGCGTTTATATATTATTAATCGGAAATATATTCAAGCCATTATTTCTGAAGCACCGAATGTTTGTCTCGCAAACATTTCACTCGAACCTGTAAAATATTTGGTGAGCATTTATTAAATCATTATATAAATATAAATATATATAATTATCTATTTATTATTTATTTATTTTTATTTATTTATCTATTTATATATTTATTTATTTGTTTTATTGATGATCTAATTTTAAAAAAAATCTGATCAAATGTTTGTGACCCTGAATAGGAACTATTTACAACGCTTTACATCGGTTTCCTGGGCCTTATATTCACTTCATTCGTAATGTATTTGGCTGAAAAGGAGAAAAATCCCAAGAAATTTGGAACCTTCGCCGATGCACTCTGGTGGGGTGTGGTGAGTGTCCGTGCCTGTTTATAATAAACTATTATAATTAATATATATTATAATTAATTATGCTAATTTATTCATTACTATTAATTGCGAATTAATTTATTAATTTATGTTAACAAATAACGAATAACTATTAAATTATGTTATGTTAAATTATGTTAATTTATGCTAATAAATCATGAATAATTAATAAATTAACGTTCATTTATTCATTTAACAGCCGTAATGTTGTTTACTTTATTTGAATTTGTTTGTATAATTTCCATTTGGTTCGATATTTTTAAATATATTTCTTCGCAAACTTTATTTTTTTGAAACGAAAAGTTAAATTTTAAAATCAATTTATCTTTTTAAAAGAAAAATATCTTCTTCTAGGCGTCTCTTGAAAATCTTAAAACCACGGCAGAATTGAAATTATTTCACAATTCAAAGACATTTTGAACAAATCCATGGCACTTATCAATGGCGTATCCAAGTACAGAGGCAAACCAAGCGAAGACCAATTCAATTGTAGACGAATGTCTGAAAAAGGAATGAATGAATGAACGAACGAACGAACGAACGAATGAATGAATGCATTGGTGCCGGTTCGTAAGGATTGAATGAATGAATGATTAACTGATACGTTGAATGGCTGCCATGGTGAACAAGGAATGAACGAATGAACGAATAAACGAATGAATGAATAAGTGATATAATACAAATGACAATGCATTTGAAACAATTCCTAGGCTCATATTAAAGAAAGTACAATTCCCAAGCTCCAGGCGTCCATGCATAAACATCGGCGAATCAATACGCCAATGATTTTCTCCAAATGGCAATAGATTACGAACGAGGCACGTTCTTTTGCTTATCTTCTGCTTTTTACCTGACCCACAAACGCCTACAATCAAATTGATAAATAGTAATAATAATAATAATAATAATAATAATAATAATAATAATAATAATAATAATAATAATAATAATAATAATAATAATAATAATAATATTAATAATAATAATAATAATAATAATTCATATTTTAACTTTTTTTGACTTTTAATTGGAATTTTAAGCTTTCCTTCTTTTCTTTTCAATTCTTTGTTGTGAAGGCATTTCAGTCGTCAATTGAATTATTGTTTATGGAAACAATTAAATTATTTTATAACAAAAATAAAATTTATCTCATTTAAAAACTTTTAACGCATAATTAATTTCTAAAATTTCTAAGTTCTGTAGCGGGATGATGACGATCATGAAGATGGTGATGATGATGATGATGATGATGATGATGGTGCTGATGATCATTATGAATATGGTGATGATCATGATGCTGCATATTAAACAAAATTAAATATGTTACATTCGTCTTTTTTTTGCCCAAGAATGTTTAATGCACACGACGATATTAATAGTTAATTATTACAAATTGTAATCAACCACATGAATAATTAATCAGATAACACTGTGCACGGTTGGCTACGGAGATAGTGTCCCAATAACAGGAGCTGGAAAGTTGATCGCTTCCGTCTGCTCCATCCTTGGCATCTCATTCTTCGCCCTGCCAGCGGTTAGCCCTTCTTCTGGATGCTAATGAATATTAATCGCCTGTTGAGTGGTACTCATGAATTATTAATTAGCATGATCGGTTAGTCGTCCTGAATTATCTTGAACAATGTTGTCACATGGATATGTCCAACAGAAAATGTTGATGTAAAGAATTTAAGAATATTAATTTCATAATTTCATAATTTATTTTGTATTTCAAGCAGCCAGTTGTGTCCATATATCCATAATGTAATATTGTCATAAATTTGATCTCCTTGCAATCCCATGTATAAAATAAATAAATAAATAAATACATAAATAAATAAATAATTAAATACATAAATACATAAATTTAAAAAAATATAAATAAATAAATACATAAAATAAAAAAAATAAATAAAATAATTAATTAAATAAGTTTCGTGTAAATCATGAAGTTCGACAAGAAGTCTTTTATATTCATCAAATTATTTATAACCCCTTCCGACACAAATTGAAGAAAATTTTAATCTTCCTGTCTGATTTATTAACATATTTATTTCTATATTTATTTATTTATTTATATATTTATTTAAACATTTATTTGGACATTTATTTATTTATTTATATCCGCGTAAATATCACTGGCAGACACTTCCTGCAAAACCAAAGATATAAAAAGCTAATAGAAGGGATAATGATGACGACTGATGACTATTGATTATTACAATTAGTGACCAATAACCAAGCATTGACGATGGTGATGATGACGATGACGACGACGACGATGATGATGATTGTGGTGATGATGATGATGACGACAACGACGACGACGATGATGATGATGATGATGATGGTGGTGGTGGTGGTGATGATGATGACGATGGTGATCTGAAAAGATGACACGCCGTTTAAATTAAAAGCGTCAGAGTTCATTTCCCTGCCTCTGATGAGTGACGTCATCACGTCAAAGCAGCAGAAATATTTTCCAATTCCACTGCAATTTTATTTACAAATAAAACGTTTTATTATGATTGACATCATAAATATTATTTATTATATTATAATATTAATTGATTATATTATTAATATTAATTATTAATTAACCTAATAATAGAGCAGCTAATAACATATCGATTCTAGTTTCAGCTTTATTAAATAATCATGAAAATCCAAAAAAGTCAAAATGTAGCAGGTGACCACGTGCCTCCTGGTGTTCAAGTGTTTGAAAATAAATAAATAAATAAATAAATAAATAAATAAATAAATAAATAAATAAATAAATAAATAAATAAATAAATAAATAAATAAATAAATAAATAAATAAATAAATAAATAAATAAATAAATAAATAAATAAATAAATAAATAAATAAATAAATAAATAAATAAATAAATAAATAAATAAATAAATAAATAAATAAATAAATAAATAAATAAATAAATAAATAAATAAATAAATAAATAAATAAATAAATAAATAAATAAATAAATAAATAAATAAATAAATAAATAAAATAAATAAATAAATAAATAAATAAATAAATAAATAAATAAATAAATAAATAAATAAATAAATAAATAAATAAATAAATAAATAAATAAATAAATAAATAAATAAATAAATAAATAAATAAATAAATAAATAAATAAATAATTAATTAAATAAATAAATAATTAATTAATAAATAAATAAATGGCAGAAAGTAAATAAATTGAAAATCCAAACTGATTTTCCAATCCTGAAAAGTCAAGGTCGTTCGTTTTCCAAGAGGAGCACTCAATGACACCGCAACACCTGCAAGTGTTTTTGAGTATTTTCTTAAAAAAATTACGCAAAATCCAAAACTGCTAATTTATGCTTTTAAAGTCGAGTTTGTTTGTATTTTGAAAATAATTATTTTTCTGAAATTATTTCGGAAAATATCCCATAATTTTATTTAGATTATATGCTTGTGCCAATCAGAACTCATATAAAACAATATTAACATAAATGTCAATGAAGCATAGTTTATTAAAAATAATAATAATGATGATAATAATAATAATAATTGTTAATAATAATAGATTTATTATTTGTACTTGCGCAGTAAGAATATTATATTATACAGTATTATAATATCGTTATAATAAAGGACATGACATAATAATATTATCATTTTATTCTATAACATATATCTATTTTATATATTTATAATTATAATAACAATAATAATAATAATAATCACGTGCATGTTTTTACATTCCAATTCATTAACACACGTCGGATTTTCAGACATTTCAAAATTCGAAAATTAAGAAAATTTCTTTTAAAATACTTTAAAATAACGAATAAAATACATTTTTTTAATTTAATAATTTTAATTATATCTCATTTAATTCTATATTTAAATATATTTTATATATATAAATTTATTTAAATATATTTTATATATTATATATTTTTATAAATAAATTATTAAATTAAATATTATATTAAATATATTTAAATTTAACGGAAAGGTTTTTAAAAAGGAATTTTCAAGTGAACGAGGACTTTTAAAAGACACTAATTATGAAATAATTATGAAATAATTATGAATTAAAATCTATTTGCAGAGGATTTATCGAGGATTAGCGGTTCAATTTTTCTTATTTTTTGAATTATTTGGTTTATTTTTTTCACGATATAATCCATTGGCTGATAAAATCACTAGGACTTGCATTAATTCCGACATGATTATCTTCTTCATTCTTCTCCTCCTCCTCATATTCCTCATCGTAGTCGTCGTCATCACATTCATCATTATCGTTACTATCATCGTCATCGTCGTCGTCATCACATTCATCATTATCGTTACTATCATCGTCATCGTCGTCGTCATCGCAATTCTTTTACTCGGCAATATAAATTGCAAGATGATCTCAGTAAATGTTTAATAATTACCGAATAATTCCAGATTTATTTGCTGAAATTCCAGTTTTTTTCCTCTGGTCTTAAACTGCGCTTTGAGACATTTTTCACCAACAAACATTCTTTTTACGTGGAATTACTTTAGATTTTCGGACGATTAATGCGAAAAAATCAAGTAATCCACTCATGAATCAAGGCTCCATTGTAAATGTTTAAAACACGACTTAAAAATTTTTTTTTTTGAAAATAAAGATTTAAAAGAATTCTTGAGTTATTCTTGAGATTAAAGATGATTTTTATAATTCTAAAATGATTTAAAAGCTATTTTTCGATTTAATTTTTATTTTATTATTATATATATATAATTTTATTATGATTTAAAATTATTCTTGTATTTCGAATAATTTCTATACAGCAACGTTCGTCGACGTTCCAAGGTCAGGAAATTAAAATGTTTCAAAGTCTAAATAATCGAAACTTCGGACGGAAATAAAGTCAGCCATTTTGTTTTGCAACATTTTTGGTCTCAACTCGTGAATTGCTGTTGTTGTTGTTGTTGTTGTTGTCTGCATATTCTTATTGTAGTGAACATTTGTGAACATTTATTTTTAAATAACTTTTTCCGTTCACAAACAATCATTTGATTGAGCTGCAATGTTGCTGTTGTTGCAGTTTGTTGTTGTTGCCGTCGTCGAAGTCATTGTTGTTGTTGTTGTTGCTGTTGTTGTTGCTGTTGCTGTTGTTGTAAACTAATCACCGACCGTGATGTCGACCATAAGACAGCAAATAACTGGAATTATTAAAATTTTCTTTTAAAACATCGCTGCAGAAAAACAGACACGAAGCAAATAAATAAATCATTTACGAATTGATTAATTCCAATTTTTAAATATAATTTTAAATAAAATCCCTGCAAACATAAACAACGTTAATATGTTTTCCTCTTTGTCACAAGAATATCTAATAAATGGAATAAATAGTTTTTTTAGATTAAAATGTATTAATATTACTATTATTAAATTATATAAATTAATGTTATAAGACATTATAAAATATTAATTTAATATTATAAAATTATACAAATTAATATTATAAAATATTAATTTAATATTATAAAATTATACAAATTAATATTATAAAATATTAATTTAATATTATAAAATATTAATTTAATATTATAAAATATTAATTTAATATTATAAAATACTAATTTAATATCAAGTTAAATTCGATTCCTCTTCTTTTTTTTTTCTTTCTGATAATAATGATAATATTGGTAATAACAATGGTAATTATCGTAATAATTTTTGATTTATAATGCTATAAATATAATAACATATTTGATAATACATATAGCATATATATCGAATAGTCCAGAATATATGTAATATATAATCATTTGTCTTACCATTGTCACTCTTAAGAACATATTACATTAGCATCACCCAGCTTCATCAACATCATTGTAGTCACCATCAATCATAATCATCTTTGTCCATTTTCATCATCAGCAATTATTAGTCATCATTTCATATGTATATATATATATATGTATATATATATATACATATAAATACACATATATGCATATAATACAAACAGGGCATCCTGGGCTCTGGGTTCGCCCTGAAGGTCCAACAACAACAGCGTCAGAAGCACCTGATCAGACGCAAAGGACCTGCAGCTGTCCTCATTCAATCCTTGTGGAGATGTTACGCTGCAGACGAGGATTCAACGTCCCTGGCCACCTGGAAGATCCATCTCAAGCCTTGCAGACCCGCTCAGAAGTTAGGAGGAGTTTAAGTTTAATAAATTAATAATAATATTATTATTATTATTAATTATTATTATAATTATTATTATTATTGTTGTTGTTGTCGTTATTGTTAATTTATTTAAATAATTTATCATTTCATTGGATGTCTGAAATGTCATTCGAGGTTTATAGCCTTGAAATCTTAAAATCTTCTGTAATTTCATCGAACAGGATTTCATTTTCACTTTCCGAGACAAATTTCTTTCATTTTTACTTTCGAACGGTTTTAGAAACTGATTTTAAATTGAATTATTTCAATAATTTAAATTTAAATATAAATAATTCAATTTAAATTCAATTTAAAACCGATTAAGAATTGAATTTTCAATTTCATAAAAATGAAAACACGAAGGGATACGAAAAAGCAAATCAAACGCTTCAAGAAATCCCTTCTGACTTTAATAATTGATTCATTTTCCTGATTTTATCGGGTAATTCAATTTTAATTCAATGTTTTTATTCTCTTCTAATCAACAACACGCCGTCTGCCATTCTTTTGTTTATTACTTCTAAGTGCATCCGGAAGCATTAGAATTCAAACGATGCATTGAAGGAGCATTAATTCATCGAAATCAATGCATCCCTCCGTCGACAACAGACTATCGTGATGCGTGATCCCATCTAAATCCAGAATGTTTTCATCGCAATCATCTCTAAATTCAGCCAGCACCATATTTGGCACGCGACCCATCCTTTCATTCTCGTCGTTGTCATCATCATCATCATAATCGTAACCGTCGTCGTCATCTTCGTCGTGACGTCATCAAGATCATCATCATCATAATCACTTTTCCTTTTTCTTGTCTTCCGGCGCATTTAATGGTTATCATTATGCTGCCTGGTTGGCTGGATTCCTTTAAATTGCTCCAGAAACTATGATGATGACACGGTGATTGCGTGATTACATGATTACATGATTACATCGTGAGAGACCTTTTTTATAGTGCAAAGGTCACGTCGCATTTTCTAGGGCAGGTCACGGAAAGGAGTCCGGAAAAATGTTTGTGATTCTATCCACGAGTTGCTAGTTTTATCTGCGTCTCGCACAAGTGTCATTTACGTTTACGAACGTTTATAAATATATTAACTAATTATTGTAACAAATAATTAGTTAATTATTGTAACAAATAATTAGTTAATTATTGTAACAAATAATTAGTTAATTATTGTAACAAATAATTAGTTAATTATTGTAACAAATAATTAGTTAATTATTGTAACAAATAATTAGTTAATTATTGTAACAAATAATTAGTTAATTATTGTAACAAATAATTAGTTAATAATAATGATTAATTATAAAAATAAATAGTAAACCAATTGATCAACTGAATAAATAACTAGTTAAATAACAACCAAGCAAACTATCAGTCGACCTGTTAAAGTTTCAGCCACAAGAGCAAGGCCAACACTTCGTTCATAAGCAGACTATCAACACGGCGTAAGGATACAAGCACCGGTCTCGCGGCGGGCGGAGTAGGCGGCGCGGTGCAGCATCTCAACCTGAGCTGCTCCATCACCGGTCTTCACTCGCCGATGCTCCTCAGCAGGTCTTTCCTGTGCCGCTCCAACAACGCCGTGGCAGAGGACAAGGAGGACGAGTACTGCTACAACGATAGGTCCGTCAGGTGGGTCACGTGGTTGACGAGTCAGCCAATGGTTGATGAGTAAATAAATAAATAAAATACATAAATAAACAAATAATTAATTAAATAGTTACATATATGGATAAGTAAATAAATAAGTAAATAGATACGTAAATGAATGAATAAATAAATAAATAAATAAATAAATAAATAAATAAATAGAACTGCACCACAAACAATCCTGTGGACATCTTTTCACAATTCTGGACAGAAAAAAACTTTTTCTAGAGCTCTCCTGACCGACTGTTATTTGTCACGTAATCTTTAGTATTTCCTAGCTGTAGGAATAATATAATAATATTATTATTATAAAAATAATATAATTTATAAAAAATATAATATAATAAAAAAATAAAATATAATTTAATAATAAAATTACTAAATAATAATGATAATAATAATAATTATTGTTAATTATAATATAATCCATTTATAATATTAATAATTATTATTAATTATAATATAATCCATTAATAATAATTATTATTATTATTTATATCATATTATGTGATTTATAATATTAATATTTTATTATGATTACTTATTGTTTTACACGTCGAATCATTATTTCACCATCCATTCATCTGTTGTTACCAATGGGTTTTTATTATTCGTTATATTATTATTTTTTATTATTTATGCTTTTTCCTTTCAGGAGTCGGTTGAGTCTGAGTGACTTCCATCATTATCAGAACCTGCTTTCCAATAATTTCCATAGACGCAGCGATTACAAGGAGGCTGAAAGTAATTATAAATTATTACGTTACAATTAAAGTAATTATAAATTACGTTACAATGAAAGTAATTATAATTTACATTTCCATGAAAGTAATTATACTTTACATTTCCATGAAAGTAATTATACTTTACATTTCCATGAAAGTATTTATAATTTACTTTTCTATGAGAGTAATTACAATTCACTTACAACGGCAATCAATTCACTTCGAAGTGCATCACAGACGCTTGCTTCGCTTTCCATTTTCGTTCCCAGCATTTCATGGCAAAATTGCCTCATTAGTTGATCTTCATTGGATCAATACATTATTCATGATCACATATACGACGTTATGATAATGATAATTACTATAACAACGATAACGACAAAATACAAAGTGTTCCTCCAATCATGTTTTTTGACGTTGTTTTATTATAATTTATTACGTTTAAAATATTATCTTCAATAAATATTTTTTGAAACTCTTAAACGATACGTGATCATCACGACTTGTTATTATTATTATTATTATTATTATTATTATTATTATTATTAATGTTATTATTATTATTGTTATTATTATTCTTATTATTATTATTATTATTATTATTATTATTATTATTATTATTATTATTATTATTATTATTATTATTATTATTATTATTATTATTATTATTATTATTATTATTATTATTATTATTATTATTATTATTATTATTATTATTATTATTATTATTATTATTTCATCGTCGTCGTCACCATAGTCGTTACCACGAATAGCATCATTATCAGCGTCATCAGTTTCATTACCGGAAATAATGTCTTCTCCTTCATCGTCGTCGTCATCACCGCTATCACAATGATAATCTCAAGAAATGCTTTTTGAAGACTCGCAGCATCTGAATTCGGGGGGCATCTCGAATTGGAGAAAAAAAAATTAAAAAGAATTATTCGCTTCCAACTTGTGTCGATAATCACGCAACCAATTAATTTTAATCAAACTCTTTATTATTATTATATTTTAATAATCACCTTCGGCATTTCATAAAATCGAAACATGATAATAAATAAAAAATAACAATAATTAGTTTTGAACTAAAATTCCACTCGAATTGAACTGAAATTACGAATTGACTCGTTGAAATGAGAAACGGAAAAGTGAAAAATAAATTAAATAAATAAATACGAAATAAATTAAAATTAAATTAAATAAAGAAATAAATAAATAAATGAAAAACCCGCGCAGACGAAGACGCCGACGACTCAGAGGGAGTGACCCAGCTGACGGAAGTTCACAAGAGGACCATCAGAGCCCTTCGCAAGATTCGCTACTTCGTAGCCCGTCGAAAATTCAAGGAGGCATTTCGACCTTATGATGTCAAAGACGTCATTGAACAGTACTCGGCAGGAAGTCTTGACGTCTTGACGAGGATCAAAAGCCTTCAGAACAGGTGTCTGTCGTCATGTCGTGTAGTGTCATGTCACGAGTCTTTCGATTCGCTTCTGGAGTTGATTTTTCTGTTTTCATTTTATTTAGGAATTGGTTTGGTTCTTTGATAGTTTGATGGTTTTATAGTTCAATTGTTAGGAATAGTTTTAATTCTTAATAATAATTTTAAAGCGAAATTATTATAATAATAATAAATTTAATGACAATAATACTAATTTAACATAATAATAATATTTTCAAATCCAAATTATTATTAATATTAAGCAATGATCACTCCACGTGAATTGCAAGTTTATCGTTTTTTGGTTTGTATTATTTGTTATTATTTATGTTGCATTCTTTCAGCAATTCTTAATACTAATTTCAATTCTTAGTAGTAATTATTACAATTCTTAATAATAATAATTTTAATTGTTAATAATCATTATAATTCTTAAAAATAATTTTAATTCTTAATAATAATTTAAAATCTGAATATTAATTATTACAATACTTGAGAGTAATTTTAATTTCTAATATTTTAAAAGTTAATTTAAGTTTGCATTTCAGAGTCAATGATTAATGGTTTCAGGATCATCCTGAACGATTACCTTTTAAAGCCATCGTCGTCATTAATATTAATGTTGTTTATTTTCTTGTTTTTCGCTAATTCAATATTATTATTATTTCGATTCTTACTGTTATCATTGACATAAACATTGTTATTATTACTATTATTATTTTATTATTATTATTATTATTATTATTATTATTATTTTATTATTATTATCATCAACATTATCGTCGTCATCATCATCATCCCAGGCTGGATCTGATCCTTGGCAAAGCGGGCTCCAAAAAGGTCACTGCGTACGAGTCGAAAGTAACACTGGCTTCACGGATCGTAAAAGTTGAAAGACAGGTACAGTTGAAAGACAGATTAAGTGATCATACTCAACTCATCTATTATTTTAAAGTTATTATTATTATTGTTATTATAATTATAATTATTATTACTATTAATTATAATAATAACAGCAGCAGTAATTAGCTATTATAATTATAATAATATGATTAACTTCCCCAGGTTGAAGAAATAGAGAGTAAATTGGACCTCTTGATAGACATGTTCAAAATTGAAAGCTGCAGAACCAAATCCCTGTTGGCCAACGAACAAGCCTCTCATCTGGCAGAAAAAAAATCTTTCCAGCAGCAACAGCAACAACAACATCATCATCAACAACAACAACAACAAGATGGAGGCGCGGAGATCACTGACGAAGCAGACGACCGAGAGGAGGGCAGACTGAAAAGCGGAAAGACAAACTCAGCTGTACTCAGCGACAGCAAGTTCCAGAGCGAACCGTCTGTGACCACCGACTGTTTACCACAATCGAGATTAGTGCACAGGAATCTCTCCGATCTCGGACCTAGGCGCATGAGGAAGGTCAAGCCGTACTCGAGGAGATCCCTGAACAACCAACTCCACTTCCCGCACCTCAACTACGGAGTCAAAGAGGAACCGGAAACTCCGGAAACCAGAAACGATTTGCAGCTTCCCGACAGCGAGACGATCATTCCTCCTCTGACCGTGATCGAAGCGGACCGTGCCTCTCCCTCTTCGCCGGTGAACGAAACCGTCGACATGAAGAATCTCGGACATCCTCAACTCAAACGTCTTTCAGCAAATTACTCGAGCGAATCTCAGAACACGAGGCAGATTTTTTAAAAGTCTCTTATCAGTTTCGAAACAGTCGCTTGCTTGAAATTAAGGAAAAAATATATATATATATAAAAAAATAATTCCAAAATAAAAAAAAACTTCTTTCGGATTCTCCCACAGAATCAGAATCGAGATAACAGTTCTGTAGAGTTAAGAGTGATAGATTTTCTGGTTTCATTATTTTCAGTCTATTGGTGATTGGAGCATGTTTGTATTAGGAATAATAAGGACTGGAAGAATCCCTAAGCCCTGTGTCGACACACAAGAAACGAAGATTAAAGATTATCACTACCATCATTACATCACCTCCTTCTTCACCATAGTTATAGGTTAATAAATATATAAATAACTTAACTATAACTTTTATTTCTGCATAAATTTAACTATTATCAAATTAATTATAAATCGTGTCCTTGGCTGACATGTAGATACATGATTATCTCCATTCTCAATGACTCGTATCTTCATCATTAATTTATCGTCAACATCATCGTCATCACCACCATCGCCCAACTCCTTAAAACCTAAGACCCCTCTACCACTCCCTCTGCCACACACACTGTGAATTAATTACATCCCAATACACCTTGTGGTGCGACGTTGGAAAGCTTCGAAGATCAGAGAGGCACAGGTGTGGAAAATTTAATCAGGTGTGGAAATTAAATGCCTTCAAACGTTGGGCTGTTAATTAGCTTTCGTCTGCCCATTGATTATCTTTAATGGGACCGACGATAAGAGACCATAAAGCCATTTTAAGGTGTCACTATGGAGACATCTTCTCGATTCTTAAAGAGAATTGAGCGCTAAATACTAAACCTATAAAGGTTTTTATTGCCCTGTTTGGAGTAATAAATAGATTTAACAGAATAAAATGCTTCCTAATTGCAGAATCCACGTGGCCCTTAACATTGGTTAAGAGACTCTCACTGATTGGTTGCAACAACAAGTTTACATTCAATGTCAGTAATTGCCGATGACTTTAGCTGGAAACATTGGATCCTAAAAATGTCGAGCAAGTGAATTTAAAAATGAATTATACGATAATTTCCCTATAATCTCCATAAATCCCCAAAAATAAAACATAAAAATCCGTCGGAAGACGTTGAACACGCAAAAGGAAATTAAATAAAATTCATTTAATTAAACATTTAACTTTTAAAATCTAAACAAACCCGTCAGGAAGCAGCACCCAACCACTTGATTCTTACTTCCGGAAGAGCCACTAAATACGCGCACGAATTCCTAATTAACTTCGTTTTAACTTTCAGTCCCAAAGTTTTCAGCAAATTCATGAAAATTCAGAAATAAATAAATAAAAATAAAAGAATTGAAAACAAAAAAACAATATCCACAAAATTTATTAAAAATGAGTTTCAAATCTTTCAAATCCCACAATTGGAAGTAACTTTTAAAATCAATAAATTAATCGATTTACAACAAATTCTGTAAAAACATGAATAAAATTTAAAATAACCCAATAGAAATTACATTTTTGATCTCCGAACGCGGCGCGAGCGACGCAACGATCGGCGACGACGACGCAAGTCTTGACGTGTTTGTCCGACATCCGTCCGGATGCGAGTCGTCCAAAATACTTTTCCATCTTCCGCCGAGCAAACGTTCAGCAAACGAGGAAAAACATCGAAGCAAAGTTAAGCACAAAATTACAGGCAAGTCAAGCATGACGGGGCCAAAATGGCCAAAATGCAAATGGAGAGCGCGACGTCCTTTGACGAAAAGCGACTTCTCAAAGAACATTTCGGAGGAAAGTAAGACTCGAGACTCGCAGAAGAGATAATCGGGAGAACGTGCGATCTCCATCGTCGTCGGAGCGTCTTCAGCCTCCGGCAGCTCCGGCAGCTGTAACAACCGTCCAAATTGAAATGAAGGAGAGGCTCCGTGACATCCCTTCAAAAGAGTCTTCTTTAAAAACGATAGGTGGCGCCCCCGAACGAGTTATTTACAAATATTTATAAATACACGTGTCGGTCCGAGATAAAAAGAGAAAAAAAAACTGCGACTCGATCGATTGCGGAATTTAAGTACGGAAATGCACAAAGAAAAAGATCGTCACGAACTCCTCACGTTCAGACCGAACCAAGAAGTCGAAGGGTCCCGTCCGTCCGACCGACCGCCAATCGGTCTGTCTGTATGTACGTCCATCACAGGATGCCGTTGGTGTAGTACTGGAATCCGTCGTAAAGTTTGGTGGTCAGCGAGTTTATGCTCGAGTCGACCATGGAGTCGATGAGCAGCTGAAGTTGTTCCTCGGTGAGGTTCATGTGGAAACGATCCTTCAGGGCCTTCATCGTGGCAGCTCCTCTGCCAAAGCAGGGAAGTTGGCAGCCTGCGTTGAACGAGAGAATGATTTAAAATGAGAGGAGAAAACCGAAGACCGAAATGCTAGAAAAGCAATGAATTGGAAAGATTTTAACGATTCTAAATATAAGATGTATAAATTAAGAAAGTAAGCTTGTTAACGATCCAAATAGTAAAACTCCTTTGAAGTCACTGAATAATTCACAAATAGTTTTATAAATATTAAACATAAAATATTTATTAATTTAACATTAAAAATCTATAAATTATATATATATTATATATTAATCATATTAATATTCCCATTTGGTTTTATGCAAAATGAATCTATCAATCTATCTGCATAGAGCCATTACCAGCTTGCATGATTTCAATGATGGGCACCAACTCATCCATGTGCTTCCTTGCTGCCACCAGACCCTGAAGCATCAGGATCTTGTAATATTCAAACATGTCACTTTCCAGGCCACCCATCACCTGTTTGAATGATCGATTGATTGATTGATTGACATTCTAACTTTTATTTCCTTATAAATTTAATTATAAATAAATATATAAATAAATTAACTATAACATTTATTTCTGCATAAATTTAGCTATTACCAAATTAATTATAAATCGCATCCTTGGCTGACGTGCAAATACAAGTTAACGACATAAAAATAAAATATGAACTTAGACGACAATAACAACAACAACAATAATAATAATAATAAGATGCAACTGGCTGACTTCCAATGCTCAGAAGCAATGCATGGCTACCTACAGGAGGTCAGTCACTCACTTCCACAAACTCTCTCGTCAGCTTGAAGGCAGACGTCTCAAATCCGAGATTCTTTCCTGGAGAGATGGAAAGAATGAATCCAAAGTCGATGTGGATGATGTGTCCGTGAGAGTCGAGCAGTATGTTTCCATTATGTCTGGAATTAAAAAAAAAATATTTTCTGAAAATTAATTTTTATGGCTTCATTAATTCTGAATTATTGTTTAAGCAATAATGTTTATCTACTTTGGCCACACTTTGGGTATTCTGGATGGATGGATTCTTAATGAAATAAAAATTTGATTTGTAAAACATCGATACCTGTCTTTGACTTGAAGGAGATAGCAGACGATCGAGTAGCCGGCGCAGCTCTGCACGAAGTTGTGCTGGGCCTGCAGAAACTCCTCGGAGGTTATCGGACCGAACTCGTGGATGAAGTATTCGAGGAGCGACTTCTGGCTGTTCTTCTTGACTTGGTGCAGAGAGACGGCGTTCAAGACCGGCTCGATCATGCCGCTGTCGTTCGAGGTCACCAGGATCCTGTACGGTCGGATCCACAGTGCCAGGTGTTCTTTCTTCCAAATGTTCTGATTTAAATATTCAAACATAAACAAATTATTGAAGGACTCTAATGAATGTCTTTCAATGTTTTCAGCGCCCCTGCAGCTCACACGCACGGTGCTATATAAATGACACATTATTAATATTATTATTATTATTATTATTATGTTTGGAGTAATTTCAGCAAAGCCTCTTCAAATATTCTTCATCCAAGTTACAAAAAATTTATTCTTGATTATTATTAATTGTGAAATAAATTTGCTTAATTAATAAATTAATTGCCTCGACAGTTTTAATTAAATCCATCAGATTCAGATTCCCTTTATTATTGTGAATAAACAACAACAATGACAACAAAAATCTAAAATTTTATCCAAAAAAAAACAACAAATCAACATCGATAGGACACGAAACTCACCTGCAGCTGAGTAAGGAACTGATAAGCAAGAAGTTCTTGTCTCAAATCATCGCCACATTTGATGATAACCGACAGCAGCTTCCAGTTGGGAAGGTTTCCGTAAGGAGAACTCTCGCGGATCCTGTTGATCTTTTCCTCCCACGGCTCCTTCATCGCGGCCGCGGACGGATCTTCCGGATCCCTCTGTAAGATACGAATCGAGCGACCTTTTCGTTAGGGATTCGAGTGCTCCGTTAATAAAGGTTCGAGCGAGTCGTGAAAGAAACTCGCCTGAAACTTCTTCTTGGGCGTCACCAGGTTCTCCGAGAGTCTCCTTCGGATGTCGCTGGCCGATATCAGGGTGGGCTCCTTGCTGTCCGCACTGGCTGCACTCTCGATGGAAAACTGGGAGATGGTGTCGAGACAACGCTTCGACATGCTGAATTGCTGTCCGAAAAGTAGATTAACGAGGCATTAACTCAAATGAATAAAAATTATTAGCAATGCAATGAAGCAGCCTAAAATGCTTTGGCAGGGGAACCAAAACTTAGAGGAGAGAACAAAGGACTGGTCTATCTGCATGCATTAATGGTTAAATCTGTATCTGCCTGCATGAGGTCTGGTGCACCCCAACCCCTGAAGATTTGAATCAGATAACTGACTAATTAATATTATTATAATTAGGTTAATTATTATTATTATAATTAATTAACCAACTAATTATTACCTGTATAATATCATCATCTTCTTGGGACCAGCAGTCGTTGTCGTCAAAATCCGCCACGCATCCGGGCAGGTTCGCGACGGGTTCCGGACGGAGGGTCCGAGACGGGGGATCCGCTTGGATGCAGGTCGAAAGGTCGTCGTTGGACTGGCAGGACATCAGGGAAGGAGAGGCGTATTGGAACATCTTGCTCTGCAGAGGAGCTATGTGAGCATTCTCGCATTCGAGAACCTCAACGTAGATTAAGTAAGGAGCCTGAGAAATTAAAAAGCAAATAAAATTTATATTCAAATATAAATAACTCACTCGAATTACTTGAAAACCGAGTGAAACTTTCATTCCCATAAAAAAAAAGCATCAAAAACCAATCCAAAAACTCTCTCACCCTTTCTTTGGAGTTCAACACCACGGCCTGGGTGTGGGGAATCCTGATGACGTGGTGATCGTAGCACTCGTTGATGGGCAAGCAGACCCTAGACGGCAAGTTGAGATTCAGGAGGTTCAGTTCGGCCATCAGATGCGAGGCTGCAAAGCAGTTTATTTTTTCTTCTTAGTTCTCGACACATAAACAAACAATCGTAAACAACTCGATACATAAACAACAAACAATCGTAAACAACTCGAGTCTCACTAGTTTGCAAGATGTTGCATCACTCATCACTTTTCGAAACTCACTTTTGGCTTCTTTGGTCGGAAGTTGAGAAAGCTTTTTCCCGATGGTCATGAGGGAGGTCACGAACTCCAGCTGCGGCTGCAACCTCGGAGCCCCGCACCGACAGTCGTCCAACCAACCGCCTCTCACGACGTCCGCCAGTCCTCCGTCCTCGCTCGAAGGCTTCCCGGGCGACTGGACTTTGGCGCAGGTGCATCCGTTGTGGAAGGCCCTGCCGCTGCTCAAGTCTCCGATGTGGGACTTGACGCTCAAGTTGCTCTGACTTCTTTTCATGGACGTGGCAAAGAGGCCTTCAAAAGAACGTTCCGTGGTTTTAATGGCACGTAAACATCGCTCGTCCGATTCTAATTCCCGTCGAACTATGACTCACACGACGCGTCGGACCACGACCTTTGGTGAACTTTCTTAGAAGGAAGCGAATCCTGCAGTTTGCCGTGAACAGACGACAACGGGTTGTCTTTTTGTGACGGCCTGTTTTGCAAAAAAGTAAACAAAATAAGGAGTCGAGAGTTCATTTCGCGGTCGTGTTTTTTTTCTATCGCAAAAAAGTTCGAGTCAACAACATGTCTAAAAGCGAGCCACGAAGAATTTGGCTCGAAGTTATTAAAGACTGCATGCATATGTTTTTACTCTTTATTTACTTAAATAAACATTTAATAAATTAAATTTCTTTCAAGCAATGACTCATTAATGATTGTTTTATTATCACCAGCTCAGATAATCTCAGCATTTGAAAAGAATAAACATAGTTCTTCTTAATGACCTTTGTGGCTCATCTGTTCTTGGGTCCAATTTTGAGAATCAACATCTTCCCAGCTCATTAAAACATTCTTTTTCCATTCTTTCTACAGTCCATCCACAAATTACAACTTTCCAAATTCTTTCAATGCTTAACAATTCATAACAGACTGGCATTCATTCATTCATTCGGTTGGTTTGCTCCGAGTTCAAGTAGTCAAGTAGTAAACATCCAAACACTAATTAATTTGGGTCATTAAGTGTCAATAGCATAACGTTTGAATGTCTAATCTCTGACGAATACCTAAGCTTCAGAAAACCCACAACAAGTGATGATATCAAATTTGCCATCAATCAAAATAATTTTGTGATCTCAGATCATCCTGTGAGAAGTGGAAAGGGCTTACAATGTAAAGAATTTTTATGTCTTCCATTCATTCATTCATTCATTCATTCATTCATTCATTCATTCATTCATTCATTCATTCATTCATTCATTCGTTCCTTCATTCAATCAATCATTCAATCATTCAATCCATCAGGTCATGGAGTCTCCATGGTTTCCTTGTTTCCAGCTGTTTCCTTGTTTCATTTTATTACATCCACAGAAGTGCTGTTTGTATCATTATCTGTCAATCTTGAACCTTCCTATGGCAATAAAACTTATTTCTACAAACATATGGTTTGGTTTCTAATACACATTTGTTGTGCATGACCTCACATGATAAGTTTGCTCATTTCAATTTAAAGATAACCATTTATGCATTTATTTATTATTTATTTTCAAGCAATTGTTAAGTAAACGAACGAAAATTGAGAACCTCAATTCTTCTGCGAGAATCATGTTCCTCAGCTTCGGGCCCTGAGAGTTTTTCCAGTTTGGTTTGGAAACTTCGGGGGAGTAAGCCCCGAGGAGCCAAGCGACGTTGAGACTGAATCCAATGCTTCGTCTACACCTGCAGGAGGCCATAAGAATATATTGCACCAATCATCATCGTTTTAATTATCGCAGGTCATTAGAACACCTAACATTGGAACGTTCACAATTGCAGAGACAAGAAAAAAAAAATATTGAAACCAAGTTTGCAACAATGCTGATATCTCGTGCAAAATTACAATTTTTATGAATTTTTTATACAAAATCTCGAATTATATGATTAATTCTTAAAATATAAAATTATAATTATAATTATTATAATAATTCAGCCATGAAATTTAGCATGAAATCTTGACAAGATACAGACAGATGGTTATCAAAGATATTCAATTGAAATTCTGGTGAGTCAAATAATTGTTAGCAGAATTTCAGAATAATGGATTTATTTTATTTAATTATTTTGTTAAATATTTACTAAATTGAAATAATTCTTTTTTGAAATAATTAAATTTTTGTAAGTAATATCATGCCAACACCAACATAACATCAGACAATATCCATGTGTAACACGCAGGCACACTTCTGGATTTTAATATAGCAGTCTGGAATGCTGTAAATTGTTGCATTGCAGACTATTGCAGATGATAATGATTTCTATGTCTTTGACACAGGTGCGATGATTTAACAAATGAATTAAGAAATAAATTAACACATAAAATATTTCAAAATACTTTTTTATGTTTCAAAACACAACAAACAACTTTGTTTGTCTGTTTGTCTGTTTGATAACAATGGAACAATCAAATGATAGAAGCATATAAAAGCATTTTATGAATTAATCCATAATTAGGTAATAATATTTTATTACATAAGTATACCTAACATTAACCACATTAAGCATAATTCAAATCATCATTGCTGTTAGAGTTATGGCTCTATCAGTTTATCTTAAAATTGTGACATACAACCTCGGTCTCCCCTATGATAAAGGCTAACATAAATTCTATGGTAAAACAGATAATATACTAAGATGCTAACCTAAGATAAATGAGATGACTAGAATGTGGTGGACATTATATGTAGGGTTGTAGGTAAATATGTTTACATAGAGAATTAATATTTTTTACATAAATACATTGAAATGGTTGCCCATGATGAAATCCAAATGTAACTTGCATCATTATACAACCCATATTCCAAATTTCTACAAAAAAAGTTGCTTATTGTGCTCTGAAAAATGTGGCCATTAAATGTCCTAATCCAATTTATTTATTTAAAAATGTTTTTATTGTAAATAAAATAACTAAAGAAAAAAATCTAAAAACCTGTAAACCAAGTACGGATGGAGGACCTCTGCAATGTCGTGCATGTAAACGTACATCGTCACCAATTGAGGAAGATAAAAGTCCACAACTTTGTCCTCGAAGGAAAATAATTTGTTCCCTGGGGATTGAAGTTTTAATGAACGATAACGGCCTTGGATAATATTTGCAATAATATTTACGACTTCACGTGAGTTCACGAGATCAACTTAAACAATGTAATTCGTAAGAATTAACTAGAATTGTAAAAAGCGATTAGTTATAGATGTGAACTTAAATCTACTCGGAGCAAATGCAAATAAATAACCGATATAAGATTGAACTCCCGGCTCTTTGGAGTTGAACAGATACTGAATGGCGATCGACATGTCAAACAGTTTGGACTCAAAAAGTCTTAAAAGCCACGAAGAGTGAGACGATCCTCCGTTGTTTGACTTGGGCACGTTGCCATTTTGCTGCTTGTTTCTCTTCGAGGTCTCGTCCGCGAGACTTTCAACCTTGCCGAGAGAAACGCAGGCCGTGGAATCGGAACTCGTGGACCCCGCCCTGATGGTGTTCTCGCTGTCGGCAGGCGCGGGCACCGTGCCGAGCCGGTTCAGACTCGAGCTTCGTTTGTGATCGAGTTTTGCCGGGCAAGCGTCTTCCTTGAAAGGCGCATCTTCGTTGATTGACTTCAACTGACACGGAGAGGTATCCGATGCATACCCATTGATGACTGGAAGAGACTGGTTACAATCGATTCCACCGATGTCTTGAGGTAACTCTACATCTTTTGTTAATTTCTTCTGGAGACAAACGCTATCAATAGACTTGGATATAGTACTAATAGTTGGCAGAGCAGGTTTGTTAGTTGATTTTGAAAAAGATTTGTTGTGCAACCCTGCTATGTCGTTAAATTGATCAAAATCAGAAGTTATTCCACTGTCCATGGACTGACTTCGTTTGCTTGATTGCATGAAGGCCTCATGCAAAGAAAAGCCAGGAGTACGTATTGGCGATAGATGTATAGAAAGGTTATTAACGTCGATTGACTGCAAATCCTTACAATCCATTCCTGCAACATTATAAATTCACGTTTAAAATTCCCGAAATAAATCGATAAAATATGAAAACCATGGAATTTCTGTTGACAAGTGAGGTAAGATTTAACCACATAATATAGTGTTAAATAAATGTTTCGTTATGATAACCATTGCTTTTATAGTGTCCAAAAGTACTTATGATTAGAAACGATTTTTGAAGGAAGATGTAAAATTGCCTACCACTTTGAGCTGTTTCCAAAACAATAATTCAAATAGCAAGCTACAAAGCTATATAGTACTGAAAACACTATTATTACACAATTCAATTCTACGATGCATGAATATAGTAACAATTCAATCCTTTTAATTGCATGGAGTGAATCGGACGAACAAGTCATATGTCAACAAAGCTACTTCGGCATTCTATAAATTTGATGAACCAGGGTTGGTCTAATTTTAGCGTTTAATTTGATCATTTTTATGCAGTTTGGTTTAAAATAATTCTTAATATGAATATGGATTCGTTTTGTGATTTGAAATTCACAAAAAATTTTAAGGTGTTGACATTTAACAGATTCATCATTAAAAACGTATGGGATAACCCTGAGCTGAATTTCTGAAATTACTTAATTGCAGCATGCTTTAGATTGTGATTGTTTTATTTTTCTAATCAGGAAGCAAGTGCATGTTGAGGAAAAACGATTGTACGTCACATGATGAAGACCAAATATTGCCCAGCTTTTTAGCAAACTCAGCCGACGTAATATTGGAAATGAATTTGCGATGGCCACCTCACTTTATAGTTAAAACTTAAGTTTGTAAATTAAATTAACGTTTTGTCGTAAAAATGTGGGCTTCCTTATCCGTTGTTATAATTTTCGAAATTAAAGAAAAATGGAGCTTGTTTGAAATTACCTTTTATTTTTGTGCGTTATTTCCGTGCCTTTACTTTGACCGTTGAATATATGTCGTTGAATATATTATAACATTATCAACAAAAAAAAAGAAGAAAGAACTGGGAAAAGTTTAAAGCAGAAACTATCATTAAATTATTTCTAATTACAAAATTAGTTCAATCTTCCATCAAAAATTAGATTTTCCATCAAGAGACAACATTTGGGGGAGGGGCACTTAAACGTTTATTAAGTGAAACGAAGAGTTATATTTCAATACAACAAATGACATACCACACATACTAACATCACAGGGAATCAAGTTCAGACCTATTCCTCAGATTGTCAAATGATGTCTTCTGATGACGACTGCGCATTGTTCTTTTTGTAACTATTAATATTTTCTATATGCTATTTCGTGTATTATTAATTGGACAGTCTATAAAAATCTTGTAAATAATCTTAATGAGGGTGAGTTGAAACGGCAGGTGGCAGGCATCAACCAAAATATCTTTAAAATTTTTTAAAAAGCTATTTCGATGCTTAATAATAATAAACTGCCAAATAATAATTTGAATTCTGTGATTTCTCAGATGGTACATATTTGAACAAGTTTTTGTTCATTGGAAATTTCATTTGATGTGGATTGATAATAAAATGATTCTAGTCCATGTCATAGCTATGATATATGATATCGCCAATCCCATGTATGCCATGGTAAATTGGGAAGGTGGAAAGAATTAAACAAAGGTCATGAGATGGTCCAATGATTTCTTCTGACCCGAGCAGGTCGGCGGAGGGTTGATTTGCACCCCGTAAAAAGTTGAAAAGACGCCTTCGTATTGTGTTTTTCATCTCCGCTCCGGCGAGGATTATCAAGCCACTGAGGTCGATCAATGGTCTGCTTTCCGATGTTTGTCGCCTGCCAAAGTTTTCTAGATCCGCTGCATAAATGGGATTGATAAATTGCCAAGCCAATAAAAAAGGTGCTTAAAATGCTATTAAAATATAGTCGAACGTGATTATGTTAAACGAGAAAAATTCTATTAATATTTACATATTCTATGTAATAGCAGACTTAGATTGCGAAAAATCGTGATAAGACATTCGATGAATGAACACCAGAACAAATCTAAGGCTGTTGACATGTCTTCATTTGAAGTTACTGAAGTGGAACGACGAAAGGAATTCTATCGCCCTCGTACTTCTATATTTATTTACTTCGATAATGTTTGTTGGTTATAACGTTTAAATCCTTTTTGATGAGTTATGATGAATGTTTATGGATAACTGATGGACAAGTCTTCGATCATTTCAACAGATTGGAAAGGAGAGGAAAAACATTTAAGAGATTTTGTCAAACAATTTCAACTTCCGACGCTTGGAAAGATAAAAAGAGGTCAGTACAGCTGTGTCGGAAGCGGGAAAAAGCTTCACGATGTCATCTACATCCATTCGACCTACTCTAGTCAGTGTATCATTGCAGAAAGTCACTTCTCCGGTAAGAATTCGTCCATGTTTGCCATTCCCTTGTCATATGGAGGATGGTTTGATATCCTTTCTGAGGATAAAAAATCCGTTAAACCGATTAGTAGTGCAGCAGAGCTTGCAGAGTGCAATTCAAAATTATTTCTCGCCAGGGAAAACCTCAGGACCGCTCCTGATTTTGCGACAGAAACCTCGAAAAAGAGTCGCGTCTTGGAAGCAGGTGAACTTCTTAGGCGCACTGAGAAACAGGAACCGACTAAACTTCAGTCTGCAAAGTTGTTAACTTTCCAAGATGCACAAAATAGGAGCTTTCTGCTCGATTCCACACAAAAGTTTTCCTTGTCTCCGATTTCTACAAACGACGACGTTGCCGGAGTCCATTCCATAAAAAATCTGGTCCAACATTTTAGCTTTCCAACATCAGTTCAGCTAGCTCACGGTGAGTTCTTTTCCAATACAACTTATCACCCGATTTTCAGACTTCTTGGAATAAGTGACATCGAGTTTGCCATCGTGATACCGTTAAAGTCTGCTTCCCAAGTTCTCAGTATACCCTTGTCTGAAATGTTGATATTGAACCCGCCAAGAGATCCAAAGATTTTTAAAGACTCCGCCAATTTCCGTGCAATTTACAAATTTGCAAAAACGATTGAAGCCCAACAGCAGAAGACAATCAGTCTCATAACCGGTGGTAACTTGAGGATTTACAAAAATAAAATTCAACAAACTGAAGAAGGACCGGCAAAAAGTTCTGCCGCAGAAAACTTGGCCTACGAAGAAATCGACGTCATTTATAAATATATCAGGGAAGGAGGGGAGTTGTCTGACTTCAAATTTAAAGATGCTTTCGACGATCAGATCAATGATGTAGCAAATGTCCTTGGCAAGACGAAACCTGGATTGGATCTTCTGGAAATAGAAATTTGGGAGGAACCTATTTATGCCGACGTTTCAAAACTAAAGGCTCAAAAGTTTTCGAAAAACAACAAATCGGAAGATTCGGAACTTGCTAATATCGGCATGGAGAAAAAAGCAGGAGAGGAGTCAAAAATGAATTCGAGTTACAAAAAAACTTTGCAGAAATACAGAAACCAGGTTAATTCAACTCTTCAAAGAAAATTTGTCGCATTCGAGTCCGGAGACGACCGCGTTTCTAGAGACCGATCAAATTCTGCTCAACAAATTCTTGCAAAACCTTCAACCCTCGTAAATGGAGCCAATGATCCTAAGACCTTCCATCCTTCAAACGAAAGAAAATCAGAGTACAAAAATTCGACAATCAAGTCAACGAAACAAATTCAGAGAATTGATCCTAATGGCAATTTAAATCAAACGAATTCACAAAATCGATTTCCTTTCCTAAAAGAACCGGGAACTTCAGTGTCCAAACAAGACTTCAAGAACACCGTTGGAGGAGCCAGTACAACTGTTTCAAATGTTTCCAACAACAGGAAAGCATCTTTGGACGAAGAATCTGGATGGAATTTCAGCATTTTGAGAGACGAAGAGAACGAAGATTCAAAGAAAACTCGCGTGAAAATAAATTATGACTTTTCGATTAACGAAGTTAAAGAACCTCAAAGCAACGAGGCACCAGCGAAGGAGAACCATGAACTGTCAAGAGTTGAAATTTCTGAAGATAAGAGCACGATTACATTCAAACAATCAAACCATCAGCCATCACATTACCAGCCAAATGTAAAGTCATCTGAATTTGGTTTTCCAGCCAGTCAGTCCAAAGTCGTTGAAACAAAAAACGGCACAGAAATTTCTCCTAGCATTTCGTCAGAAATCCAGAACGAATCAACGATTTTTCATCAACCCTCAAATGCTCATCAAGACCCTCAGATCTCTCCATCATTTGTTGCCTCATCGGATCCGGTCAAAGACGTCTACTCCAGTTATAGCAGTAAAAGTTTTACACCGTCAGAATCTCCATCAATTTTCTCTGAACATGTTTCGACGATTAGACTTGGTTCATCCGGGAACACATCTTATTTTCGAGGAAATAACCATTCCACTCATAACCAAAGGCAAGAAGACATTCAAAGTGTCAAAATAGTTTGCAACAAAAGTTCAAATTTGGGCATGACGTCACTCTCCGGGACATTCGCTTGCAAAACAAGAGAAGAAAGAATAGAAAATGATCAACATGCTTTAGGAGTCAGCCAGTCGGATAATTATTTCCAGGCTAATAATTATACTACGACCATAAACATTAACAAATCAGGATCATCTCAGCCAATGGTGCAGCAAACTAGCAGCAATCCTGATAGGCAAATTATACACAAGTCGCCTTTTGGTAACACTCAGATCTACGTAAAGCAGGCATTTCCTCCGAGCTCAAGTACGGCATCGAAATTGTATGTCAACAAAACATTCTTCTGACTAAAACAACTTGTTTTCATTAATAAATTAACTCTATTCTACTTCCGTTGTCTGGTTTAATAGAATATATAATAGTCCACCAAATCAAAACATGGCAAGATGTCGCATTACTAGTTTTGGGTTTAACTTTAACTCCCGTTAAACTTTAATGTATGGTTAATGTAATTTATATCCAGACCTGTAGTCAATCAAAACAGTAATTCATCTGTTGACGTGTGATTGAAAAGAATGAGGTAGGGTATGATGATGAATGACCAAATTTGTTTAACCGATTGACACACAATCGTATCGTTATGCTTGAGCTACTCTTTCTCTCCTTTGAAGGATTTGTAGCTCGGTCAAAATGGTTCTGTGTTGATTCTAGATATTATGAGTTTGGACGAATTGAGCTTACGATCTGCTCAAAGATTCAACTGGGATTTGATGTGAGGAGTCTATTTTCGGTTTTTAAACATTTTTAATTCAGATTTTGCACTGAATATTTACTTTATATAAGTGTCAGCTCGTGAACATGCAGTTTAATCCGAGGGTCATGCGATGCGTCATGCAACGATTATTGTATGTAATTATTGTGGTTTTTAGGCTAACGTTAGCAGCTCGATTGAACATTATAATCACATTTATTTCATTAAATTTTAACTATTAATCATTTGAGCACTAGAGTAATGACTAAGAATCAATGATCTCTTGACCACCAAATAATAGTCAAAAATTTTGTACAATGTATTATAAAAAGGATTCACTTTTACTTATCAAACTCTTCATAATGGCCTTTGCGTGACAGGCAATCCTTGAGTGATCTTGTCCCCTAGCACTTCTTGATAGGAAGAGATCCAGAAGTCATCATACTGCGCAAGGGTTTTAGCCATCTGGGAAACTCTGAAATGACGCCCCTCCGATGGATTTCGGGCATTTGCAGATGTTCTGCTAATGGTGTTAAAATCATTATTGCTGTATTAAATTATTTAAGGTATTTAGTTTAGTTCGATAAAAATGAGAGCTTTGTGAAACCTCCAACATTTGTTCAGTGTTTATTAATATATGATAATATGATAACATTTCACCTGAGCTTTTGGCTAGTCTAATGTCTACCGTCATGTTTACGTTCTGTCATGTCTTTTACTATCGCTCTAGAAAATGTTCTCAGTCAAGTATCGCAGACAAAAATGGACGCAAAATCAACCAATTCAGGAAAAGGAACGTTTTGCAGAATTTCCATTTTTGAGTGATACGAAATCACTTCGTTATATTAGTAGAAGCAAAGTGCTATTCATCATGAGAGGTCTACCAGGTTCTGGAAAATCATATCTTGCAAAGCAAATAACCCAACGATATCGAGACTCGAATATTGTGTGTTCTGCAGATCATTATTTTATGCTTCAGAATGGTAACTATTTGCATGAACAAACCAAACTTGGAGAAGCTCACAAATACTGCCAGGAAACTTGTAAAAAAGCTATGGTAATTGATAAAAGACACATTGTTATTGATAATACTAACATTCAAAGGTTTGAAATTCAAGCCTACTTTAACCTTGCCAAAGCTAACAATTATATCACGTTAATTGTCGAACCAAAAACTTCTTGGAAATTTGACATCGAAGCTTTAGTGGAAAATAATAAACATGGCTGTTCACTAGATTATATTGAGAGGAGAAAAAGTCAGTATACAGATTTACAACCCAAGTATTGGGCTTTATTTTTGAACGAGCTCGATTCAAAATGCATCAGAGATCTCGCGAGGAGTCATTTCTTCGAATGTTTGAGTCTTTTTTCTGGATTTGCCAAGAATTTTTCTTCAAGTCACACAAGTATGATATTCATTAAACTACAACTGCTTTGCATGATTATTTAAACCTTTACAACATCTTTGCAGATGAACCTTCTCTGTATGAAAAGTATTACAATATTGACACAAACAAGCTTCTTCATTGCACGACATGCTTCATTGTGCCCAATACCTGTTCTTATTCATCAAGCGAGATAGTTTCAAAATCGGTCGGAAAGTACTTCAAGTTGCATATTTCTGGTTTTATTTTTACACCAAGAGCGACTGCTGCTGTGATAAAACTGAGAAAATCTCAATTAAAGCTTTGGATGTCTGAAGACAATTTTTCTTACATAAAAGATAAACATGGACAGTTGATTGCCAGCAAGACTTTGTGCCCATCACCTGATAGCAAGACTTCTGAAGCTCTTTCATGCTGTGGAGACCAAATTATGACAGAACCTGTCAACAGAATTTCTGAGATTCCAGCTTCAAATTATGAATTTTCCATTAAACAGGAAGGAGGCAATGAATTGTTGATTAACCTCGATCATAGTCAGAGGCCAGTCGGGAAGAGCGTTGACGAGGATCCATTTATAAGCATGCGGAAAGGATCGCGGGCTCACTTGACCATCGGTTGTCGCGAAAACGTGGATAATGTGCAGAGTGGTTACGACCTGCTTGGTTTGAAACATCATTTCAGGCGAGGTCACTTCAAAGAGATTGTTTATCAGAAGGATTTCAGCTTTATTGATTATGGTGATGCAGGGTGTGAGGTGCAATTTGATTGGCCAATGCCAGTTGGAAGTCTTTTTGCAGGTTATTATGGAAGTTCCTGAGGAAATATCTATTAACTATTGCTTTATGTGCAGGCCTTAACAAGTAAACGAATGAATTTTATTAATGAGTGCCAAAACTGTCAATGTATTTGTCTATAGTATAAAAGTGCTAGTGATTTTTATTGCATGAGGTTGCAATAAATTACACCTTTTGCTGATTCACCAAGTCATTGCTCAAAATGAAATGTTTTTGAAAGTTCCCAAATGGGAAGATGTTGACAATTATAGAATATTAACCACAGAGAACCTCCAGTCTGCTAATGAAAATTTTTAAGGGAAGTTGATTATAAAACCATGGGCTGATAATGTTTACATTAAAATGAATATACATGGCATTATCTTATATGCTACAAAAAAGAACTTTTTCTGGTCTTATAAATCAAAGTTATAGCATCATAAAAGTGCAGCACCAATAACAATATCTGTGTGAAGTTTGTTTGCAAAATTCAGATTCTCCCTTTATTGTGACTCCTCCCATCATCCGCCTGATATACAGTATTGGGCGGCGCCTCCCCCCTTCCGATTCCTTTTTCTGTGTCTCGAAGTCACTTATACCTTATCGTGTAAGTTGTTATTCTGTAATTTTGGTGATTTAAATTAAATAATTGCAAACAAAGCGGGTAATTATTTGTAGGTATGTAATTGTCTCGGATGTTTCTCGAATTCTGATACTTTGGTTATATTTAAAAGACTTCTTGTAGATTATTATAATTATTTAATTTGAGATATTTTATTTTGTGTGGGCAAATAAACTGTGCTTGTGCATTTTCTTCGTCAAAAGTATGGGTGAAACTCATTACATTACAATTGGTATTATTATGAAAATTTTGTTTATGGTGCACACATTTCCAGAAATTACCGTGGTTTTATAGCTCGTAAGGAGCGTGTTTGCTTTCATGCCGGAAAGGACATTACTAGGTGATGATAGAGAAACTCGTTTTTTACATTCGTTTCGTTTAACTATTTGTTCGGAATAGTTAACGCTGACGCGACAAAATCGATTTCGAATAGAAAATCTCAGTAAAAGTGCGGCCTCATACTGTCGGTATGACATCGAGTAAACGTGGTTATCCACTGGAAATAATAAAACGTTTTGAAAACGAAGCCATCCAAGAAAAGTTTATTTGTACCAAGTGCAAGTTAATTTTAAGAAACCCTTTCCAGTTATATTGTGGTCACAGATATTGTAAAGAATGCCTGCCCCCTGTGTACGTTTGTAAAATTCTTGAAATTAACTATTATTATTGACTAAGTTAACTATTATTATTGATTCAGTTATTGACTATTTGGCTTATTTTATATGATGAACTTTATAAGTAATAAATGATAGATTGAGTAAAGACTGTGTTGGCTATTGGAAAATGTAATTTATTAAACATGCTTTTTTAAGGGATGGAAATGGATCTATGTGCCCTTCTTGCAGGGAAGAGGGAATTGTTGAAGATGATGACTGTCCTGAGCCACATAAGGTTTAATTCAAAGAAAATAAAAAAGTTTTGCAATTAAATTTGTTTAACTAAATAATATGAAAAAATAAACTGTGTTAAATTTATAAAACATAACAAGAAAATAATTTATAAAATCTTAGAAGTTCATAAATTTTTGAATTGAGGTTGTCATCGTCGTGATTGTTATTAAGATAAGTTATGTCATCATTAAGAAGATAAGCTTGAATTGCAGACTTTTCCAGATAATGCCATCAAAAGAGAAATGGCTTCCTTAGAAGTCGTGTGTGTTCAGAGTATTTGTCCGTGGGAGGGTACATTCAAACATTTAGAGGTTTGCAATAGAATTGGAATCTTGGTATTTATTACTTTGTTCATTTATTAATATGCTCATAGTGATGTCTCGAATTTATGAGATAGATGAAACTAACAACAAATTGCTTAACAAATTTGAGTACAACTTAACGACATAAACTTCGTTTAATTTGACGTAAAAAATAATTACTAACGAAATTACGTGGATTACCGATTAAATTTTTTTAAAGGCCCACCTTTACGAATGCAACTTCATTCCAGTAGTTTGTGACTTGTGTCAGAAAGAAATTCCCCGGAATAAAGTAATCGGTTTTAAATTCAAAGATGGCTGAGGCAATTTTTAATATTTAATTGTTGAAATAAGCACGTTTGATAGGATGATTTAGCTTTGTAATCGGTAGTTTCATTTCAGCTCCAAGCACACTTGGCCAGCAAGTGTGATACAATCGATCTTGAAGCATTCAAATGCCCTTTTGGTTGTGAAGACATAGTAAGATAATAAAAATTGCTCTCTGGAAATATAGAAACATGTCCGAGCAATTGCCAACCGCTTTTAGATGACGGACCGAGACACGCTGGAAAATCACGAGCAACAAAATCAGTCGCGTCATCTGAGGTCCATTTTAAAAGACGTTCGTCAACTTCAATCAAAGGCCATGGCGCTGACCGATTTTCCCATCGAGATGTCTGCACAAGCTTCCGGTTCTCAGTTAAGTCAGAGCGATCCTAAGATTGCAAGGATTTCAAGTATTGAGGGAGCCATTGTTGTCCTCTGTAAAGACCTAGCATCCATCTATGATAAAGTCAGTGGTTAGCACGTGGTTGTGTAATAAAGTTAACTGCGTTATCATCATTTTAATTACATCATTGATTAGTAATTCGATTAAACCTCCATTATCTCATTCGAGGGTCATTTTGGCGCACAAAAGTATTTAGTAATTCAGAAAGTATGTTGTTGTCTCGACGCAACCGTGCGGTCGAACTGGTGATGGTTGTTTGCTTCAAAAAATCACTACTTTCATCCAAAGGTTTCAGACGTAGAAAGACAGCAAAACAGAACTGATGAAGAATTGAAAAAAGCTCAAGCCTTTGAAAGACAGCTTTTGAAATATGAAGCATTGCTGCATGAATTACAGACAAGGATTGATTTCATGGAAAAAACTTCTTATGATGGCTTCTTGATTTGGAAGGTGGAAGGATATTCTAAGCACAAAGAACACGCAGTGAATGGTCAAATCACAAGCATATATTCGCCCTACTTTTTCACTGGACGACCAGGTAGTTTTTAAAATCCAGTAATAGATTAATAATTTGTGCAATAATTTGTATAATTATCGAATAGATAATGATCCATCATAGATAATTCATCTTTCAATCTCTATATTGTGAGATTTCTTTCTGTTAACATAAACATGTGCTTTACATAGAAGATATAAATAGATGAATTCTTACCACTGGCTTGAAGGCTTTTAATATGATCAACTTTTCGTGCTAATGGTGATTGCTGGATGTCGTGTTCCGAAACAATGTCATTCATTACAATTGACAGATTAGTTAGAAAGTCCATTCATGTTGCATAGTACTCAAGAAATCAAATAACAATAATACAGTTATTGCGAAATTAAAAGAACATTTTAAATTCATATTTGCTCTTCTTGTTCCTCACCAGGATATAAAATTTGCGCTCGGCTCTACCTAAACGGAGACGGAATGGGTAAAGGTACCCACGTTTCACTTTTCTTCGTGTTGATGAGAGGACCTCACGACGCCATTATGTCGTGGCCGTTCGACATTCCTGTCAGGTTCGAACTGATGGATCTGTCGGGAGGTAAAGACGCCGTCGTGGATACTTTCAGGCCCGACCCGAGCAGTTCCTCGTTCAAGAGGCCGACTACAAACATGAACATTGCCAGTGGATGTCCTACTTTTGTCTCGCTATCTGACTTTGAAATTAAACGACAGAAGTACGTCAAAGAGGATGCTTTGTTTATCAGAATTGAAGTTAGCCCTCATTTGTTAAGTGATAACAAATAACAACTTGTTTCTGATCTTCAATATGTGCAGATAATTATGTTCTTGTGGTTTTTTTTTACTGTAATAGAATATAAATTGCTTTGAAAAGATCTTAGATTAAAAGATTTGGAATTGAAATTTGAAGCTAAAAATTGTGTTTATGTGTCAGGTGGTTTAAAGTGGTTTAAATTGAAGTCTTTTATGGTGACCTGTGGTTTACAAGAGTTTGGATTGGAACAGTTGGACTTTAGTTGAATGTTTAAACATTTGAATTAAATCAGGGGAATCATTAAAACTGCCAACAATAGTAATATGTCATTTATGTAGCGCCGTGCGCGTGCGCTGAAATATATTCCACTGACTAATGATTCACATTTGAGTGGGTAACTAAATTTATCGCTATAACCAGCGTATAACCGAGTAAATCTACTAAAGCTTTGTTTATCTCCTTCATTAAGAAAGGACTATAATCTTAAAAAATACATAGCGCGACCTCGATATCTAAATTTAATCTTGGGCCACTAGTGGGAATTCATATGCGGGTAATGCTAATTAGCCAATTCTAAGCGAAAGGTTAATAGTATTATTGCCACTGAACATCCTATCCATAACTTTTGAGGCTAATGTTATCGGATATATTCATAAAACGCTTCGAAGAAAACGCAGATAACAGTTGGGTGGAGTGAGCGATTAATTATATTTTGAAATTGTGCGATATAACACTAGATATAACACAACAACTAATCATCAATCCAATTGAATTGAATTGTGAACCCAAACTGTTTAACCTAGTCTGAAGTGCCAGCTATTCGCTGTCCATAAGCTCATACAAAATGAGTTTTATTATTTAATTTATCGGGCTTACGATCACGTGCACGACTTTTTAAAGGCTGAAAATCAAAAGTGGCAAAAACCATATCGCCGAGCTTAGTATTTGACCTGTTTCAGTCTGCCTGAAGTGAAGCCTTGAGTGAGCGTCGTGACTTGGCCGATTTGATGTTAAAAATAACTAGAGGACTTGAGGACTTTAGGCCGTTAGTTGAAATAGTCGGATGCTGTTACATCAGACATAAATACAGCGAACTAAGCGCTATTTAAAGAGAATAGGTGATTCTCAAGCGACTATGATATCACTTACACATTACTATTAAAATTTTCAGATATGTCGGTTAAGAACATATTTAAGGCATTGGTTTGCATATTTTTAACGTTCTTGTTGATTGTCTGCATACAAGTAGTCTCGTTTTTCATTCCCGAACGCAAGAAGCAACCTCAAAGTGAGAATATTTTAACATCAAAGCGATTCTTCCATCAATTTATATTACTCATCTCGACCAGAGATAGGCTGAGATTGATAAAAGCAACATTTTTTCGGCACAAACGGATGGCTTATCACAAAAACATTAGGCTATTCTAAAAACACTAAATTAGTAAATGACGTTAAGTTATGTAAATGCCATAGGATCGGAACATAATTTCTCGCTGCGTGGAATCTGCACGAGTTTTTAAGCCTATCTTGAGGCATTAAAAATCAAAAACTGTTTCAGAAACGCCCTCTGAACTGACGGACATGCTCATAAGAAGGCATATATTGGAGGCCAAACGCATATATGGAAACAAGCGATGGAAGGGATAAGTAATTCCTTAATTGGATAGAAATCGATCACAGTTCAATCATCTGCAATTGTTGGAGACTCCAATGTTCCAAAAGTTTGGGTTCAGGAGACAAGGTTAAAATGTATCAATGGAAGAAAGTGGAAGCACAATCTATGCTGACACTGATGATTTTTATCAGAATTATCTTTTTTTTGTCCATGTTACAAAATGAAGTTTTTCTTTCCATTGGAACAAATCAAATGCTTAACATTGATGTGAAATTATAGAAAATGCACGTCCGACGGGAGATTCCCATAATCGGGATGCAATATGTTGTAGAATGATTGCACAGGTAATGTCTAGAAAAAAAATTGTCTTTCAGGCCATGAAATAAAATGTTGCCTAAAAATTGCAAGTATAAAATAATTTGTCATGATTTACGTGGAATCATCTTAAATGTTGTTCATGATCGGTTAGTGCACAACATGGCGAATCAAATCAAAGCCATAATCGAGATGGCAATCTCTTATATTGTTAAGCAAAGAATCAAATGTCAATCAAGTCGATCAGGATCAAACAATTCGATGGGCAGAATCCATACAAATCCATCATCGTAATAATTGCATAAGTTGCGAACACATATTGAATGTGATATGCAAAAAAAAGGTATTTGAAAATATTTAACAACAATTTGAGCCACCTTCGTGAAATACGATTTTATTGAAGACAATCACAGCTGAACACGGAAGGCCTCGGATGACTTCGAGCCTCGTCACAAAAACGTCGACTGACTCAGCAAGTTGACGGTCGGCGGTCCCGACTCTTGCTTCTCGACGGAAGAATCAGAAACCTGCCTGCGAATCGGAGGCAAGGTGGGGCTGAGAAAAGACGAGGAATTCTTTTGATCATTCCCTAAACAAGTCAATTTGTTTGCTTTTGATTTTAAACTGACTTCATTGGCGAAATCCTGGTTGTACAGTTTAATGGTCTTCATTTGGATGGCATCGGCGTCGCCATTGAAAATGGACCCGGACGAGGCTTTCTTGCTCGTGGCGGAGTTGTTGTTGTTGTTGGTCGACTCGTTCTCTTTAGACTTTTGCTGCTTCGAGCTTCTTTCTTTCCTCGGAGCGACTTTGACGTGGTGACTCTTGCCGAGCTTCGTCAGAGGACTCTTTTCAATTTCTGCAGTTTGATCTTCGAGGATCTCCCCGTTCAGCCGCACGACGACTTCGGACTGCGGGGTCTGTTCGTCTCCGTCTCTCACGTCGATGTCGTCTGCCGTGAAAATTTTATGTGCCTTAATTATCGATCATCGATATGTTGTATTGTGTATTGTTGCTGTTATCATTATCATCATCACCACCATCAACAACATTGACCTCAGTATGGGTCAAAGCAATACTACAACTGAATGATGCAGCAACTCATGCTCATCAGTTACGTGCCAGCTCACGTTATCTCAAAAATATTCCAAACTGATTTAAAGATAAATTGTGAAAAAAATAAAACATTTGAGCAATAATAGAGCAACCTGGTAACTTTTTGGCTCTGAAGGATGCATTAGTGATGGCATCTTTTGAGATTGGAGTGTGTGTTTTGAAGCTGTGGGTGGGAGTCAGCGAAAGGTCATGTTGCATGTCAGCGTCGTAGGTTTTCGATAAGTTCAATAGGGCATTTGCGACCTGGATTTGTAAGATTTTTGTGGAAATAAATAAAACGTTTAATTAATAATGTTTGAATTAATAATGTTAATTCAAATGAAAATCGAAAAAATAAACCCTGCAAATATTTATATAAGATGCACCTAGGCTTACGGGACTTTGCGATTGGTCAAGGCGGAGATTCTTAACCTAATTAAATTTAAATCGTCTGCTGCCAATACATGGTACTGACCATAATTATGTCGGGTTGAAGGTCATACGAAGCTCGGAAGTGTACATCCTGAATGGCTCTTAAGGCATTCCTTGATAAACCATTGAACCTTCCAAAAGATAATTAAACTCAAATAAATGTCAATTAATAAATGAGGTTAGTTTAAACATTTATATTATTATAACAAGCTGATAATAATAATAATAATAATAATAGTAATAATAATAAAGAATTATCTACAGAATTACAATACAAAAGGAATATTTATATTATTCATTGGTTCATGCTGGTTTCTCAATACCAAAATTTAGGATTTTGGGGGACCTTTTCAGTGATTTTTATAGGATCAATATTAAATGCTGAAATACTGCATTGTAACTTCTACAATATTTTTTAATATCTGTGTTGCCATTAATAAATACATATTATATATAATTTATATATATATAAGTGGCTCACATGAGGAACTGCATGCCACACAGCAGTTCAATGACCAACTCTGGCTCAAATGGAGTCCTTTGTTTGTCTTCAGAATCTTCGAGAATGCAGGAAAATATCTTTCCACTCTCCGTGGCAAAAGGTGTTATCACCTCGGGATTGTCATCCTCCAAGCCTATTCTCGAAATCCTAAGATCGTTTGAAATAAAACTTAAATCTAAACATCAACAAAACATCTTGTAAAACTTGAAACAGCAGTGAAATGCTTTTGCAAATAATAAACCTAATAACACTTCAAAATAAAAAATAAATGACGAAACTCACTTTGAGCACAGAAAACACAAGTTCTTGCGAGATCGAAAAGACATATGAGAGACGTTGGAGAGATATATTTTTATTGCAAACCCTAAAACGGTGCTCCTGTGAAGATTGGACATCGTAAACATTCCATTCAATTTTTCTTGAGACTTATTTTTAAATTTGATCATTAAACCAATCAAACCATTGCTAATAATATAATAATAATAATAATAATAATAACAATAATAATAATAATATCATGTGTACGATGTCATAATAATCTCAAGCAATAAGCAATTGAGATCAATATTTACCTATTCTGAGAAGTGATGGAATCAAATTTTTTCGAAACAACTTCAGCTGATGTCGTGCTTCCATTAAGATTCTGACGATTCTTTAAAGCGGCTTCGGTCAGGAGAGTTGCAGACATGAATGGTGGCTAGAATTAGTAAAAAAAAATAATTCGTTAAAAAGTAAACAAAAATTAACTCGTTAAAAAGACATTGGAAAATGTGATGATTTACAAAACCATCAAAACTGACGTCGTGGTATATGGAAGCTGTAAAAACTGTAGGAAGGCATGATTTCATGATCTCATTTGAACTCTGAAAGAATCACATTTATGCTCAGGTATGCGGTACACGATGACAACATTCTGAATGTAAACAAAACAGTAGATCCGAACCAGATTGTAAACACCAAGCAGGAATGCTGTTATGCCACCTGGCTGAAAATAGAGTAAATATTCATTAATTTTATTAAGGCAATATATTTAAAAAGACTTCACCTGTTGCTTAGAGCTTTTCATCAAGTTAAAATAACTCCATACAATCAAAGGGATGAATTCCAGTGCAAAGTTGTGAAGAGTTGAAACATTAGACTTATAACAATTGAAAAGCTGATGACACACTGGATCGACCAACTGCAGAAACATGTAACTCAATTGCAAATGTAGATTAGCAATTAATAAGTTGAGTTACAAAAGCAAGAAACTTTTTAAAATAAATATGTAAAAGACCTGGTAGTTTTTCTCAGAATCCAAATTATTAAATGCATAATATAACTCATCCAAGAGCTCATTTTTAAATTTCATGGTTTCAAAATATTTTGAAGAAGCTGACTCAGGTAAAGACTGAAAAACAATAGCCACTTTGAAAAATATTATGTTGGTTCTATTCAAGCATATGGAAACCTACCCTGAACTCTGTCAGCCATTTTCTAATGAATCTCATTTTAGATATCTTAGAATGTGTATCTGATTTATGATGAAGTTCAAACACTTAAAAGATGCTTAAAATCATGAAACATGACCAGCTTTCTTCTATTCTACAAATATTATAAACATTTCATTCATTCATAAAATTCAAATTGTTATTGATGGCTAAGATATTTTCTTAATAATATACCATGCACTATCGATTATTCATATCGATATATTTAAAAAATCTCTGACTAAAATAATTTAAAAACAAAATAAAACCTTCGAAATTTTAAAAAACAATTTCATCCACGCAAAATATCCAGAGGTGGGTCATTTGACACGAAAGCCAGGTTAGAATATATCAATAGAAAATCGAAAAGTGAAATCGATTTGGATATAAATAAGCACAGCTGTTGCCTCTCATCCAGCAACGAACAACCATCTTTTCAACCATTTATTTAGATTATTGCATTTATTAGATTTTATATTAAAATATATTATTATTTAAGCACACGATTACAGAAATAAAATGAAATTATTAAACTGCACTCCCACACACCATTTCAACAATCACATAAATTTCTTCAAATTTTCAGAGCTTTAATTGCTGTTATCACTAGGCCAATCGGACATTTCTGAAATGGCTCTTCAGCGACACCGCTAGAATTAGAAAGGTAAAACCAGAATCGTCGTAAAACCTGAATAAAACCATTATTGGTATATCCAACTCCAAGACTTTTCGCTAAAGTTTATTTCCAAGAGCGCTAATTTACACCAATAGTAACAAGAATTGTGGGAAAATCCTTGAATCCAATTTTAAAGTCTGGTATTCACTTATTTCGATTCTTCCTTCCCTGGTTCTTCTTGTGTTGTTTTATTTGGAAAGACTTTTGCTCGCTCCTCTTATGTCTGGCCTTCAATATTTGCTCCTTTTTCTTCAGCTCTGATCTGCCCCCTGGCTTACCTGGTGCACCTGTAGGTATATATTTATATAGTACAATGGCCAAACAAAAGATGATTTCATAAAAGCTGTAATTTATCTTTTAAATAAATTTATTGTTAATCTTTATGGTTACCTTTAGACTCATTGTTTCCATATCTGCCTTTAAAATGTCTTCTTGGCTGCTTATTGCCATGACCTTCATCATCAGATTCATCATCTTTGTGATGAGCTTTACTCCTGTGAAGCCATGTCTTATACCTGATTTCAAGATAAATGTAAGCTATTAGTGCATATTAATTCTAGCAGTCGAAAAAATATAACATAATAAAATATAATATACCATAAAAAAAAATACTAAAAACAAATGATTTGCTAATGAACTACTAAATGAATTTAGTTCAAAATACTAAAATGATTATTTTATTATTAAATTAATTAAAAGAGAAACCAACAAATCTTTTTTGGATTTTCCATTTATTTTGGCTCCTGATTCATTCTTTCCTTTCTTATTGTTAGCATCTGCCCTAACAAACTTCTTCTTCTTTCTATCCCTGAAAAAAGTTCCGTACAAAGAAAGGTGATTAACCATTGAGAAATTACGATTTGTTGTTGATTTCAAAGAATTCTTCACATCCATTAGGAATGGCATGAAACGGAATGACATTAGCAATAATTAAACAAAATATAATTAAAAATTATTTGAACTATTAATTCACAAAACATGTCAAAGCAATAATTAAAGTTTTGACATTAAAATGATCTTGGCATGATTATTATAATAACATAACATAAAGAATTTAATTACAAGTCATGCCACAAAATGCTGGCAAACGATCTGGTAATGAATGCTCGCTGAATATAAATTTATGAGGGTTGAAGTTTAAACAGCTTCTGTGGATGATGCAATGGCAATTACTTATCAAATTGATAAGTTTTAAATATCAAACCATATTTAAATATCAAACCATATTTAAATATCAAACCATATCATCCTGTTCTTCTGTCTCTTCAGTTCTCCATCTTCATCACCAATAACATCAATCATAACCTTGGAAGCCTCCCTCTCAAAGCCACTTTCAAGCGACAACCTGAATCACATATATTATTTTTATATCAATAATTATCATTATTTAACAATTGTTATTATTAATAAAAGTTATAAATCAAAAAAATATTATCTTGGATTAACTGTTGAAAATAAAGTAATTAAAATTAACATATATCAACCAACCCTTTCTCTGTGTTGTGATCCTTGCTAACATAATCAAGATAGAATTCCTCATCTTTCACCACCTTCCTCGTCTTGGTCGGAGGTTCCAAAACGTCTGCCTCCTTGGTTTTAGCGGCGACTCGTTTCCTGTCCATCCGTACGCTCGAGCCATCCTTTTGCTTAACCTTTAAGACATAAAATCATTTTTGCTTTCATTACATTACAATCATATGTGTCCCTTAATTATTAATTAATATTAAATAATATATAATTATTAATAAATAATAATAATTTATTAAATAATAATTAATTAATTGATGACTAATGCAATTTTATTTCTGTTCAATGCTTAGATGTGCATTAATGCATATTACAGACTTGTTGAGGTTTGTAGTTCTTCAACTGTGTCATGAAATCCTCTGTTTCTTTAGTTTCACAACAGGCTTGTGGACCTGAAAGTTGTGGTTGAAAGTTTTAAAACTAAATGAGTCAAAATATTTCATAATTTTATTTATTATATTTATATTTACAATATTTCTTAACTATAAACATCAATTTTCTGATTAGCATAATATATGTTAATAGAATGGGGAATGAACAGAATAAATAATAAAGTAATAAAAGAAAATAACCAAATAAAGGATGGTAGCCCAATTTGTCGTCTGCCATTGCTTTGACTCGTTTGATGCTAACATTGGAAGCAATTGGTCGATGCTGTACGTATTTCTTGTAGGCCCTATCTATGACATTCAGCATACCTTCCTGTATTCATGATTATATACATCTCTTTTAAAGATTTAATTTGATAATACATAAAATTAACACTTAACGCAGCTTGTTAAAAGCTTAATTTGAATGATAAATGTTTGAAAATTCTATGAGAAAAGAGGTTTAAAAAGAAATGTTAACTGAAAGAAATTGGTGTGATTAAAATCCTAACAATATCAGAGATCTTGTTGTATTCCCTCAACATTTCATCCTCCTCATCAATGATAACTTGTGGTACCAATCCATAAAGATCTTTTTCATCTATTTTTGTAACGAAGCAACATTTTAAAAGTTGAAAAAGAAATCACAACATTTAAGTAACTAATATAATTAACCAACTAAAACATATTTTATTCTATTTGAGTAAACTCATAAAAAAACTTCAAAAATGAATAAATAAAAAACCAAGCAAAAAATAAATAAACATCCATAAAGCATGAAGTTCACCCTTAATGTTGTCATAAGACTCCGTGGCAAACTTCAGTGGCCTCCCAAGGAACACATACAAATCAACCACGTACGGTTTCTCTTCGAGACTCACAATCGAATAGGCTGATCCAGTTCTCCCGGCTCTTGCAACTCTGCCTGTTGGGGTTAGGGTTGTTGATTTGCATTGTAAGATAACAAAAAGATAATCAAGTTAATGATTAATTTTAACGACAAATATTAAGAATTTTTAAATAAAACAAATATTAAACCGACTGACCGACTCTGTGAAGGAAGAGTTTGGCTTTAGCAGGAAAACTAAAGTTGATGACATTATCCAAGAGTGGAATGTCAATGCCTCTAGCTGCAATGTCAGTGGCAATCATTACATTAGTTTTCCCGCTTCTGAAGTTTTCAATGTTTATGTTTCGTTTCGTCGTATCCATCGAGCTGTACGAGACAGAGCATTTAAATCCAGCCTCAGCTAACACCTTAAAGATTGAATCATTAATCAGGGGAGTTTTTTATTAAATTTCTGAATATATTGTAAGGTTCTACTGTCATTTACCATGCCAATGTATTCTACGTGATGCTTTGTTGCTACAAAGATGAAGGTCATCTGAGAAGGTTCGATGACGTTCCTCATCAGATGCAGCAGGACCGCCATCTTGTCGTCACTACGACACTCGAGGAAAAACAACTGAATCGAAAGAAGTATTATATTAAAGCATATTGCATTCATTAAAAATCCTATGCCAGAAAACTTGGAAACTAACGCTCAGTTGTTCGCTGAGTTTCGTGTCGACATCAAGTCGAATGAGTTCTGGTGAGTTGAGACCGGCAGATGCAAACTCCACCAACATTTTCGGCAGAGTGGCAGAGAAGAGCAGAGTCTGCCTCGACTCCGGAACGCGAGCCAAAATCTGCCCCAATTGTTCTTGGAAATTCAACTCAAACAGCCTTTTGTTGTTAAAGATTTAAAAATTGAGAATTTTAAACATGTTTTTATAATCACATATTCTCTAAAAATAATAACCTGTCAGCTTCATCAAAGACAATGTATTTGACGTTCTTAAGCTTAAGATTCATCTCAGTTAAGATGTGCATGAGTCGACCAGGAGTTGCAATCAGGCTGAAATGGGGTAATGAATAATCACCATTACGATAATAAAATACATTATGCGAATAAGAATCACTATTTTGGCTTACACATCGGGGTTGCTGTGGATTGCTGCAAATTGGTCTTCAATTCTAGATTCAAAATATAACAATTCCGATTAAGAACCTTAGCAAATAACTCTGATTAAGAAACTTAAGGAAAATATCACTTACTTATCTCCACCCAATATGGTTGCATATCTCAATTTGACAAATTTTCCAAGCTGGAATGAAAACAGTATAAAGAACAAACATTTATATATTTTTAAATACACAATATATCCATATTAGCCATTTATTGAACCATACAGATAATACAGATAACATAAGAAACCAATGTCGACCTCTTTTGCAAACTTGTGCGTCTGCATGGCAAGTTCTCTCGTTGGTGACAAAATGATGGCCCTTATTCCTGTCGGGTCGTGCGCTTTCAGTTTTTCCAACATTGGAATCACAAATGCTGCAGTTTTTCCACTTCCTGTCCTTGCCATAGCAACTACATCTTTTCCTTCCATAATAACAGGAATCGTCTGGTCATTGGAAAGCAGGAATTTAGTGGAAGAATATTTTAGCAGATATTTTTTACTCTAATTTACAATCTCTGTTCATTTCTATTCATTAACCCCAATTATTTAATCATTTTAATTCTGCATTAAATCCTGAATTAAGAATAAATAGCAATCACAACCTTTCTTTGAATTGGTGTTGGCAAGTTATATCCTTTACGAAATATGCCATTAAATACTGGACCAGAAAGCCCTTGAAATTTGAAATCATTTAATTTAATAGCAATGTCCAAATTAACCAATCAGTAATTTCAACTAACCCATAGATTGGAAGCCTCCGGACTTTTTATGTTTCCTATTTTCTTTCATTTTTAGTACATCAAACTCTCTCTGTTCATCGTCGTCGCTACTGCCACATCCATCTACCTCCATGGCTTCCTGGAAATCTGTATTTTCTGCCTTCCTTTTCTAAATTAATTAAGATTAATTAATGTAACCGACGACGTGAATTCCTTCTGGTATATCCAGTAAGTAAATTCGATTTATGTTTTTACGAAGTGTTTTCCAGTTTTCAGAAACTGTAATCACTAACAATTACACTCGCTATTTGTCACAAAAGTAGCTTACCATTTCACGTGTTTGTATTTTTGTGAATTTGAGCGAAGAAAAGTGAACTCAATGTATAGAATGTTTACAATCAATCTGGGAAAAGTTTTATTTTAAATTACAATAATGAAATAATAAAAAATATAAAACATTTAATCTAAAATAAATTATCACCTACGCTATATCTGTATTTTAGTCAAAACTATTTCTATTTAAAGTTTTAGTTTGAGACATGAAAACCATGAAGTAGAACTTAAAGCAAATGTATCGTATGTGAATGAATGTAACTGTTATTCAAAACATTAATATTTTTATTTACATAATTGTGGTTATTTAATTATTTGTTGTGAATTTTAAACAATTATAATATTTTAAAAATCATACGCACAGCCTTTGCTCCCCACCGAGTTCATAGATGTGGTCTTCGCTGGTTATGTTAAGTGGCACCGCCCTTTTACCCCGTTACTTATGCAACTAATCACTCGAGTCAGAAAAACTTCGAGAACAACGTTTCTTAACAATATTCACTGAATATTACAGTTGCATTGGCCACTCCAAAACTCAAAGCAAAACTCAAAATGCTTCCACAATAAGAGAGTAATGTGAATTTTTTAATAAGAAACAGTACAAAGCAACCAGCAGTGTCAAAGGAATGTCTGAGTTCAAATAACTTCTCTGCTTGGAAAAATCAAATCCCTTTGCAAAGATAAAACAAATGGCATATATGTGTTTTATATATATATATATAAAAATACGGAGCCCAATAAATTCCTGAGAGAGAGAGAGCTAATTAGAGTGCAGCCTCGACCCCACAAAATCCTGGACCCGATGCCGGACCAGCCAAGATACCTCTCCTGAGAAAGTATAAAACTTGAAATTTAATTTCAAAGGTTTAATCGTAAGGAATTACTAATCATAAATAACAGGAGACCTGCAATCTAACTTCTAAATAATGGCAAATGTATAAAAAAAAGTTAATAAGTGCTGATAAGGTAATTCACTTGAGCATTCTGCATCTGTGTTCCTCCAGTCTTATTGTTGCAGATTTTACATCTTTCACAGATTGATGACTCCATAATCTCTCAGCCACAGCACTGGCACTAGGCCTAAATTAAAATACATTTGATGCTTATATAAAACTTTCACTGACCAAGTTGTGTCAGTTGTGATTTGCAGATCTTATTGAAGCCTTATTTATTCAATTGACATATGGAGGAAGCTAATAGCTCCAATACTTAATTAAGCAAACTATCATAAATCATTCCCTAATGGAAAAGGCTAGATTTAAAAAAATTAGCACCTTAACTGTTGTCATTACCAGCCCTGCGAGATTGCAAGCATTTTGGAAGTAATATACACCATTAATACACATCGGCAGCATAATAAGCCCAAATTAATAAAATATCATTTGTAAGTTGTGAAATGGTTGTTGGTGTTGAATTATCTGCTTCTGGCAATGTAATGTAAATTTATCCAAAAACAAACCACAGTCGCGAGTGAACATTCGTTGAGTCAACATATTCTCCCCAAAGGCAGGCCTCTCCACCCATCACGAGATCTTTTTGATGAGATGTACCTAAAATAACAGAAGGAGGTTGTGAATTAGACATTTGCAAACATATACCTCGAGAAAACAAGATAATAAACAAAACATAAACAGAAATAAGCATTGAAATTATAGGCCCAATCAATGATTCATAATTTCAGTTGGCTTAAATTGCTTGCCATTGAAATCATGTGGGTCAACTTTGTAATAACTCTTCCAAATGGCTCCATAGCTGACATAATCCAGGTACCATGGGGATGAAAGAATTGTTTTCAGGCCAGCAGATGTCACTTTTGCCATTTCGAGGGCATGATTTCCTTTCCATACATGGATTACAGTGGAGAGATCCACCTATGGAAATGGTAAGTAAAATTATTGCTATTATTATATTATTCATTAATAATTAACAGTCTTACTGACCTTGACATTGTTATCAAAAACCTCCTGCCAAACAATGTAATTCTTCTTGAGTTTGTGAACAATTGCAATCAGTCTATTTTGAAAGTAGATGTTTGTTCTGAGTGAAATTTCAAGCCAAAAAAAAAGCAGTGGCAGAGAGTTACCTCTCAATGTAGTAACTTTCCAACTTTGCATAATCACCCCCAATTTGAATCTGCTCCATAAAATCATTGATCAACGGATTGCTTTTCCTGCACGCACGCAATTGGACCGTTTAATTTGAGGAGGTCGCGAACCCAACTTTCAACTTAAAAGTTGACAAATTGAAATCCAACAAAATCACCAGCAGTTAAAGTCCACTTCGTCCCCTCCGAGGTGGAGGTAGGAATCCGGAAAGACTTTGGAAACTTCGGTGAAGAACCGACGGATGAAATCGTAAGTCGAGTTCTTTGAAGGATCGATGGGACCGTACGTCCCAGAAGGTTTGCCTGAGCTAGTGTAACATTCTGTCAATAGGCCAGGTTGTCCATACTCCCAGGATCTCATGTGACCTATTAAATATTTTAACAGTTACTATTTCTTATTGAAATAATGAAAGTAAAAAATGAAAGACAAATGGCATTAAAAAAAAAATTAAGAAAAAAACCTGGAGTGTCAAATTCCACGACTACTCTGATGCCCCTCATCCTGGCATACTCAATGACTCGGTCCACCTCGGCCTGAGTGTATATGTGGGTGTATTGATGGTAAGAACCCTAAGATAGAAAAGCAGAATAAATTTTCATGATGTAAAGAAATACAATAACAAATGCAATCAAATCATTTTCAGTAAATATTGTTGCAATTATTTTATTTTATGTTTCACCTTGAGGCTGAGCTTTGGAAAATCAAAACTGTCATATGGAAAGGAATGATCATCCACTATGTGCCAATGGAAAACATTGATCTTGTTGTAAGCCATGGCATCCTATTCATAATTGAATTGCTATAGATATCAATATCCCTAAATTTTATTTTAAAAACTCACCAGACTGTGAAGAATTGTTTCAATGGGAAGAAAATGTCTTGAGGAGTCCAACAGGATTCCTCTCCAAGAAAACCTTGGAAAATCATTTATCCACGTGTAATTGACTGCCAACTACAAATGGAAACAAGGTAAAATGGCTATTTAGAGAGATGTTTTTTCGTGTCACTGATATAAGTATTTAGTAATAGAGCTCATTAATGCAAATGCTTAATAAGCATTCCATTCAACAAATTTTATTTCATGATTTTCATCAAAGATGAAATTTCAATATTCACTCTTCCATCGATCTTGTGAACTAGTTGACTGAATGTTTCCAGTCCTCGTAGGATTCCCCAAACACTCTTGGCTTTCAATGTTGAAACATTGTCATCAATGACTAAAGAATCTGCGTTTATAGTTATTTTTTACGAGATAATTTTGCCAAGCACCAATGCAGTATCAAATTCAATTTAATAAGCCTAACAAGATTCATTTGAATCTAGAGTAGGGAGGTATTCGCAAGGATTCTGGAGAATTACACTAAGCGAACTCAGTCTCCGAGCATCATACTGTAAAAATCTTAGAACGTTTGGTTTCTGGTCAAAAATAATTTTATAATATCTGGAGAATGCTTGATCCAAGAGATCGCAGGTAAATTCTTCGGCAGAAAACTCAAAGTCCGAGGTATCAACAACTTTGAACTTGTCCGAAGTTTTATAGTTTTGGGGCATGGGCCATGGCGTGCCATAATCTGCCACCTCAGCCTTCCTTAGTTGTAAACCATCATCATCATGAAAGTCTCCGTATTCGTTGAATACATATTGGTTATTGCAAGAAGTTGCAACAAACAACACAGCGATGAAAATCAAGTGCCTCGCCTTCATTTTCTAAGTAGATTGTCGAGACGTCGTCTGTATATAAATACAAAATCGTAAAGGAAATAATCTTATCGAGTCTGATAGCAAACTACTCATATGACAATTCATGTGATGGCTAAATTTGGTTAATCTTCACGAAGCAAAGTTTAATTGATACTTCGCCGAATTAATTTTTGTACTGCTGAACTAATAGCCATCTTACTACTATTGCATGCTTTGACATGGCATAGTTTCAAACAAATAAAATTTTCCGAAACCAATAAATTAATAGCAATAAATAACGAAAGTATAAATAACGCATATAGGAGTGAATAAGCAAGTTTGAGAGTCTATTAAAAACCGCATGCTTATTTGACCAAAATTGTTTTTATGACTTGATGGGTATCACTAATTAACAACCGTTCCTCATTGAGGTCAAGTGCTTGGTGACTTACTCAAGAAGAATGTGACCATTAAATAACCCATTTGACACATTTAAAACCTTGATGATTTACTTTGTCTTAAGAAAGAGGAAAAAGTGAAATTTAATGCCGGCGCGTGCTAGTAGCAAATTTTACCTGATAATTATGAAAAAAAGACGTCGAGAGAAGTTATAATAAAATCAGGCAATGCAGTGCCTACGATTCTAGCCTTTTAAATCAAAATTCCTAATTTTTAAAAAGCTTTAATAAAATATTCATTATTTCAGTTATATCGTTTTATTAACGTAATTTGCGAAAAGACCTTGATCTTTACGATGACGTAATTGAATAATTTTAATCCCCTGCATTTCTGAAACTCTATCCTAAGCATTTAATCAAACTTCTGACAAAGCACTTGGAATTTTCTGCAGCGTTTTCGCTTCTCAACATCTTACAGTTAAAACTGTTACCACAAAGTTGATTGTTTCAAATTATATTTTAGTAGAGCAAACCCCAGGCTCCAATATCAATTAAAAAATACCCTTAATTCTTTAATAAGAAATAAAATATTTAATAAAGCAATTGGTTGGAACGAATGAATGTCAAAATTTAATGAATTGACAATTTAAACCTTTGGAAAAATTAATGGAAAAACATACGAATTCATTTATAAATGTATTTGTAAAGGAAATTACATATCTATAAATACGCAGGGCTGAAAATTACTGAGAAAGATCTAGAGCACTGCCTCGTTTTCACAATATCCTTTACTTGATGCTGGACCGGCCATAATGCCTCTCCTGAAAATATAGTTTTAATAAGTCGCTCATGATTTAAACTTTTAAACATTATTATTATATATATTATTACTATATTTATTATATACTATATTATATTACTATTATTATTATTATATTATTATATTATTAATAATAATTATTATTATATAATAATAATATATAATAATAATAATTATTATTATTATTGTTATTATCGTTATACAGTAATAATAATTATTATTATCGTTATACAATCAAAAACATGTGATTTCAGTTTTAAAAAACATTGCGTATAATGTCAAAAATATTGTAAGATTATTCACTTGATCATTCTGCATCTATGCTCCTCCAGTCTCTCTCTAGCATAATTGACGTCTCTCACAGATTTATGACTCCATAATCTCTCAGCTACACCACTGGCGCTAGGCCTAAATTGATGTTATAAAACGTCACGTCAAAATTAACAATTGTGGAACATTCCTGCATAGAGGACTTAATAGTAATATTTTAAATGTGTCATAACTGCTCAGCCTTCAACATCAGGTTGAGATGTCGAGGGGTGTGATAAGACACATCCTTTCAATTTTCTTATTTAATAAATACGATATTCAAAGTATCATTCTTAAATAAGTACAAACGTTTACCAGAGCCGAAATATCTGAATATGACACTGAATATGGCACTTTTAACGACCGACCAATTAATGTATCCAATAACGACTATTTCCAGTCTTCAAATCATTAGCACAAAATAAGTCAATAATGCATAATCGATTTAAAAAAAAATATGTGAGTCATGCAATTAATCCTAAGTGTTTAAATATGAGCTGGTTTCATGTTAATTGATGGTAATTTAATGTTAATTCGATTAATAAGCGGATAAGAGTTCTTGCCATTAAATAAACTGGGCATTTGACAATTTTCTCACTAGGGATAAAATATTTAACAATGAAAAGCAGATCCATCGGGGAAAAACAAACCATAATCTCGAATGAATATTCGTTGAATCAACATGTTCACCCCAAAGGCAGGCCTCTCCTCCAATCACAAGAGAATTCTGATAATCTGTTCCTAAAATGATCGGAGAATATTGCAAATTAATTATAAATTGTTTACAATTATTGCAAGATATCAAAATAATAAACGAAAATGCACGTCGAATTAAATAAAGTATTTTAAATTAATTAATTGATAACAACTTCATTTAAATAGGATTAACTACTTACCATTGAAATCATGTGGATCGACAGCGTAATAATTCCTCCATTTATCTCCATAATGATAATAATCGAGGTACCAAGTGGATGACAGGATTGCTTTGAATCCGGCAGATGTCACATTTTTCATTTCATTCACGTGACCTCTTCTCCAGACGTGCACTATGGTGGAGGGATGGATCTATTGAAATAATAAATACAATTAATTAATTTTTTTAAACATTGAAAGTATTAAAATAATAAATTACTAAATAAATTTTTTTCTGACCGTTAAATTCTTGTCAAAAACATCTTGCCAAACGATGTAATTTTTCTTAAGATTGTGAACAATTTCAAGCAACCTTTGTGAAACAACGAATAGTAATTATGCACGAGAAGATGTCAACATTATAACTTTAAATATTCGATAATGCAATATATGATTCAAGATGATTTACAAAATCCATTGCAGCATTTGTTCTGAATACGTCAACCAATGCTTAAAAATAACAGGAAAAACGCACTTATTGATGTAGCGACTTTCCAATCCAACATAATCACCTTTAATGTGATTTTTCTTCATAAATTCTTGAATGAAGCGATTTCTCCTCCTGCACAAACAATCGAATCAATTGATGAAAGAACAAAAAAAATCTTATCAAATTTCAATTTAGACTTAAAAGTTGAAAAAAAAAATAAAATTCAATAAAATCACCAGCATGTGAAGTTCACTTCATCTCCTCCAAGATGGATATAGGAATCTGGAAAGACTTCGGAAACCTCGGAGAAAAACTCACGGATGAAATCATAAGTAGAGTTCTTTGTTGGATCGATTGCACCATATGTTCCAGTTGCCCGGTTCTTATCAGGGTTGCATTTGACCAAGAGGCCAGGATTTCCATGTTCCCAAGCCTCCATGTGACCTAAACAAAATAATTTTCAGTAAATATCCATTTAAATATTAATAATCATTTGAAAGTAAAATCTGTAAAAGAAATGATCATGAATTTTCATATACCTGGAGTGTCAAATTCCACGACTACTCTGATGCCTCTCATTCTGGCATACTCAATGACTTGGGCCACATCGGCCTGAGTGTACGTGTGGCTATACTGGCGATACGCACCCTAAGACCCAAATCAATTTCGGTAAATAAAGTAAATAAATCTCGTAACGAGATGTAATTAATCAGCTAAACATTTATGTATGATGATTATAAATGCAATTATTTTGAACCTTGAGACTCAGATTGGGAAATTTAGAGCTGACGTATGGGAATGATTCGTCATCAACTATGTGCCAATGGAAAACATTGATCTTGTTGTACGCCATGGCATCCTAGAAATAATAAGATGCCATATTTATCGGTAATTCAAAGCAGCATCTTGAGAAAACTCACCAAACTGTTAAATATTGTTTTCAAGGGAAGAAAATGTCTTGCGGTATCCAACAGGATCCCTCTCCAAGAAAATCTTGGAAAATCACTTATCCACGTGTGATTTACTGCAAGCTATAGAAATTTGCATAATATTATCACGTAATAACATAATTAATTAATATTGTATATATACAGTCTTTGTAAATTTGTAAATATATATATATATATGATGGACTCACTCTTCCATCAATTTTGTGAATCAGTTGACTGAAAGTTTCCAGTCCTCTCAAGATACCCCAAATGCTTTTGGCTTCCAATTTTGAAGTCTTGTCATCGATGACTAAAGAATCTGCATTTATAATTAAGTTTCATGAAATAAATTTGTCAACCTTCAAGCACCAATATAGTTTAAAATCAAACGTAGTAGGTCTAACAAGATTCATCTGACTCCAGAGATGGAAGATATTCGCAGGGATTCTGGAGATTTACTTTAAGGTCACTCAGTTTTCTATTAGCAGTCGGCGAAAATCTGGAAACCTTCGGCTTCTGATCAAATATAATTTTGTAATATCTGGAGAAAGCCTGATCCATGATGTCGCATGTAAATCCTTTGACAGAGAACTCGAAATCTAAGGTATCCAAAACTTTAAACTTCTTCGAAGTTTTGTACTGCTGTGGCAGAGGCCATAGAGCCCCATTATCTGTTGATGGACTCCTTCTTGGACGCACAACATCATCCTCGCTTTCTTTGTATCCATTTAAGTTAAATCCCTCGATGCAAGAAATTGCAACAAACAATGCAATGAGGCAAATCAGATGCCACGCCCTCATTTTCGGACGTCTAGTTTCAGAACTTTACCTCTACTTCGTCTGTATATAAATACAAAACTAAATTGGTTAATTAATTCTGTGGTAGGATAGTAGATTCACATGATAATCCTCGTGATCGTGAAATATAGCCAATGTTCTACATGCAAATTTAATTTACTTTTGGCCAAATTTATCTTTATTTAGATTATTTAATTTAGACCCCATTGATGGCATACTTTTAAACAGTCACATAGTATCATCTGATGAAGATTTCAGATAATGAACTGATATTACTAATAATTAATGTGTAAATACGTTTAACACATAACTGGCAAGATTCCCCAAATACTTTTGGCTTCCAATCTTAAAGTCTTTTGGCTTTTTCTTTAAAAATTTCGTGTTTAAGTTGATACCACATATCCTGCTTGCATTGCAAAGGTTTGAAAGTTTTTTTTTAATAATAATAAAAATTGTTTGGCAAATTGGATTATAATTTAAATCGAGCATTTGTTTTATCCGGTTGATTGAAGCAATCGCTACAGGATAAAAGATATCAATGATTTAATAGTGATTTATCAAGATATAATGACTTGTTTATAACCAGTGAAAATAAAACGCACCAACACCGAAAGGATGCCACAAAAACTGTCGGTGTCTTTCATTTGATAAATTAAGTGCCTTTATGATTTACTTGGTGCTATGAAAAATTAGTATGCTGTTTTGCCAGATGCCGGTAACGTGCTGAAGGTAAATTTAGCTGATAATTCTGACAAGAGCCACCGAGAGAAATTCGATTAGAAAGACGTTTTGCGTATCTATTAAAATATCCATAATTTTTTTTATTGATGAAAATCTTACTTAACTGTTTCCCGAATTTGTTAGACATTATCTTTAATTCTATTCGAACCACAAATCTTAACCATCTTTTTTCAACGAGAAAAACGATGGATCTAAATATTATTGAATGTTGTTGTTACTGTGTCAGACAGAGCCGTATCATTCGCAGGTCAACGTTAAGGAGGGGGTCTCAAATGAATTACTCTAGTCGCTGCACACCTAGTGAAACCGAGTGCAATCCAACAAATTTAATCAAGCAATTGCTTGTAAATAACACTCTGGAAAAATTATTGGATAAAATATGAATTTATTTATAAATTTATTTATGAAAAAAACTACATATCTAGAAAAGTGGACAGAAAATAAGTGAGAAAAAGTTAGAGCACAGCCTCGGTTTCACAATATCCTTGACTTGATGCTGGACCAGCCATAATGCCTCTCCTGAAAAATAATTTCAGTAGTTCAAAATCATAATTTCAACATTTAATAATAAAAAATTATCGTCAGGAATAAAATTGTAAATAAATTTCAGCCTTAAATAACATTTCTTAAAAATATCAAAAATACTATAAGATTTTTCACTTGATCATTCTGCATCTGTGTTCGTCCAATCTATGGCTAGCAGATTCCTCGTCTCTCACAGATTGATGACTCCATAGTCTCTCAGCTATAGCACTGGCGGCAGGCCTAAATTGGTGATATAAAATATGGAAGTCTTGGCCATCATTAGAAATCACTAACACAAGTCAAACGCCTAAATGTTTTAAAACAATTTGCAAAAAATGAATTGTAAGTGTTGAAATACGATTTTGTTCCATGGTAAATTAATATGTGTACTCGATTTTTTGCCATTAAATAAACTGGAGTTTGTGAATATTTTTCTGTTATATAAGAGCTAAAGAGATATATATATAGTAATGCATAAAAGCAGGTTTATCAGAAAACAAACCACAATCTCGAATGAATATTCGTTGAATCAACATGTTCTCCCCAAAGACAGGCCTCTCCTCCAATTACGAGCGACTTCTCATAATCTGTGCCTAAAAGGATGATTGCCAATTAATTATAAACTTTATACATTTATTTCAACATATTAAAATAATAAAAGAAAATAAATACGAGAAATAAATAAGGTATGCTATGGTATGGCTTCTCGTCATTAAAATAAACTTAATTACTTACCACCAAACTGGCGTGGATCGATTGCATAATAATTCTTCCAAGAGTCTCCATAGCGATAATAATCGAGGTACCAAGACTCCGATAATATTGCTTTAAAACCGGCGGATGTTACCCTTTTTAATTTTCTTGAAGCATTACCCAACCACACGTGTACTATAGTGGAGGGATCAATCTGGTGAAATAATAAAAATAAATAATTCATTGATTTAGTTTATTTTACATATTACACATAATTAATATTTTTTAAACATCGAAAGTCGTAAAATAATGTCAACATTGAATAAAAGTTTTGCTGACATTCAAGTTGTTTTCAAAAACCTCCTGCCAAACAATGTAGTTCTTCTTGAGTTTTTGAACAATTTCAAGCAACCTTTTTAAAAACGAAACATTATGATTACACCTGAGGATATCTCTACATATATTTTATGATTATTTGCTAAACTAATTGCTGATTTTGATCGGAATTTTACGTCAACTCATAACAATAATAGGAAATGTTTACCTTTCGATATAGTAACTCTCCAAACCAGCATAATTATATTCAATGTGAATTTTTTTCATAAACTCCTTAATGGATGGATTGCTTCTCCTGCAAAAATAATTGAATCCTTTTTTCAAAAAATAATAATCTAATTTCGTAAACTCAAATTTTGATTCAAAAAATGAAAAATTGCGATCCAAAATCACCAGCAGTTTGTATCCACTTCATCTCCTCCAAGATGGATATATGGATCAGGAAAGACTTCCGAAACTTCGGTGAAGAATTCGCGAATGAATTCATATGTCGAGTTCTTTGATGGATCGATTGGACCATATTCTCCGGAGGGTTCGCCTTCGGAATAACACGTGGTCAAGAGGCCAGGTTGTCCATGTTCCCAAGATTGCATATGACCTTTTAAATAATTTTCATTAGATATTCATTTAATGACTAATAATATTTTCAAAATAAAATCTGAAAAACAAGTGAGTAAGAAGTTTCATATACCTGGAGTGTCAAATTCCACGACTACTCTGATGCCCCTCATCCTGGCATACTCAATGACTTGGGCCACATCAGCCTGAGTGTACATGTGGGTGTATTGATGGTAAGAACCCTGAGATCCAAATCAATTTCAGTAAATAAATCTCGTAATGAGATGTAATTAATCAGCTAAACATGTATAATAATTATAAATGCAATTATTTTGAACCTTGAGACTCAGATTGGGAAACTTAGAGCTGACGTATGGGAATGATTGGTCATCAACTATGTGCCAATGGAAAACATTGATCTTGTTGTAAGCCATGGCGTCCTAGAAAGAAATTGTATGCCATTATATGTCAAATATAAATACATCAAAATCATGTCTTAGAAAACTCACCAAACTGTGAAATATTGTTTTCAAGGGAAGAAAATGCCTTGCGGTATCCAACAGGATCCCTCTCCAAGAAAATCTCGGAAAATCATTTATCCAGGTATAATTAACAGCCAGCTATAAAAGTATGCAATATGTAATATTTTCTTATCAGACATGAGTAATGGTATTGCGGAAGTATTGCCAACGATTTGGCAAGACTGCCCAGTGTTCGATAACCGGTCTGGGACGCTGGTGCGTCCTCGGAAATGGCACTTAGCAAATGGAAAGCAAGTAAAAAGTGCCGTAATATTCTTAAGGATACATAAGGCACTTAAAAAATCGTTTAAGGGCAATTGTAATTTGCTCACTCTTCCGTCAATCTTGTGAATCAGCTGACTGAACGTTTCCAGTCCTCTCAGAATACCCCAAATACTTTTGGCTTCCAATTTTGAAGTCTTGTCATCGATGACCAAAGAATCTGCATTTATAATTAAGTTTCATGAAATAAATTTGTTAATCTTCAAGCACCAATATAGTTTAAAATCAAACGTAGTATGTCTAACAAGATTCATCTGACTCTAGAGTTGGAAGATATTCGCAGGGATTCTGGAGATTTACTTTAAGGTCACTCAGTTTTTCATTAGCGGTCGATAAAAACCTGGAGACTTTTGGTTTCTGATCAAAAATAATTTTGTAATATCTGGAGAAAGCCTGATCCAAGATGTCGCAGGTAAATCCTTCGACAGAGAACTCGAAGTCCAAGATATCCAAAACTTTAAACATTTCTGAAGTATTGTAGTGCTGTGGCAGAGGCCATAGATCGCCATTATCTGTTGATTGACTCCTTCTTGGACGCACAACGTCATCCTCGCTTTCTTTGTATCCATTTAAGACAAATCCATTGATGCAAGAAGTTGCAACAAACAATGCAGTGAGGCAAATAAGATGCCTCGCCCTCATTTTCGGACGTGTAGTTTCAGAACTTTACCTTTATGTCGCCTATATATAAGTACAAAACTATAGATTATTTAATTAGTTTTAATCAGTTTTTATGTGGTCGGATAAGAGACTCACATGATTATCCTCATGATCTTGAAATATAGCCATTTATGTTCTTTATGCAAATTTTAATTTACTTTTAGCCCAATTGTTCTTTATTCAGATTATTTAATTTAGATCCCAGTGATGGCATATTTTTAAATGGTCGCATATTATTAGCTGATCAAAGTTCCAGCTGCCGAGGACTAGTAATTTATGTGAATTTACGAATATTTCTACCATAGCGCAAATTGTCTTTGATAAGCAGTTTTAAGATTTTATTGGAAACAATGGGTTTATTTGAAAACAATTCTAACTAAATAACCTGACCAATTATTAGTGAAAGATCAAGCAACTCATTTTTGTAGATTTCAGTTTCTCGTTGTCTGAAAAATTTAGCTCTTCATAAATTGTCTTACCCAATCATACCGTATTATTGGAAAAATTACATTTTCCCGCATGTATGGGCTTTCCAGATACTGCCAAAGACAGAGTTCTATATCTCGTCAATCAATTCTATTGGTATTTCACTTAATATATCTAAAGCAGGTAACATAAACTTGTGTTTCTTAAAACTTTTATTAAAAGTCTCAATAATATAATCATTGCTTCAATTAAACAAATTATTAACACATCTTGTGAATATATCTTAATTTTTCCAGCGCATTAGAATTGATTTTAATTCCCTACATTTCTGAAACTCTGTCCTAGGCATTTAATCGAACTTCTGGCCAAGCACTTGGAGTTTTCTGCAGCGTTTTCGCTTCTCAACATCTTACAGGTAAAACTGTTACCACATAGTTGGTTGTTTCAAATTATATTTTAGTAGAGCAAACCCCAGGCTCCAATATCAATTAAAAAATATCCGTAATTCTTTAATAAGAAATAAAATATTTAGTAAAGCAATTGGTTTCAACGAATGAATGTCAAAATTCAACGATTTGACAATTTAAATTTCCGGAAAAATTAATGGAAAAACATACGAATTTATTTATTAATGTATTCGTAAAGGAAACTGCATAACTAGAAATATTGAAGACAAAAGTGTCTTTTGAAAGATCTAGAGCACAGCCTCGGTTTCACAATATCCTTTACGTGATGCTGGACCGGCCATAATGCCTCTCCTGAAAATATAGTTTTAATAATTCGAATAAGATTTAAACATGTACATCAAAAGACATTATCAGCCGAAAAAATATGAAAACATGATTTCAGCTTTAAATAATATTGTGTAAAATGTCGAAAGTACTATAATATTAATCACTTGATCATTCTGCATCTATGTTCATCCAGTCTCTGACTAGCATATTCCAAGTCTCTCACAGATTGATGGCTCCATAATCTCTCAGCTATAGCACTGGCGGCAGGCCTAAATCAATATGAACTAATGTTATAAAACTTCACGTCAATATTCAAAGTGTTAGACGTAAATAAATGTGATTATTTACACGAGTCACAACATCAGAATATAACGTAAAAGCACGATTCAACAGAGAGTAGCATTAGAGAAGCATACCACGATAGTTACCAATCTGCTCATCGTTAATGGAGGATACATTGATAATGCGCACTTGACTTATAAAAGGTATTCCAATTTGCGGAAGTTGTCATACATGTTGAAATAAGATCTACTTCTAGGCTGAATTTATTAATAAGTGAACTCAAATTTTTATCATTAGATAAACTGGAGAAGTGGAGAGCTGTCTCTTATAACAGAGATAAGATATCTAGCAATGAAAAGAAGGAAAACATACCACAATCTTGAATGAATATTTGTTGAATCAACATGTTCTCCCCAAAGACAGGCCTCTCCTCCAATTACGAGAGACATCTCATGATCTGTGCCTAAAAGGGTGTCACAAATTAATTATAAACTTTTACATTTATTGTAACATATTAAATAATAAACAAAAATAAATACGAGAAATACATAAGGTATGCTATGGTATGGCTTCTTGTCATTTAAATAAACTTAATTACTTACCACCAAACTGGCGTGGATCGACTGCATAATATGTCTTCCAAGAGCTTCCATAGCGATAATAATCGAGGTACCAAGACTTTGATAATATCGCTTTATAACCTGCGGATGTCACCCTTTTCAATTCCGTTGTATGATTACCTACCCACACTTGCACTACAGTGGAGGGATCGATCTATAAGAAATAATAAATAAAATTGATTTTTATTTTTAAATATTAAAAGTCTTAAAATAATAACAATTTTAAATGAAAGATTTTCTGACCTTCAAGTTGTTATCAAAAACCTCCTGCCAAACAATGTAGTTTTTCTTGAGTTTGTGAACAATTTCAAGCAATCTTTTTAAAAACAAAAGATTATGTTTATTCCGCAGGGTATGTTCACATATACCGAATGATAATTGACGAATCCAATTGCTGATATTCTCCAGAATTGTACGTCAACCAACAGTTAATAATAATAATAATAATAATAATAATCCTTAAAATCAACAACAAATTAAATTTTAATAAATTAAAATTTTTATGTTTGAGGATAAAGTCAAAAGGAGGAATTTGCAAATAAATATTTAATTAATTTTAAAAGTTATAAGTCGTATATAATAATAATAATAATAATAATAATAATAATAATAATAATAATAATAATAATAATAATAATAATAATAATAATAATAATAATAATAATAATAATAATAATAATACGGAGGCTGTGATTGTGAATAAAATAATAATGATAATAATAATAGTAATAATAATAATAATAGGAAAACCCACCTTTCGATATAGTAACTTTCCAATTTAGCAAAATCATCTCCAATTTGAATTTTTTTCATGAACTCCCTAATGCCTGGGTTGCTACTCCTGCACAAATGAAACAAAAGAACATCTTGACTTCAAATCTCAACGTAAACATGAAAAATCGAAATAATAATTTACCAGCATCTGAACCCAACTTCATCTCCTCCAAGATGGAGATATTGATCTGGGAAAACCTCGGAAACTTCGGTAAAGAATTCGCGGATGAAATCATAAGTCGAGTTCTTCGATGGATCTATTGGGCCACGAGATGAAGTAAGTTTTCCATCGGAGGTGTAGCATGGGGTCAAGAGGTCGGGCTGTCCATCGTTCCAAGAATGCATATGACCTATTAAGTGATTTTTAGTAAATATTTTCTTTTCAAAAATAATATTCGTTTTAAGTAAAACCTCTAAATCAAATGAAGATGAAATTTTAGAAAACCTGGAGTGTCAAATTCCACGACTACTCTAATGCCCCTCATCCTAGCATACTCAATGACTTGGGCAACATCGTCCTGAGTGTACGTGTGACTATACTGGCGATACGCACCCTAAGATCCAAATCAATTTCAGTAATTAAATATCGTAACGAAATTAAAATAATAAGCAAACATTCATATCTAATAATTATAATTGCTGAAATTTTGGTCTTCTGTGAGCGAACCTTGAGGCTGAGATTTGGAAATTTAGAGCTGACGTATGGGAATGATTGGTCGTCCACTATATGCCAATGGAAAACATTGATCTTGTTGTATGCCATGGCGTCCTAGAAAGAAAATAAAGAAAATAGACGCTATCATCTATCAAATATAAAAACCTCAGAATCATGTCTTAGAAAACTCACCAAACTGTTAAATATTGTTTTCATGGGAAGAAAATGCCTTGCGGTATCCAACAGGATACCTCTCCAAGAAAATCTTGGAAAATCACTTATCCATGTGTAACGGACTGCCAACTATTGAAATTTGCAATATTGACCATCTTAATATCTCATAAGATCATCCTTGCGAAATGTACTTAGTAAAAAGACGAATGAATAAAGGTTGTCAAGCGGCAGTAATGTCAACAAGATGTTACGTGTCGTGTCGAGTGAAGTGTTAGGGGCTATATATATATGTGTGGAGCGGGTACAAAGTGCCTTAACATTCTTAGTGATATATCTAGAACTCAAACGATGCAATTGCAATTCTCTCACTCTTCCGTCAATCTTGTGAATCAGCTGGCTGAACGTTTCCAGTCCTCTTAGAATACCCCAAATACTTTTGGCTTCCAATTTTGAAGTCTTGTCATCGATGACCAAAGAATCTGCATTTAAAATTAAGTTCCATGAAATAAATTTGTCAACCTTCAAGCACCAATATAGTTTAAAATCAAACGTAGTATGTCTAACAAGATTCATCTGACTCCAGAGTTGGAAGATATTCGCAGGGATTCTGGAGATTTACTTTAAGGTCACTCAGTTTTTCATTAGCGGTCGATAAAAACCTGGAAACTTTTGGTTTCTGATCAAAAATAATTTTGTAATATCTGGAGAAAGCCTGATCCAAGATGTCGCAGGTAAATCCTTTGACAGAGAACTCGAAATCCAAGGTATCCAAAACTTTAAACTTCTTCGAAGTTTTGTACTGCTGTGGCAGAGGCCATGGAGCACCATTATCTGTTGATTGATTCCTTCTTGGACGCACAACGTCATCCTCACTTTCTCTGTATCCATTTAAGACAAATCCATTGATGCAAGAAGTTGCAACAAACAATGCAGTAAGGCAAATCAGATGTCTCGCCCTCATTTTCGGACGGGTAGTTTCAGAACTTTACGATTATGTCGACTATGTATAAATACAAAACTATCGAATATTTAATTAGTCTTATGTGGTCAGATAATAGACTCACATGATCACAATCCTCGTGATCGTGAAACTTAGCCAATGTTCTTTATGCAAATTTTCATTTACATTTAGCCCAATTTTTCTTTATTCAGATTATTTAATTTAGACCCCGTTAACGGCATACTTTTAAATAGTCGCACAGTATTAGCTGATCAAGATTTCATTTATTGATTACTAGCAATTGATATGAATTTACGAATATTGATGATTTTTACAAATAGTCCATAATAAACATATTGTAACAAATTTCATACAGTATTGATTCGATAAAAATTTTTTAATTATTTTTTTAACCTGACTAATTAGTAATGAAACATCAAATGATACTTCTTTTGCTAACCTCAGTTCCTCAAAATCCTACATCTGAAAGTATACCGTACCATTGAAAAACTGATTGTTTTGCCTGATATTTGCCACAAAGGTGAAATTCTAACTTAGGTCCATAAAGTCTATTGGTATTTGACTTATACAACTTCTTGAAACATCCACGGAAAAGCCTTAATAATATAATCATTATTTTAATTATTATTGCGATTTATTAATGTGTCCTATGATATGCCTTAATTTTTACAACACGTTTCAATGTAATTTTTTTAATTCTCCTAAATTTCTGAATTTCTATCCTAAACATTTAATTAACTGCCTGATCATTCTAAGCATTCTGCATATTATCAGGCACTTAGATTTTTCTGCAGCTTTTTCACTTTTCACCAACTAATACCTGTACGTTATCACATATAGATGATCATCTCAAATGAGATTTTGGTCGAACAAACACCAGATTGGAATATCGATAAAAATTACAGTTAATTCTTTAATAAGAAATACAAAATTTAATAAAGCAGTCGGTTGCAACGAAAGCATTTCAAAATTCAACGATTTGACAATCCAACATTCTGGAAAAATTATTCTAAAAACATATGAATTCATTTATAAATATATTTGAATAAGATATTTGCATAACCAGAATGTGCAGGACAAAAAATAAATGAGAAAGTGTTAGAGCACAGCCTCGGTTTCACAATATCCTTGACCTGATGCTGGACCGGCCATAATGCCTCTCCTGAAAAATAATTACAATAGTTCAAAATCATAATTTAAACATTTAACAATAAAGAAATTATCGTTCGTAATAAAATCGGAAAATATGATTTCAGTTTTAAATAACACTGCGTAAAAATATCAAAAATACTATAAGATTTTTCACTTGATCATTCTGCATCTATGTTCGTCCAATCTCTGTCTAGCAGATTCCTCGTTTCTCACAGATTGATGACTCCATAATCTCTCAGCTATAGCACTGGCGCTAGGCCTAAACATGAAATGGTATTACAAAAAGTTACTAGACTTTATTGAACAAGTTAATATCCCTGCATGCATGACTTAAAAGCAGCAGTTGTAATCGCATCCCAACGTGCACTATCAAGAAGAAACGTTTGGAAGTCTTAAGAAACATTCACTCAAATATAATACGCTCAAATACAGCCAAATTAAATGCAAATATTTACCAGAGCAGTTAGACTGTTTATGACGTTATGAGAAATCTACTTTTAACAATGAACCAAATATATTACGACTACTGTCATTAGCACCTCTTATGTAAGTGTTGGCGAATATATGCATCACTAACACAAGATACATCAAATCAATATATGGCCTAAAAATAAAATTTCAAGTCATAGATTTAGTCATAAGTAAGTCATAAATACGTGCTAATTTCAGTACTTGTTTACTTAATTAATAAGCGGGTATCTCCATTAAATAAACCGTGCAATTGGCCCGCTTCTCTTACACCAAGGATAAAATATTTAGCAATGAAAATGAAATTTATCTGACAAACCACAATCTTGAATGAATATTCGTTGAATCAACATGTTCACCCCAAAGACAGGCCTCTCCTCCCATCACAAGAGAATTCTCATGAGTTGATCCTAAAATGATCAAAGGAGGTTGCAAATTAACTGTGAATTATATATATATATTTATTTTCACTCATTAAATGAATAAGCAAAACATAAAACAAAATAAATAATATATTATGCTACAATGGCTAAACAATAATAATAATAACTATATTTGCATAGAATTTATTACTTGCCATTGAAATCATGTGGGTCGACTCTGTAATAAGCCTTCCAAATGTCTCCATAGCCATAACGATCCAAGTACCAAGGAGATGACAGGATTGTTTTAAAACCGGCAGATGTCACATTTTTCGTTTCAGATTTATACCCATAATATCTGCCTTTCCACACTTGCACTACTGTAGAAGGATCAATCTACGGAAATAATAAATAAAATTAATTTATATCTTTTAAACGTTAAAGGTCATATAACAATAAAATCAGTAAATTAAATTTATTTATAACCTTTAAATTGCTATCAAAAACCTCTTGCCAAACAATGTAATTCTTTTTAAGTTTGTGAACAATTGCAAGCAACCTATTTGGACAGAAAGCATCGTAATTATGCGTGAGTACACGCATACATATTAATATTAAATAATTTATAATATGATACATATTTCAGAATGAATATTTCAGATGAATTACGCAATCCATTAACGTTTACATTCTGAAAGGCTATTAATAATTGGAAAAACCCACTTCTCGATATAGTAACTTTCTAATCCATCATAACCACCTTCAATTTGATATTTTTCCATAAATTCCCTAATGAAAGGATTGCTCCTCCTGCGCAAGCGATCGAATCAAGATTATAATCAAATTTCATAAACACAAATTTCGATTTAAAAAATGAAGAATTGCGTTGCAAAATAACCAGCAGCCCGTATCCACTTCATCTCCTCCAAGATGGATATATGGATCAGGAAAGACTTCCGAAACTTCGGTGAAGAATTCGCGAATGAAATCATAAGTCGAGTTCTTCGATGGATCTATTGGACCACGATATGCAGAAGGTTTTCCCTGGGAGTTGTAGCATGTGGTCAAGAGGTCGGGCTGTCCATGTTTCCAAGATTGCATATGACCTAATAAGTGATTTTTTTAGTAAATATTCATTTCAAAAATAATATTCGTTTTAAGTAAAACCTCTAAATCAAATGAAGAAGAAATGTTAAAAAACCTGGAGTGTCAAATTCCACGACTACTCTAATGCCCCTCATCCTAGCATACTCAATGACTTGGGCAACATCGTCCTGAGTGTACGTGTGGCTATACTGGCGATACGCACCCTAAGATCCAAATCAATTTCAGTAATTAAATACCATAATGAAATTAAAATAATAAGCAAACATTCATGTCTAATAATTATAATTGCTGAAATTTTGGTCTTGTGTGAGCGAACCTTGAGGCTGAGATTTGGAAATTTAGAGCTGACGTATGGGAATGATTGGTCATCCACTATATGCCAATGGAAAACATTGATCTTGTTGTATGCCATGGCGTCCTAGAAAAAAATTAAAGAAAATAGACGCTATCATCTATCAAATATAAAAACCTCAGAATCATGTCTTAGAATACTCACCAAACTGTTAAATATTGTTTTCATGGGAAGAAAATGCCTTGCGGTATCCAACAGGATCCCTCTCCAAGAAAATCTTGGAAAATCACTTATCCATGTGTAATTGATTGCCAACTATAGTTATAAGCAGCATTTAGCATCTTTATATCAATCTAGATTATTTCATGTGCATACATACTCTTCCATCAATCTTGTGAATCAGCTGGCTGAACGTTTCCAGTCCTCTCAAGATACCCCAAACGCTTTTGGCTTCCAATTTTGAAGTCTTGTCATCGATGACTAAAGAATCTGCATTTATAATTAAGTTTCATGAAATAAATTTGTCAACCTTCAAGCACCAATATAGTTTAAAATCAAACGTAGTAGGTCTAACAAGATTCATCTGACTCCAGAGTTGGAAGATATTCGCAGGGATTCTGGAGATTTACTTTAAGGTCACTCAGTTTTCTATTAGCAGTCGGCGAAAATCTGGAAACCTTTGGTTTCTGATCAAATATAATTTTGTAATATCTGGAGATAGCCTGATCCAAGATGTCGCAGGTAAATCCTTCGATAGAGAACTCGAAATCTAAGGTGTCTAAAACTGTAAACTTCTTCGAAGTTTTGTAGTTCTGTGGCAGGGGCCACGGAGCACCCTTATCTGTTGATTGTCTCCTTCTTGGACGTACAACGTCATTGTCAGATTCTCTATAGCCTTTTAAGATGGATCCGTTGATGCAAGAAGTTGCAACATACAAAGCAGCGAGGCAAAGCATATGCCCCACCCTCATTTTCGGACATGTAGTTTCAGGACTTTACCTCTATGTCGACTATATATAAATACTAAAATAAATTGGTTAATTAATTCTGTGGTCGGATAACAGATCACATGATATTCCAAGTGATCGTAAGGTGGTTACTGTTCTTTATGCAAATGTTAATTTACACTCAGCCGAAGTTAACTTTGTTCAGATAATTTATTTTAATTAATTTTTGCATAGAATCAAATGGTCAATATTTGAAATTACTTAGGACCATCAATTAATGTGAATTTAATTATATGCCAGCCCATTTTTCTTAGGTCGACTAATCTGGTCGACCCTTGCAGGTCTCTAATACATATATCATATATCATATGTCAACATCATTATTTGAAACATTTGCAAACTTAATAATTTTTCTTGTCCTAAGAGAAAGGAAAATTGTAATTTAATATTGATTAAGTTCAGATCCCAGTTTTCGTATAGCTAGAAAAAATATGCAAATATTATTCCTCTTCTATGTATTAATATAATATCATGAATTTTTTTCAGATCATTTAAGAAATTCGCTTTACGATTCACGTGATCGACAGATTAAGTTAATTTTGTCGGTGCCAATATTAATTGATTATTCCAAATTATCTCAAGGCAATTTTTATACATTGATACCACTTTATTATAGCAATTTATTTACTCTATATTGATTTTATTAGTATTCCTCTATTTATTACATTCGAATAGTTTAAATTTTTTTCTGTGGGTAAGGTTAAGGCAGGGTTAGGGTTGCGGAGTCAGGGTAGGTTTATAATATTTTTTATTAGTTTAAATCAAATTAAATACATACTGAAACGATTCTTAAACTTCGTAATATTTGTGGCCACCCTAGAGACCTATTCATTTTTTTAAAGCAGATTTTTTAATACTGGGTATATCTATGACGCAACATTCTTTCACAGTTTTTGAGTGGCACCCGAGGCATTCCATTTGCTTCCATTACACCTCCAATTTGCCTCCCATACCTTCATTCACTGTGCCAACCAAGTAATTTTTTTCTCTTGTTTTTTTCTCCTTCCATCATTATATCATATATAATTATAGCCATTTCAAAACATCTGACCATATGTTTACAGTTGTGCTTGGTTAGAGCGAAATAATGACCGACAAAATAAAAAAAAATCCGAAAGCTTAATTGAAAACATATTTATTAATCGAACGAAAGAATATCAGAATTCAATTATTTACTTCAGTGCTTGGGAAGAATTATTGGAAAGTTTAGAAATCTTTTCCGAAAGAGATTTGTAAAGGAAATTGCTCATCTAAAACTATACTGGACTGAAATATAAAGAAAAACTAGAGCGAAACTTCGGTCTCACAAAATCCCGGACCTGATGGTGGACCAACTAAGATGCCTCTCCTGAAAAGAAAGATTGAAAAGTTGATCATTAAGACAATCGTAAATCAAGAGTTTATTCATTATAAAATCACTTGTAATAAAATCAGAAATACATGATTTCAATTTTAAATAACATTGTGTAAAATGTCGAGAATACGATTACTCACTTGAGCATTCTGCATCTGTGTTCGTCCAGTCTCGCACTAGCTTGATTCACGTTTCTCACAGTTGAATCACTCCATAATCTCTCAGCTACTGCACAGGCACTGGGCCTAAATTGGTATGAAAAAACATAGACTGGTGTTTTAAAAGGTCACGTCAATATTAACAATTATTGAATAATTAATTATTACTGCATGCAGGGCTTAATAGCATCAGTTTTAAAGCTTTGAATGCATCCCAAATTGCACCACATAGAAAAAATGTCGGAAAGATGCACCATTCAGATATAATAGGCCCCAAAATAGAGCCAAAATTATTACAAATGCATTCCAAAGTCGCAACATCAGAATATGACGTTTTAAACGGCTCAACCAATTCAGAATATGTGGCAATGAAAATCAGTTTTATCAGAATACAAACCACAATCTTGAATGAATATTTGATGCATCAACGTATTCCCCCCAAAGGAGTGCCTCTCCACCAATTACAAGAGATTTCTGTTCATCTGTAGCTAAAATGATTAACGGAAGTTGCAAATATTAATTTACCGCTAAAAGAATAATAAACAAAATATACAAATCTAATATGGTATTATAGGCCTATTTGATAAGAATATATGATTAATTAATTTAAATATGATAAATTGCTCACCAGTGAAATTTAGCGGCTCAACATAGTGATATTCTGTCCAAAGTTTTGGAAAATTAATTTTATCTATGTCCCACTTCGATGAAAGGATTGCTTTAAAACCGGCAGATGTCACTTTTTTCAATTCATCCTCGTACTTTTCTTGCGTTACTTGGATTATGGTGGAGGGATCGATCTATGGAAATAATGACATTTATTTAACTATTAACTATTAAAATAATAAATTTTACATTTATTTTAAGCCATAAAAACATTAACTGTCTTACTAACATTTTCGATTTTACCAAAAGAATCCTGCCACAGAATGTAATTCTTCTTCAGTTTGTTAACGATGGCATGCATCCTTTGGAAGAAAAAATAAATTGTAAATATACAAGAGGCTGCACATTCCACAAAATTAATTGGCCTTCAATTAGTTTTTTCCAGAAGGTGATAAACCAACTTTTTATAATGGTAACTCATCAATTTGGAAATATTGTTTCCGATTTTAATCTTCTTCATAAAATCTCTGATCCGTGGATTGTTCAACCTGTTAATGGAATTATTTCATCAATTCAAGGACGTCCTACACTCAACTTTCCACTTAAGACGCAATAAAATCACCAGCAAGAGACGTTCAAATAATCTCCACCAAGATGGAGATAGGAATCTGGAAAGACCTCGGAAACTTCGGTAAAGAATTTACCGAGGAAATCATATGTCGAATCCTTCGATGGATCGATTGGACCATATTTGCCAGAAGGTTTGCCCTGGTCGTAGCATTTTGTCAAGAGGCCAGACTGACCATATTCCCATGAATCCATGTGACCTGTTAATATATTATAATATATAATATAATATTTAACAAAATGTATAATGTAATAGTTTATAATCGAATATCAAAAGTAACACTGAAAAATAATAATAAGCAATAAGAGATTTAGACCTGGAGTGTTAAATTCCACGACTACTCTGATGCCCCTCATCCTGGCATATTCAATAACTTGGGCCACCTCAGCCGGAGTGTACGTGTGGCTATATTGCTGATATGCACCCTAAGATTCAAATCAATTTCAGAAGATAAATCTCGTAACAAAATGAAAGTAATGAGCTAAACATTTATACGTATTAATTATAATTGAAATCATTTTAAATTTTTTTGAGCTAACCTGGAGACTCATATTTGGAAACTTAGTGCTGACGAACGGGAATGATTCGTCATCAACCATGTGCCAATGGAAAACATTCATCTTGTTATATGACATGGCGTCCTAGAACATAATGAAATGCTATAAATATCAATATCTCAGGATCAAACCTTCTTGAGATCACTCACCAGACTGTGAAGTATTGTTTCTAAGGGAAGAAAATGCCTTGCGGAATCCAGCATGATGCCTCTCCAAGAAAATCTTGGAAAATCTTTTATCGTTGTGTATTTGATTGCCAACTAAAATCAAAACAGTATTTTTCTACATCAGTAATGCCAAAGGGGGGTTATTAAAGGAACAGAGTACATAGAATATTTTAAAAATGCATGGCTGAATTTATTTTATGATCATCATCAAAGAAAATACTCACCACTCCATCAATCTTGTGAATCAGTTGACTGAACGTTTCCAGTCCTCTCAGAATACCCCAAATACTTTTGGCTTCCAATTTTGAGGTCTTGGCATCGATGACTAAAGAATCTGCATTTATAATTAAATTTCATGAAATAAATTTGTCAACCTTCAAACACCAATATAGTTTAAAATCAAACGTAGTATGTCTAACAAGATTCATCTGACTCCAGAGTTGGAAGATATTCGCAGGGATTCTGGAGATTTACCGTAAGACCACTCATTTTTCCATTAGCGGTCGGTAAAATCTTAAAAACTCTTGGTTTCTGATCAAAAATAATTTTGTAATATCTGGAGAAAGCCTGATCTAAGATGTCGCATGTAAATCCTTCGACAGAGAACTCGAAATCCAAGGTATCCAAAACTTTAAACTCCTTTGAAGTATTGTAGTACTGTGGCAGGGGCCATGGCGAACCATTCTCTACTGGTCTTGCCCTTCCCAAATGCTCATGGTCACCAGTATCTTTGTATCTATCTAAGACGATTCCATTGATGCAAGAAGTTGCAACAAACAATGCAGTGAGGCAGAGCAGATGCCTCGCGCTCATTTTCAGACGTTGAGTTTCAGAACTTTTTCTTTATGTCGACTATATATAAATACAAAACTATCGATTACTTAATTAGTCTTATGTGGTCAGATAACAGACTCACATGACCACAATCCTCGTGATCGTGAAACTTAGCCAATGTTCTTTATGCAAATTTTAATTTACACTTCGCCCAATTTATCTTTATTCAGATTATTTAATTTAGACCCCATTAACGGCATACTTTTAAACCGTAGCATAGTATTAGCTGATCAAGATTTCAGCTACTGAACTTGAAATTGGAAGTATGAGACTAGTAATTATTATGAATTTACGAACCAACGATCCTTTGAACGAATAGTGAATAATAAACATATTGTAATAAATTTCATTAAACATTTATTTTATGAAAATGCTTTTATGAATTGTTTGAACCTGACCAATTAGTAATAGATCGCTTCTATCGAAATTTATGTGATCGATATATTTATTCAACAAGGTTATGGCCATGTCATCCTTTGAAACCTTTTTGGAACCTTAAAAATGTATCTTGTCCTAAGAAAAAGGGACCACTGTACTCTAATGTTGATTAAGTACCAACGCCATCTTAAGGATATCCTTGCTATAAACGAACATAAACGCGAAAATATTACTGTAGACTTTATTTATTAATATAAAATCAATATGTTTAAATATAAAATAATTTATTTTAACCGACCATTTTATAATTTCGCCTTACTTATTCACGTGATCTCTAGATTAGCTCAATTTTGTCGATGCTAATTTTAACTGATTATCCGAAATTATTCCAATTGATTTTTATTCAGTTCACACCCCTTCATTGTGACTCGTTAATATACATTATTCATTACATCGACACTCCCCTACAGTATTTTGAATATTTGCACTGCATCAGCTGTTAAAATAAAATAGATTTTAGTCGTGCATTCATGAGTTGCGATTGAAAATAATAACTTTTCATTACATTAATGTTGCATTTTTCATTTCACAAATCACATTTTTAGATGAATGATATAATATTTCGTAGAGTTTATTGGGAGTTTATTTTGTAAGTATCCGACCAAACAGTCATGTCTTCGTGACATACGTAAATACTGTCCACCTCCGATCTAAACCTTAGGCCATAACAGAACAGTCATTCAATGATTGAAATCTGAAATTATTTTCAATTATTTGTAAATTTGGCCTCTTTTTTACACCAAATATCCTTTAAAATTGAATTTATTCTGGACTACCAACGCCCCCTCGAGCTGCTGTTCCCTCGAAACTCATGGATCAAACCAAAATATTAAAGGGAAGAAAATGCCTACAAAATAATTTTCTAATTTAAAGCTATTTATCTTAAAATTAAATTTTAAATTCTGCAGCTAATCATAAATTCGGATATAAAAGTTAAATTGAAATTTAACATTCTTCGATGGGTAACATATGAAATGTTTTTCTAAGTTGAAGCACTTCAATTCGGTCTTTGAGAATCACGTGATATTGATTTGGGCTTCAGTTGAAGTCTTTTGTCGAACTGATACGTCTCGATGGGCAGTTCTTTGTATTGATACTGCAAATGAACAGCATCAAATTAAAATGGATTGTAACATAAATTCAAACTAAATAGAGCAAAGAATTAAAAATTTAATTGTTACAATTTACAAAATAATAATAATAATAATAATATTTATAAACTGCTAAGAATATTTACAAATCATTAAGAATAATTACAAATTATTAAGAATATATGAAAATTCATTAAGAATAACTATAAATATTAATAACATATAAACATTATTAAAAATGTTTACAAAAAAAACTCAGCTAACCAATTCCTTGTCGCAATGGACCCTGGAAAGCAATCCCAAAATTTTGCTACTATCACTGGCGTGGGGCCTGAAAAACCTGATAGCGAAGAATTTGAATCCCATGAGGAGAAGGAGGGTCCTTAGGGGAATAAGGAAGAGAACGACTGTGGCTACCAACAGCATCAAGAACGCGAAGGAACTGATCCATGGCACTTTCCACTTGAAGAGACTTAACAGGGATTCAAGCAAATAAAGGTTTGTTTTTAATTGTAAATTATTGCGAATTTTTAAAATATTGAATAAATTTCATAACCCTTTTTTTTTTATATTATCGCGACTCACACCATCTCAGACTGACTGCTACTTAACTCATTTATTTTCTATTAATTTGCAATAATATGTTTAAAGAAAAACTGTGATTCTTAATTAATACAAATCATTTTTGTCAATGATATTCTGCTCTGTTCTGGTGTTTTCGCTAGTAATTGGTTCTAGTTAAAATTAATATGTGTGTATTTGTGTTGTTATCGGGACATTGTACTATGTTCTTAAGTTGTACTGTTATTGTATATTATATTAAACGATTTATTGCTTCATAATTTGAGGATATGACAATATTCTATTCATGGATGGATACGTTGTCATTGCTATGTTATCGAACTACGTCTCTGAATGAAAATGAACATTTTACGCTTCTAAATTCTGAGACTTAAGATAGGAAAAAAAATGCCTTCAATATGGTTTTCAAGAGAAGCCATTTTTCATATTTGATGTTATTTTTTATATATTATTTAACGTTAATTACTTGTGCAATAGCTGCAATTAACCATAATTTTTGTAATAATAATAATTGTTTGAGTAGGAAGTGAATGTTACTTTCTAATCCTTTCGTAAAAGCTGACTGTTTCATCAAGGATTTCTTGGACAGTGAGACACACTTCCTGAACCGCTTGAAACTTTTCCATAAAGGACTTTTTTTCTTCCTGAAATGAACATAATTATTAAATTATTGAATTCAATAATTTATATATAATTTAATTTAATTTGTTTAAAAGAAAAATTTATTAAATAAACGAAAATCCTGTTTCATTCAAAGATTGAAGACTCAAAACGTAATGAAGATGAAAACGTTAGAAAAACGCAACAACAAATGAAGAACCAAATGGATATTTTTGAAAATAATAATTCAAAAACAAATTAAATTCAAAACAAATATTATACTACTACTACTACTACTAATAATAATAATAATAATAATTCAGAATCGTTAACCAGGAGGGCGGGGTTTGAATATTTAATCTGTAGCTATTTGGTGAACTTGTTTTTACAATAAAAGTATGCAGAATATTATAATAGCAGCAGATAATTTTACATAAATAATTTATTCAACCCCGTTGATTTGAATATTATTAAAAATCAAGTCAGTATAAATGCTTCGATGAAAATAATGACCGCACATAAACTCAACTCTCTACAAGCCTTTATATAACTTTAACTAATAAATCTTAAATTTTAAATTTTAGATAAACATTTAAAAACAGATAAACTGATAACCAACATCTAATATCTAATAATTGACCAATAAAATAGCAATAAATAAATAAATAAATAAATAAATTAATTAATTAATTAATTAATGATTATCTAATGAATATTCAACAGCCCTTTGAAGGCTGCTAGGACTGACGGGTGTAGAGCTTTTCCTAGCATCCAATACATCGATTGGCCTCAATTTCGATATGTCCTCCATCTGCAATGTTTCCGTTCGGTTTTGTATTTAATTTCAAATTAAACAAATCCCTTTAACGAGACCGAATTATTTCCGTAACTTATTACGTATTTGTCTGCATTAATTGTGAAAATGACGTTATGTCATATTTGTTTTTATTATAATTGAATGAATAAATAAATAAATACATAAATAAATGTGATTAATTCATGAATTAATAACTGTGATTAATTCATGAATTAATAACTGTGATTAATTCATGAATTAATAACTGTGATAATTTGTCATTTCTCAGATCCGCTTCTCAAACATCCGATAGACAAGAGTCCATCAGGATCGTAAATTTTGAAATAATCGATTATATTAAAATATTATCAACAATTTTATCGGAGTTTATCGTTTATTTGGTGATATTATTAATGTTTTTGAGGTTGGATCGCGTCACAGAAGTGACTAATTAATTATTTAATTTATTTATTTAATTATTTAATATATTTTTATTATGAATATTATTCTATTGAATGAGGAGAATTTAATTTTTGTCGATTCCATTTTTAAACGGCTCTTAAAAGATACGAAGATATAATTCTGAACCCAGTATAATTCTGAATCGTTTAAGAATAGAATTAACTTACTTTTAATGATATAATTTAATCGTTATATTAAAATTAATTTTAATAATAATATAATAAACTCGAGTATTTAATAATTTACACATTAACATCAACGAACGATCTCACCTTTGCCTCGAAATCAGCGTCTTCTTCAGTTACAACAGGCGACTTAAAAAGTAATAATTGTACGTTTGTATAATTATTTTCTAGAAGTTATTGAAATTATTAACCAGGATTCAAGTGCACTGTGACCTGGTTGAGGTAGGTCTTGAACTCGGCAACTGATGATTAACTATCGCTTTAATGTTTAATACTATGTAGTCACAATAAATTGTTATTAAATTTTTGCTTTAAAAGGCTGTACTAATTTTATAAATTTTAATAATTAGTTTTTATTAATGTATTCATGTTAATAATTATTAATTTATCTATTATTATTATTATTATTATTATTATTATTATTATTATTATTATTATTATTATTATTATTATTATTATTATTATTATTATTATTATTATTATTATTATTATTATATTTTCAATAGGCTTACGTCGGCATCCCTAAAGTCGTCGTGAAGGTTTGCAAGGAAAAGGTTTCTGGTGAGTACAAGCAGAAGTACTATTGGAACCATGTACGGTTCTGAGTACTCGACACACAGGCTGTACAACTGATTAAGTAAACGAAATGTCACATTTATTCATTTATTTATTTATTTATTTTTATTTTTTATTTTATTTTTTATTTATTTATTTTTTTTTTATTAATTTATTTAATTCAACCAAAGTCAAAGGGTTGTTAAACCGCGTTCATCAATATATTGTAAATAATATAATTTTGTAATAATTATTATTTTTTAATGAATGCAAACCAGAAGAAGTATGAAACTCTTCAATTTGGTCCTTGGACTGACACAAGTCAACAGGTAATTATAGTCCTCTGAGGCTATCCTGAAGACCTTTTGAGCCCTTGCTATGTTGTTCTTCATGATCTAATTATATTTAAATATTTATTTATTTATGTTAGTTTGGTTAATTAAATATTAATATTATCTTCGTTAAGATATGATACTTTTACCAGTGGTATTACTTGCTAATGCCTAGTGTCCATTGGCTTGAAATAGATTATGGTAATAAATGAATATTCATTACATTGCATCGATGCATTGAAATAATTATTATTTATAAGAATTATAATTTAGACTAATTTTAGTTCTATATAGTTTTATTATACAGAATAAATACATTTAAATTACAATGAATTACATAAATGTAATAAATCGTTATAATATAATATAATTATAGAACGCAAATTATAGTTGATGTAGTATTTATGTATATTGATGTATAATTGATGTATATATTGATATTACCGAAACTTTCAACTTTGGTTCCGGCTTCATAAGAATTTTTTCCTTTGGCTTCAGAGATTTGATTGCTGCTCTGAGCTTCAATGAAGGAATATTTAAAGATTTAACGATTAATTAAATTAATTATTTAATAATTAGCAAGTGAGTATAATAAATTATTAATGAGTAACTTATCTTTGTATTGGATAATGTCGTAGTACATTGCATAGTACGTATTACTGACGTCACGTCCATAACGTCGTCATGGCAACATTATAAGATCATCATAAATCATATAATATATCATTTATATATCATAATATATCATATATAATATCATTTTACATTTTATTGTCTGCTGGAATCGATTACCTCACTTGCTTTATTTATTATATTAACTATTGATTTAGCAATCATACGGGAAGCAGAAATAGAATTAAATAGACATACGCATTAGGAGACAATATCCTTTAAGAAATCACAAATAATACTGATAAATTTGTGATCGATTCGTAATGCTTATATTAATTAATAAACCAATTAAGTAATTTGTTTAATAAATGAAGTTTATTGAATTTAAAATACAAAATAAAATGCTTTCTAACGGGGTTGTAAACGTAATCTGCGTTTATCAGGATGATTCCTTTGGTCTTTTCTTTCAGATTTTCATTTTTAAGTTGATACCAAACATCCTGCTTGCATTTCAACTGTTCGGAAGTTTTTTTTAATAATAACAATAATAATAATAATTATTTGGCAAATTGGATTGTGATTGATCGTTTTAAAATGAATATTTGTTTCATCCAGTTGTACGTAACGCCAGAAGATAATTGTACGAGCAATTAATGATTTAATAGTGATGAAGATATAATTACTTGATTATAATAATATATTATGATTATAATCAGTGAAAATAAAACGCACCCTCAACAGAGGGATGGCCACTTTTCCCAAGAAGACCTGCTTCTTGCTCGTGTTTTCGTCGTAGATCGTCAGTTGGAGTACTGAATGGATGTCTTTGATTGACCTTTCAAGGTCATTAGACAATATGAGTATTATTATTTTTTGTATATTATTACTATTTTTTGTATATTATTATTATTATTTTGTATATTATTTTTTTTTTATATTATTATTGTTATTGTTATTATTACTATTACTATTAGATAAGATTAAGTAAACATTAATAATTATTAAAGGGGTATCGATATAATAATCATCAGTAGACACCGATTGTCAACATTAACTCTATCGACAATCTTGAAATCATTGAATTGAGTCAGGTGTTTCCAGTGCAATTTAATCGACGGTTATGATAACCTAGATAGTTATGATAATTGCGGTGGTCATGATAATCATGATGATTATGATAATTATGACGTGGTATTTATGGTTATTATAATAATCTTAAATATTATAAATAATGATATTTATGATTATTATAATAATCTTTGAAATGGCGACTGCTCTCCAGCAGCCATTTTTTGAGACTACGATGAACTTATGAAAATCGATAATTGGGTTATCAACGATTAGCTTTTAATATTTTTCGCAAACTGCGCATCTATAAACATCCAAAATGAAATTTTAAAATAATTATTTAAGTATATAAGATGTTATTTAATTAATAATCGATCCTGTAATGTCTACTGCTGTCAAATTAATTATGCCATTTATCAAGATTTAATCTGCATTTATTAGGATGGCTCCTTTGGCATTTTATTTCAAAGTTTCATTTTTAAGTTTTCATACCACAAAACTTAACAAAAAATCCACTGACAATGCAAAAGTCTTGTTCCATTCCGGTTCAATAGTTTTGTACAAGGTTTGCGTCTGCAATCTGTTGTTCTCCAACTCCACCACACAGAAAGGATCACTCGATCCTGTAATGTCGGCTGCTGCCAAGCCCTGAGCCCTGACGACTGAAAGAAGAGTTTTATTGATTGGTTGATTGGTTAGTTGATTGATTAGTTCTCGCCAATCAATGATTTTTAACCTTCTTTGAGAAATGAATCGATGTGTTGTAACAAGATATGTTGATACGAGTTAACTATGATAATGACGACGACGAAGATTACGATGACTCACCGGTAACCTGTAGCCAACCGATTTTGGACATGTCAGACAATGTCCGCCAATAGGCCTGCATCGTGAACGAAAGGTAAACATGTGATGAAGATGACGACGACGACGATGAATGATGTTGTTGAAAGACAATGGTTACTCTTCCTGCCATCGCTATCTTTGAGATATTTTGTTTCACTTGATCGAAGTGATTGACAAGTGATTGATTGAAAGCGAACTATTAAAATGTTGCTTGACATCCGCAAGTAATATCAATAATCAAAATATTGATCGAATTTCACAAATCAAATTTAAACTTTAAGCTATAATTCACTCATTCCAATTGTTAAAAATAAGTTAATTCAAGAATATCTATAACCTCTGATACGTACAAAGGCAAACTTGGCATCTGACTTGTTGTGTACAAAGCGTCTCTTTTGACTGGCTGTAGACACCGTCAGAAGGATGTTCAGGGACCCTGAATTTTCCCCCAAGGACAATTCTAGATGGTGCGTGGTCTCCTCGGTGTATTGACGCATATCGATGGAGCACCTGTTCAGCAATGGCTACAGGTAAGGGGTGCTCTTTCGTAAAGAAATCGTTTTGAGTCGATGATCGATAACTTGAAGGAAATGCCATTATGAATTTGTTTTGAACTTTCAAGGAGAAATTGAATCATTCGATCAGTCCTTCATCATTGTAAATCATTGTAAATTATTATAACCCATCATAAACCATCGTAGATCATCATCATAAATCAATGTGCTATTAAAATGTGTATAAAATGGTTAACCTGCAATAAATCATAACTAATGTCATAACTGTGAAATGAATGTCATGGTGTACGGAATGAAAATTAATGGCTCATTAAATCATTAGCAATCACAAATAGGGCATCGTAAATCATCACAAATGATCATAAACAGTCATCAATCAATTTGTCATTAAATTGATTAAATTAAAAAATGACGTACAAAAATACATAAATAATGATAAAACATATTAATAAATAAATAAATAAGTAATTGGAAAATTATTGCCTAACTCTCCGAGAGTAAATTCTTTGGTTGACAGTTCGTCCGACTTGACAGATATTTCCAAGATGTTAGCCTGATCTTCGTAGATATACAAGTCAAACTGTTCACACCAATAAGGATTCACCGTTTTTGCTTTGACCTTGGGGTAGAAGACTAAGTTACATTCAATTTACAGATGTTTTAAGGATATATTACGGCAAATATGTAATTTTATCGGAATTTATGGAAGAAATTATTGAAATTATATCGAAGTATATTGGAAATGTCCTTGCTATGACAACCAGATTAGTTTCATGACTATATGTATTGGAAATCGTGCGTAATAATAAATTATAACTAATAACTATAACCAAGCAACGGACAATCCACAACTAACCTTGCTTTTGCATTTTTCGTTGCCCAATTTGAACCTGACGTAAGGATCTGGAAGAGAATCGTCTGCCTTCATCGGCAGATCCTTGGCATCCACGAGTCCTATGTTTACGATACCACGGAGTGATCTCGCGCTTTTCCATAGCTTCTGGTCGTGTTTTTGGACCGACTTTTTTATCATCTGGAGACGAAGACATCGATCGTTAAGGAGACTTTCAGTCGTAGAACGTTTAGTTGTTTTTTTTTTGACACATTCATTGATTTTAAACGCTTTCGTGAAGAAAGCTTAAAGAAAAAGCATTCAACTTTTTTTTATAAACCATACAAAATGCGAGATTTTTTTTTCCATTTCTCAGGCCGATGTTTACAATTTACAGTTTAGGAAAGCAGTTTAGTTGCATTTTAAGTGTAAAGCGTGAAATTACGTTGGTGTTGGTGCATCCATGTTATGTTGTTGTCGTAGGAACAAATTCATTCAAACTAACTTAACGAAAAGTTAGAAACTATTAAACTGAACGTTATTAAATTTAAAATTCATTAAAATTTAAACAACAAAAAGGCCAGAAAACAACTAAAAAAAAAAAACAAATAAAAATAACATTTAATCACAAAACTTGCAAAACTTGCAAAACCTCACCATTCTCAAGTTACTCACAAAATCCATGTTCCCAAATTTAGCAGTTGAACTTTCATTGTCCTTTAACTCCTTCTTCTCCATGGCAAAGGTCAAGAGGTCGAAAGTTCACGAGTTCAACTCGAGTCAACCAATTTTCCCCGAGACGCTGAATAAACTGAAGCTGCCGTTCACGACGACGAAGACGACGACGACGACGATGGTGATGCAAGTGAGTCACATGTGATGAAGACAACCCTTCGAGACAGTTTCTCGTTTTCTAGCACGCAACCAATCGATAAATCAGCAAAGATTTGTTGTTTTTGTTGTTGCAACACTTCACAACGAACGCCGACCACCCTTAACGCTTACTTAAGCTTCACTTATCATCATCTTAATCATATCATCACTACCACCACCATCATCACTATCATCATTATTATTATCACTACATCCATCAGCATTTAAATTTTTTTTTTTAAATCCCTGAAAATCCTTAAAATCAACAACAAATTAAAATTTAATAAATTAAAATTTTTATGTTTGAGGATAAAGTCAAAAGGAGGAATTTGCAAATAAATATTCAATTAATTTTAAAAGTTATAAGTCATATATAATAACAATAATAATAATAATAATATTCATTTATTCAATAATATTAATAATAATAAACGTTAATCGATGCCTCGAGAAATATATGCGAACAAATTAAGCTTACACCTCGATATCATCAGAAAATAAAAATTAATTTCATATTAAATAATTATAACGAATTAAAAAAAAAATAAAATCAACAAAAGATTTAAATTCAAATTAAAAGTTCTTAGAAAAAGGAAAATAAACTTGGAGGTTCGGACTGCAGACGATTTCTAAACTCTCGGCAGAAGTTTGAATTTACAATTGTTTACGTAAACAAACACGTGACGACACGAAGCAATTCTCGATTTTTTAATTCTAACGAATTGTTTTCAATTTAAAAATAAAACAAATAAATACTGAATTTAATTTAGGACAATTTTTAGAAATCAACACTGTATTTGGAGAATTTTGATGTTTGATTTTCTAGATTTTAACATTAAAATAATTTTAATATAAATATTAATAGTTAGAAATAATAATAATAATAATAGTAATAATAATAATAATAATAATAATAATAATAATAATAATAATAATAATAATAATAATAATAATAATAATAATAATAATAATAATAATAATAATAATAATAATAACAACCGTTGAAGTCGTTGTTGTTAATATTAATAACCACTAAATTTGTCCAATGGAAATCCCCATGGCTGCCTGCTGGGCAAAATGAAGTTCAAACAGGTGTATGTGTTGAGTCTTCGAACATCTGGCAGTCACGTGATCAATTCAGGTAGCTGTCATCATCATCATCATCATCATCATTATTATCATTACAATCATTATCATCATCGTCATCATAATCATCATCATCATCAAAACCATCACGTCCCTGGCCCCAGAAATGTCTGCATTTGCCTGTGTTAATGGTTTACATAACATACCTTGTAGTTCCAAGTTTCTTTAGAAGGATTTCGTATTTTGGTCGTTATTATTAATATTATTATTGTTGTTATTATCATTATTATTGCTGTTATTATTAATATTATTATTGTCTGCACCTTTCTTATCGATATTTTTGCTTAATCGAGAGATACTGAGTATTGCTGATGATGAGAGTTTGTTCACAGGAGGTTCACTCGTTAAGATGACGTTCTATTCACGAAAAGTTCGTTACGTAATTTCATCATTAGGACTGTGTCTGGACTTTTGGAATAAGGCCTAGGAAATATACTCACCTGACGTTATCATCAGAACGTTCAAGTGATTATCATCTAATCACATCATCACGTTATCACAACATGACAACCAACCAAAGATTGCAACGGATTTACTTATCCCAGCAGGACGATTTGGCCAAGTTTAGCAGAAGGTAATTCACAAATCATGAATTAATTTATAATTCGTTAATAAACAATTTATTTATTTATTTATTATTATAATGCCATGTGTAAATACATCTTATATTTAAAGGTTATATTTATATGCCACATATTTTATCAAATTGTAGAAGTTAATTTTGAATAATAAATCTTTTCATTCTTTATACCTTATCTTCCTGGAATGTCTATATTGAAATGACTTTTAAAATATTATAATTATAATTACATTATAATAAATAACTGGAAATTATAACATTATTAATAATAATTAGTAGAATTAGAAATTATAAAGCATCATCGTTGTTATGCCACTCTTCAGTAATGAATAAACATCATTTGAATAGGAGAATATTATATATCTTGATAAATTATAAATGCAAGCATGTAACATTTTAACATTTTAACATTATTTCTGTTATTATACAATATATTATTATATGTATTTTTAAAGTAAATTATAAATTTTGTTACAGGGATTTAATCATAATAATAATAATAACAACTTTTAAAAGCTTAATCAAAGCAAGTAGCAAAATTTGTGGCTATTTCAACTTCTAATTGAATAAATTATAATAATTAATTGAATAAGTTATAATAAATTATTATAATTATTTGAATAAATTATTATAATATTAATTTAGTAATTCGTTCGCTAATCGTTCGAAGCGTCACAAAGAGTGAAGGCTCCTCGAATTACTGCAAAATGTGCCAAAAGAGCGAATATCACTGCGAACGATGCAGGTGATTGATTGACATTTATTTCAATTTGCAAATTATTTGGAAATTATTTTTAAAGCATATTAAAGGTTACGTACAAATACATTCCATTACAATGTAAGGATTACATTATTATTGTAATAACATTCATAATAAGCCGTACTCCATCCTCGATAATGTACGATATAATATTTGAAAGATAATAATGTAGATAATATTTAATAATAATGAAATAATAAATGAATAATAATAATAATGAAAATTACAAAATATAATAATTTGCATATGTAACAATTATTACATTCGTAACAAGCTGTACTCCATCTTCGGTGATATACGACATAATATTTGAAGGATAATGATATAGATAATAATTATATAATAATGAAAATTACAAAATATAATATCTTGCTTTTGCAACAATGCAGTCATTGAAATGCCAACCCTTTGTTGAATGTCATCGACGTGTGATTGAAGCTTGAAATGTTTGTGATTCCGTCAATAAAACGAAAACTGTCTTTTTTGACATTTAAGACGTAGATGTCACAAGAAATGTCAAGGTCACACGCACCGTCACAACTGGGCCAAAAGAAGTTCGAGCTTCAACAGAATTAGGACGGGTCGGAATTAATTAGATTTCTTTTGTCTAATTAATCCAATTATTACAAATGATTTTTAATGATTGTGATTGCAGCTTACAATGGAAGGACTACTCAGATAAACAAATGCAAACCAACAGGAGACGACCATTGGACGAAAGTCCTCCAAGCAAACGACTTCTGCATCACGTCCTGTCCACGTCACTGTTCCAGTCTCGTTTCTTCCCCAAGGAGCGCCACAGACAGGGAGTTTGGTTCTCTTTTCCAGAGTTTCAGTCATTCAACGGTTACTCATAGCAACAGCTCCTCAGTTTCCAGAGCTTCATCCGTTGCTTCTCACCAAAAATCACCACAGTCTCTCTCTCCTCAATCACCGACCGCACCGAACAGCTCCAAAGAACAGTTCCAAGTGAATTCGAAGGAGAAGAATGTCTTTCATGTTCTTTATTCTCGCTTCATCAGCTGGATCGAATCGAACAAGATGGATTCTTCGAAGCAATCGAATGGAAAAACTGTTTCGGTCGAGACGAAGGCGTTTTGCAAAGATACGGAAAGCAGGACTCTGAATAGTTCTCCTTCTGTCGGTTGTGGTTTTCCAAGCGAGGAAAGCATTCGGTTAGAAGAGATAGAATTTATTACTCGTCATTAGATACGATTTGAAGATATATTTTTTTCTCAGATACAGGTTGAAGGAACGCAGACGATTAAAGAAACGACCAAAGACCCTGGCAGCTCCCGCCATCCATTTATCTTCGTCTGAAAGCGAGTTTGACAAAGCCAGAACGGATGTCAATCTGAAAGTTACGAGGTGGAGAAGGGAAAATTCCCACATGTCTTCGACATGCTCTTCTTCCGCTGTGTCACCTTGCACTTCTTCCATCACCAGTGATTTCCAATCTTGGGAGAACGAGTTATCGGCCCTTCGGTCCGAGGGTTCATACTTCAAGCCTTCGATGACAAGAAACTTGAAAAACCTTTCCTCTCCTCAGGGGACCGATAGAAACTTCACAGCAGAATCTGCATCTAATGTCAGTTCGAGTGTCGAGAGTAGTACCTCTGCCAGTAGTCTGAGCAGTAAAAAGTCGTTAGAATGTGATTCAAACGATCCTGAAGGTAATCAAAATGCTGAAACAAAGAGAGCATCTTATCGAGTGAAGCCTACTTTGAAATCTACAAATGAAGAATGGCTGAGTTAGACATCTTTTATCATCTTTTATTTGTATGCATTCAGCATAAATCCTCTATGATCTTGTACATATGCCTTTACTTTGTCCGCAATATTAACAGGTTTCCTTAAAGTTCAGTCGATAGTGATTCTTTCAAATTATTTTTAAATTTGAAATTCTTCATTTGTGCCTGCTATTAATCAAAAATAAATCTAGTTTAGTAATGGAAAGATATTTATTATTCAGGTAAAGACACCCTGGTGAATAGCAGCATCGAAAAGGATAGTTTTGACGTTTCTGACAACACATCAGTTTGCACAATTTTGGAGTTTGTAATAAGTTTACTTTTAGTATAATTTTTTGGAATGGATAAACTCAATTCTAAATATCTTGAATAATGAAACGAATTAAAATTGATTTGCGTGATATATATAAATTCAGTAACTGTGAGCCGTACCTGAGAGATTCACTGAAAGACTGGACCATATCATATGCTGATATAAAAATAAAGGAAATATTTGCCCAAGGATCTCTTTATACCGTGCACAAGTAATGACGATTCGATGATATAATTTATGATTCTCTATATTTATAAAAGATTCTATGTACAAATGTGAAGAAATTAAACCAAAGTGGCTGCTTGCTTAATGAAACTTAATTTAGATTTTCAATTGTGCATCACAAACCAGTTATCAATTAACCATTTTCGTAAATGTTTAAATATTTCTTTACAGAGGACAATGGCATGGCGACATACTCGTCTACTTGTATCATTCGATAAATGAGGTCAGAGTGACCTGGTTTCTGAAGGAGGTGAGCAGGTTAAGCAAGATCAGACACGAGAATATCTGCCTCTTCATGGGAGCCTGCTTCAACAACAACAACATGGCAGTTGTCACTAGGTATTAAAAATAATTTTTGACGTGCTGTTTGATTATTGGCAGTTAGAATGCGAAGTCTCAAAGTTGATTGACGTCGTGTGATTTGGCTCACAAACTAAATAAATATAAATTTTAAAATATTATCTTATATTAGCTCAAGTAATATTATTTTTTTATTGTTAACATAAGTAAAATAATTGAAACAATTTTCAGCGAATTAAAAGGAATGTCGGTATACGAGAGACTGCATCTGACCATGGATCGAATGCCTTCGAGAACCAGGGTCAACATCGCCCGCTATGTCGCTCAGGCCATCGGGTACCTCCATTCTAGAAATCTCACTGTCAGAAATTTGAACACCAGAAACATTTATTTTGAGCCAAAAGTCAAATTGTCCCTTATGGATCAATCCCACAACCTACCAATGGACCTTCCAAAGCAAGTCCTTTTGAAATCAATTTAGAAAATGTTCTAAGTTTTATTTACCTCCCTCTTTATGAATCTCATACATCATTAAATAGTATTTTCGCATTCAATATGGCATAGCGGATTGCGACACCTCGAGCAATAGTAAAAACAAAACTAACAAAACTAAAGTGCTTCTGGGATATAGCGCTAAATAAATGGTCTCTTGCGTCGTTATATTGTTATGGAGCTATGTAAATAGACTTTTATTACCGCAATTATTATTATTATTATTGCTGTAATATGTTTTATTTCACAATCACTTACTTTTAAAGGCATCGCGGAATAACGTTGGCGAGGGGTGTTTTAAGTTACTATGCACCTGAATTTTTGAAAAACTTGAAATTTCCTTCATCGGAAATGGATTCTACAAATGAAGATGAAATGTTCACATTTGAAACGGATTCGTACGCTTTTGGGTGAGTTAGCGAGATTATCAATTCCTGAGTAATGTCTTTCGACATCAGATCATATTTGAGGTTCCAAGATGAGCAAATATAAGACCCAGGCATTAAAACAACTGGTTATTTTAACTGTTTATGCTCACATTTCACCTATAGAACACTTTTGTACGAACTATTGAGTTGTCACTTGGCTATGAAAGGATTGACGAACGAAGAGATGATATGGATGGTTTGTGAAGGCAGAAAGCAAGACCTTTCACTTCTGGGATGCAATCCCCTTCTCAAAGTAAGCAAAAACATTCAGGAACAAAGTAGCATTGTCTTTTCCCACCGATCTTATAAAACTATGTCCAAATCAAAAGCGTTATTACATGATTCGAAAAGCTTCATAACCCCCAGCAACTGTTTAGTTGTCATTTCACCAACAGGTTCTCATAGAAAAGTGCTGGTCAAACGAACCACAAGCGAGGCCGTCTTTCAATGACATCAACCAAGAACTCATGCAGGTTCTCATATGACACCTAATCTACTAAAGTCAATTTATTTATTTAATGAGAGAATCAGATTAGAAGAGCCCTCAACATCGAGTTAATTAAAACGGGATGCACACATGTCCCCATCCTCTATCTAAACAAACTCTTAACCAGCCAGACAACTTTTAGCTTATTCAATCCTCTGAATGAACAAACAATCGTAACAAATAAATAAACTAATAATTTCATGACTAACTAATCAATTATTTAATTCATGACAGAGTGGCCTCCACAAGAGGCATAGCTCCTCCCAGCCAGAAAGACTCGATCACAGAGGGAGCTTCTCACTGCATTAACTTTATTATTTGTAATTTAATTACATTAATCACGCAAATCGGTTAATCGTTGTTAAATTGTTTTAGGCAATTGATAATGAGGCCTGAGATACCATCAATAAAATATTCGTTAGCAGCGGATCTTCGAGCCAGAGCTCTCGGATTTAAATGCTTAGAACCGACTCCCGAGCAAAGAAATGGTTAAATCAGTGACAGCAAAATTTACTTTGATTAACAATAAATTGGAAGTTAATAAGTCGTCAACAGTCAATAAGCTTGGCTTTAATCGGTTTCATTGACGCAGCTGCTCTCAAGCATAGATAGAATGTTTAAACAATGCAAGCTGTTAACATCGTGGCAGAACAAAAATAAGTTTGCGTTGGAGACACCGTCGCACGGTATTCGACGGATTCAAATTATCAATTATGCATTCGAGTATGATTTGCCACGCCTTCAGTAATTACGGTAATCTGTAATTGCATGATCAGCCGGTAAATTCGGAGAAATCGGGCGGTAAATTCGGAGAAATCGGGCGGTCGTATTAACCTGGCAAAGCTCAGGACAGAAACAAACTCCGAGGTGAAAACAAAAAATATTCGGGCAAGATGATGAAACAAATTCACTCTAAAAAAAAAAATGCAACTTGAAAACAGGATCGAGTGCAATCGACTCAATCAAATAAACAAGCCGGAGACCTCGCCGAACTCCTTCCATCAGCAAAAATCAAATCTCCTCGTCCCCTCTTAAAGAAATATTCAAAAAAAAAAATAAAACAAAATAAAATAATATGTCGGCAGAGGTGAACAAATGAAATGAGATTTATGAAATATTTATGGACAATGCTGAAACTTTTATAACCACTTTGAATATTTAAGGTTGCTTAGCAACAAAAAAAAAAGATGTAAAGCACGATCGACACACTGCTTGAAAAGTCTGAGAGAAAAATAGATAAAAAATGTGATTGTTTACATCAGATAAATCTTTAATAGATCCCTTCCAATATGTCCTCCAGCATATATTCTCTAGCTGGATCTGCAAAAAATGAGGTGACATTAAACAGAGTGACAGCAAATAATGACGATGACAATGATGATATTTGAGAGGGGTAGTTTTATTAATAGCTGTAGCATCTTAATATTCTTGGTATGTAAGCATAGTCATGAAGCTGGTAATAAATTGATAAATAAATAAGTAAATAAATAAATTTACCAATAGAACATTATTAAAAGAATATCATTTTGGCATTAAGGTGTGCATTATAAAACTGTGCTTGTGTATTTTTTTTTAATTCACATGAGTTCCATGCATCCACAAACAAAACAACTTGAACCTTTTCAATCCTGGAGAACTACGATGGAGTCCTCGTTCGCCTCAGGGTTCCGTGGGTTTCAAAGCAGTTCCTTCGCTCTCCGCGCCCTGAGCTCCGTTGATCTTTGCACTTGAATCAGTCACGAATTTCTGAATAATTGCAATGACAAACTTGGTACGAGTAAATTCCTTTTTTTGACTGAACATGAATTCTCAAAGTTTAAAAAAAAAAGTCAATTTCGACTTCAAAAACAATTTGAAATGTATGAGAACATATTTTAAAATGTTTTAACAACAAGCTCCAACCATGAGGGACTGGCTCATGAAGTATTCTCTGCCTGGGGATCCATCATTTCTTTGGCAGTCCTCACAGAAGCAGATCAACAGGGCATCAACAACCATCTGCAATCAGACATTTACTTGACTCGAGATTGGCACAAACTATTGCTCCATTATTACAACTTATGAACTTCAAAAGCAATAGCAATTAAACATTAAAAATTATTATTGATTGGCGAGAAAATTAGAAAAAAAAATATTAGAAAATCATAAAAGATGCAAGGCAGAACAAACCTCAAACACCGATAGGAAACAGTGAGCAATGAGGAAACTGAAGATGCACACCAAGATGACTGGAATGGCCAGGAAATGCAAGTCAGGAATTGTCTGTGGCAATGGAAATCTCAGTTTATTATTTATCTGAATTACCTGTTAATAAGGTAATCTATTAAACTTATTAGTTAGTAATTTACTGATTATTTTAAACAAAATAATTTGATAAATTAGTGATTCATAAGCCATTACAATTTCTTGTGGTGGAAGAAAAATTAGGTGTTTTAAAAAGTCTTACAAAAAGTAATTAATTGAGTTTAAGTTAAAAAAGAATTTCATCTCACATAATTTCAATTGATTATTATTTTTTTTAAATAAATTTCCCAAGTAATCATTATTGCAATTTACAAAAACATTTCGATCGGAAGTCGAAAAATCCGACGTCAAAACTCACCCTCAGCCACAGAACGGCGAATACTCCGCACAAACACATGGCTCCGACTTTGCCCAGGAAGAGGACAAAATCTCCGACGCTGTTTATGGCTGCCACTCTCAATGCATTGCTTGTTATTATTTCAAATGCCTGTGTGGAAATGCTGATGGTAATATGATGGCCTTGATTGTATGATATTTAGGTTGCATGATTTAATAGTAATTTAACTGATAATTACAATTTTATAAAAAAAAAAGCATAAATTTAAAAAAATTTGAATCCCAAACACCTTTTTAGCAGAAGTGCAGAAGTTTGTTCCACTGATTGCTGAAATGTAAGTAATTAGTTTTAATTATTCCATTATTTAATTTATTCACTTCAGATTAACAAACAAGGAGCAAACTAATAAAGAACTATATTTCAAAACATTGGTTTTCTGCTTTTGTTTATCAAGTGAGGAGGCGACATCCGACATGCACGAGAAATCGATGAAACGAGATGACTTCGACGGGTCCGTCCGTCCGACCTACCGATGACGGTGTAGGCGTTCTGATGGAGGAACTTGAGGACCTTTTCGAGACACCAGAGGCAGCAGATGCAACACTTGAGGCAGCACCTTGCACAGGCATTTTCCTTTCCTTTGCATCTGGTCGTGAAATTGCGAGGATATGAAAATTGTGCGTGCGTGATTGCAGGAGTCGATGCAAGCAAATGCATGCACGAGCAGAGATTATATGCGTGATCAATTGCATTCAATACCGAGTTGAAATAAATAATGTGCAATTACATTCGTAATAATAATAATAATAATAATAATAATAACAGTAATAATAATAATGAAAAACACTATATGACTGCCTCTAGGAGCTAATGCCATCTAAAAAAAAGATATTGTTAGAACAAATGAATTTGAGAAACTCACTTGGATTCGATGTACATGAGGATGTACCTGATGACCTTCACAATGGTTATTATCAGAGCCCCAAGGGCTATGGAACCCATGTGGTGCAAAATGAGGAGGGAGATTGATTTGAAGATCGGACATCCGAGAGACTTTTTGTTTCTGGAATCATCAGAACGAGGAAAACTCTAACTGCTCGTAATGTCTCGCGACAGAAACGCTTACAGCCATAAATTAATTAATTAATTATTTTTCTTCCCAACCAGATATAACCACTTAAGTTTAATTAATAAACTTGAAGGAAAGATTAAGACAATTAGAATTAGCAAATGATAATATCTTAAAACTACAAGTTTTAGTGACCTGTGAAATGTATATTCTTATAATCTAGATTTACTTTTGTTAATTTTTCTTGTCTACAATTTAATCTTCCCGAGTCCACAACTCAATCATCGTTCATGACGGACTTACGTGGAAAAGTACCAGATGGCAACGCTGCTGGTTATGACGAATTCCTGGCAGGCGAATATGAATTCCGATGTCCAAATCCAGCCGATGATGTGAATCCACCAAAACTGCTTCTCAAATGTCGTCTTTTCAAACTTGACCTTCATGAATCCATTTTTGTATCTGGAAATCGGGGAACCTGCCAATCGATGAATGTTTGCAATGTTTAAAATGTTTGAAACCGTTGAAATCGTGCAGCAACGTCGAAAATCAAATTTTCTTCGACAGGATTTGCGAACTTTATTTGTGGCTTAAAAAAAAAAGGGCTGTTCCATATTTTTTAATATTTTATAAAGTGGAATTGTACTTTTGTTCATCCTTATAAATTTAATAAAAGGCTATCAGATGAAAATTGACTGCAAACATGAAGATGGTTTGAGGTTTGCATTAATGGCAGCCTAACCATCAGAAGGTCTTTCTTAGCTGTTGAAAACAACATTTTATAACAACATATCAGACTCTCAGGCACTTTGAAGCCTTCATGCAGCCTAGCTCTTTTCATGTTCATGATGATAATAATATATGATGATGATGATGTAATAATAATAATAATAATAATAATAATAATAATAAACTAACTAACAACAGTAACATCACCAGTCAAATGCAGAATCATTAATTCAGTTGTGGAAATGAGATTAATGAAAGCCAATGATACAAGTTTAAGCATAGAATTGTGTTGTTTGAATTTCAAATGAATGTTTACAAATCACATCACATGATTGCAAAACAAGGCCTTTCTATGAGTAACCATTCATATCCTTGTAGCATTCAAGTATTCATATCCTTATAACAATCCATTTTATTTCTTATGTAACACTCACGAATACAGTCCTTCTTTTGCTAAATCTACTTTGATATTATTTTCTATATAGCATTATGGTCCCAGATTATATACTTCAATACCAGATTCAATTAGGGAGTTTACTTGTTTACATTCCTATCCTTTTCAGTTATTGTTCTTGTTGTTTAAAAAATTGTATAAGTCACATCTAGTGAGAGATGTCTCAGTTGTTTGAGTTTACATGTTTGCATTATATATCTTATGATTTTCAGGGCCAGTCTGTCTAGCGGAAGCTTGCGCTTCCTTAAGACTGACCCTATGAGTTTATTTTGTTGTTGTTTTTTAAGTTCATTTGTTTTATTGTGTTATGTACATAATTGTTTGTTTAATATTGTACATGTTCAATTTGCTATTTGTTCTTTCAGTTGCTTTGATATCTTAATAAACTCATATTTAAAAAAAAATAATAGTAATCGCAAAAGCTAATACAATCTGAGCACTTTACTTTCCTATAATTATAAGTTTATTGTGAGAAAATAAGTTTCCCAACAAGTGGTTTGCAAATTGAAGTCGTTAAGTTTAGTATTTTAAGTTATAAATATTTTAGGTTGCTAATGATTTATTACCAAAAAAATATAGTAGCAATTGGATAGATTTTTGAAATAAAAATTGTGATTCATCAAATTGTATTGAGAATAATTCATTTGGCGTTGCCTTGTTGGACTCAGGCCAGGGTAATAAGAAAATTAATTGAATAATTTTTAAAATTTTGGTAATAATAAATAAAAAAATCACTCACCCATGGTGGAGATGCAAGCGAGGATGAAGACAAAATAAGCGGTGACGAGGGCCCAGATGACGAAGGTCATCAGAGGTTGGACCAGAAGCAAAGGGACGTCCGCCAAGCACTTGCCAGCCTCATGGAACAGGGCCACGACCAGTGAAATTCTCTTTCTCATTATAAATAGGATCAGCAGAAGGACAACCTGAGACATGATTGACAAAAACACTTACACATACATCTACACACACACAGTTAGACATAAACTCACACATACATTTACATACACACACAGCTACACACAAATTCACACATTCATTTACACACACACTTACGAGTTCAAACAAGCCAATATTTACACTAAGTATTTACAATCACTAAGTAAATAATCGGGTCTAAATCGGCAACTTAAATCTAACGAGCCGACAGCGAGAGAAAAGAACATTCCAATGAAAAGAAGACATCCTCACAGTGAGTATGGTGGCAATGATGGCAAATATGAGGAAAGCTGTTCTCTTCTTGATGGAGGAGCCGACCAATGGGAGGATGAATTCGTCCACGGATCCCCTTTGTATCTCCGACGCAAAACACCACCACAAGAGGGCAGTGCCGACTGGGAAGGAAAGAAATAATTGCATTAAAATGGCTGTAATATTGCTGAAATGCATCATTATTTGGCTGTCTGTGGCGAAGATACTGTTGATGATGATGATGATGACAATGGTCGTGTTATTGTCGTTATCAGTGTTTATACGAGAATATAATGACCTCTCCGATATTATCTAACACTCAAACTTAATAGCAGTCCTCCGGATGTGATGGACCAATGATATCGCCATACGAACATTATTATAATGACTTTTGTAATGACTATGGCCCCTGATGACTTGATGGGAATTTTGAAACTGCTTAAACAGGATGATGTCATTAATAATTTATTTATTTATTGATTAATTAATTTATTCATTATTCATCCTCATTACCTATGCTGCCAATCACGGCCAGAACCACGATGAGCCACACGATGATAAAGGCAAGGAACCTCATCATGACCACCATAAGGAAGGCAACAGCTGTAAAGAAATAAATACTTGCTTTCAGTCAAATTAAAAAAAACTTTTAAACCCAGTTTGTTTAATTAAACCACTATGCATTAAACTTTAGCTCAGTCCTTAATTCCTAAATAAACAATGATTCACGATTGGTTCAACTCCTGACCTATCCCGATGATGGCGAGTCCAATCAGTTGTTTCCAGCACATGGAAAGGTCGCTCAAGGTCTTTGTGAGAAAGTCCTCTACCAGAAACTGGAAGAGAAGAATGATTAGATTAATTAATTACTTAACCAGCACCAATGAAATGAAACACCTTGTCTCGTCTCATGTCTCTCTGACAAACCTTTTATTAAGATGCCAATAAATACAAGAATCATGCATTGTGAATTGAGACTAAATGTTGAATTTTAATTTAATAATTATCCAATTAAAGCAATAATTAGCGTTATTGATAATAAATATTATCAACAAAATACTCCCGAGTTACCAAGTAATTCTCAACAGGTTTTACACATCACATTATCCATGTTTTCAGGCAAGAATCTCATTGCAATCTCACTGCATATCATTATCTTCTCATTAGCATCAAATTCCTCGCAACTCCGATGGTGCTGGTGCAACCAAAAATGCATTTAAATACAGAATCAGTTGAATTGTAATTAAACAAGTTTTTAATTTTCAATTAGTTAACTTAATCCCCCCATCCCTGAACTCTGCTGACCTCTGAAAGTACTTTGGTGACATTGAACCTTTCAGTCTCGTTGATGATGTTCACAGGATCAGGAAGACATCTCGACCCGATGACAATGCTGGGAAAGTTTTAAAGTAATAATATGTTACTAATTAAATCAACAATATATGTCTACATCAACAAACATCATCTGATTGAAATCATTGTGAGAAATATCAATTAACTGAAATTTAAAAGTTATTGAAATGCTTATTCTACTCTCTGAGCCCCAACAAAAACAACAACAACAGCAGCAACAACAGCAACATACCTCTTGTAAATGGGAAGTTCAGGGCACGGCCCAGTCCTTGAATACTCGAGTTGTTCACTGGGAATGACTCCATAATTGCAGAGACTGACGGAGGTCCTGTGGTAAAAATCTACAACATCCTTCTTTGAGGAAAGCTTCTTGTCTGGACACTTTTCGACACATATTTGAAGAGAGTTTTTGGGATAAAAAGTGCTCATGAAGAAGACATTCCTGAAATTAACGATTCAAAGTTTGGGCTAAGGTTAGGGTTAAAAGAACGCTTTTTTAGGAAGTTAGTTGAATTTAGGTTCAAGTTGAATTTTAAAATGAATGCCTGCATTACAAAAAGGCAGACTCAGGCAGATTGGCTGTGACTCACTTATATGTGAACTATAACCATTAAGTGCTTTTAATTCAAAGCTTCCTGGCTTGGCAGGATTCAAAAGTTTTCCCTTAAAAACAAATCCCTTTAACTTAATCCCACAAATTATAACATAATATTTATTATTGTGCCATACAAGGGACTTTATAATATTTCCAACGAACATCAGTTTAAAACGTCTTCGGACCAATCGGCCAAGCATTGTTAGGAAATAAAAGAAATATCTTTTTGAAATTAATTTAACCAATCGGACTCGGACTCACGGCTTTTCGCTGGTGTCCAGACCACTATTGGTGAGATTTTCTATTTTCTTGTTGTACTTTTGGTTGCAAGTGTTTCCAGAAGTGTCGTAGCCATAAATGACTCTCTTGGCATCCCCTCGAATCAGTGACGTGATCGCAATGAAAGCCTTTCCGATTGCAAAACATAGGATATTCATTTTGAATGTCTGACTTTTCATTTCAATTTTTAGCTGTTTTCATCAATTTTTTTTTAAATTTAGAGCTAATTGCATGTAATTGCGTAATTTCTAGGAAAGCAATAATTAGAAGGAGTTCAAAATAGGTCTAAACATAAAAGCATTGATGATGAAGCAATAAATCAGCTTGGCAACCAACATTTTTTCTTTTCAATAAAAAGTAAGATAAACTTGAGAGAGGATGGATTCCAAAGTGGTTAAAAGTGATTTAAAAATATATTGATAATTAATATTTGCATCTGTGCAACTATTGTTTAGTCAAAATGGTCATTGTTCCTTCAACAACAACAACAACAACAACAACAACAACAACAACAACAATAATGGAATATTACATTACCTCAAAATCAAAAGATTCATTGCCAATAAGAAACAAATAAATTAGCACAAACTATCATAAATTAAGCAGGACTCCAAGGGAAGGGAGGAAGGAACCAACCAAGAAAATCCAGAAAGCAAAAAAAACGATGAGGACAACGATGTCAGTGCAGCAGACGTTCCTTCTCAGGGACCTTGGATTCCTCTGCTTCTCTGCATCAGTTTCCTAAGACAAATGGAACTATTTGAATCTTTGAATGACAATGAAATGTCAAAAGTAAAAAAAAATGACAGCATTGATGTGATTTATTTGATCGATCGATTGATGGTGCAAAATGACAGAAGTATTGTTGTGCAAAGGTTGCAGGTGCTCTATGCATTGAGATACAATACAATGTTGTACAAACTCTCGACCGTTTATGCTGGTTTTGTCAGCATCATCATCATCATACATTAAGAGGTTCTTAAAACAAATACGTGGGCACTAAAAATTGATCTTTCCGATATTTAAGAGCCCAAATAAAAAAATTTATAGTCCTAATAAAATCAATGAAAACTTGTTTTACAAGGTGACTGTATTATGACTCCATCTTGTTGTGCAACTGAGTGTTGCAACAACATTAATTTCAACAAGAACTTCACAATCAATTTAAGCATAATTAAAAATAAAATTGCACAGGTTCCTAGAAATAATGGCAAGAGATAACATCTTCTGCCTGGCTTTGTTTCAGAACACATTGGTAATTATTTTGGACCAATAACAATGGATTTAGGCCAACATTAAGACTTTGCATTGTTTTGTTCCTTTATAAATTATATCAATATTCGTTATAGATATCTTATAAATAGATTAAAAGATAGAAGTTATCAATTGAAGCCTTCAAAGCAAATATAACAATTTCCTCAATTCACATCAGCAGTCCAATGAAACAACCACAACAACAACTGTTGTTTTGATGAAAAGTTCCAACCAAAACATTCACTATCAATTGCTTTGACAAAACCAATCCTTTAAATAAACACAAGCTTTATATACTTTATAATAAATACTTTAAATAAATTTAATCAGCAAATTTAATAATCCTTCATGTTTTGAGTGGGGTAAAAGTATCGTTCAACACTCTAGCAAACATCTGTGGTATTGGGCTGAGCGTTCACTCAGATGCACGAGATAAGAGTCTCATATGTGGTCCACAAGTGAATTATGTGCTGATAATTCATCTGGAATCTGTAGTTTTGGTTCAGTTTATTGTCTCATTGTTAGAGAAGTGGTTGAGATAATCATGCTTAGTATGCTTTGTTTGTGTGTATATATGTATGTATGTATAATTAAATTATGTATCAAGAATTACATTCCAAAGCTAATTAATTCTAGGGCTAGAAATTATTAATGAATGCATAAACATATTTTGTTATTTGTCCTGCATTGTAACCAATGCTCTGAAATGTGGTCATTAATTGCAGTGATGATGACAATGAAACAAATGTAATAATGATAATAAATAATGATAATAATAATAATAGTAATAATAATAATAATGAGGCAGTTGGCAAATAATTTTAACCAGACACAAAGTGAGATTGGTAAGAATTTTGCCCCAATAACACAAAACTGACAGCTAGAGTAACTGTAGCAGTAACATATATATTAAAAATTAATGACAAACAAAATTTGTTTGAAAAATTTCTTGAATGCCAGTCAATGTTTAATGAAACTGTTTCTATAAATTCCGCCATTTAACCGTTTTTTAACATAAAACCCGACTTACTCAATTCTAAAATTAATTTGCAAAATGCAACATTAATTTGAAACAAACTATATACGAAAAGTATGACAAATTGCCTCATATACTTGTTATACACGGTTAAACGATTAAAACAATTAAAGGAAAAACATCACTAATTACGATAATCCACGGCAACATTATAAAAGAAAAATGCTTGCATTTCGCGACACAGCTTATAAACAAATAATACTTGGAAGTAAAACAAGTTACTCACATCATAACTAGTATCGTCGCAGCAATTCCCCATTATCTCTGGACAATAGAATCTGAAATCGTTGCAATAGCTGATCAGCAACAGACACAAGTTCCGTATGCTTGAACAAACTCAAATGAACTTGACACGTAAAATGGTCGACGCATAAAATTGCTGCAGTAAGAAGCTTGAAAGTCAATTCAAAACGAACCCAAATATCCAGTTCCCAATGCTAAATTGCAGGACAGAAGCCCCGACCTCAAAGGCAGAAAATTATAATGCCACCCCAAACGCGGTACAAACAAGCACTACACTGCGATCGCTTGCATTTCTTCTGTCCTGATGATTATCTTTAGGTAATGATTTAATAAATTTAATTTTATGATAATTTGGAATTTTACTTGGAGAATTAATTTCTTTGGCAAATTTCGAAGATTGGACCAAAGAGAAGTTGAATTGTACTTGGGAATAATTTTTCCAGGCTAGCATTTACTTATTTTTTAAATATTGGGTGTTAGAGTTAGGAGTGTAATTCTTTGTGGCCTTTAACGAGTTAGTCCATAACTATGTAACATTATCTTTTGTTTATTTCTGCGATACGCGAGAGTAAATATGCTTGGCATTAAGCATATTTTGCTTATTGATCTTAGGGTTACAGCTCAATAGCTTGTTATGTCATTGTAGCATGCAGACTATAAAAGTATCGAATAGTTTCGAGGTCAAATGAGTTCAATAGTTCGGTCGATTGAGGAGTTAAGGGAAGAAATAGATGAACTACTTTTAAGACGCCGAATATTTACAGGGATTATATGTATTAACATACATATTATAATATTTGATTATCTGCTAATCTCCAAAGAAAAGGCAGCTTACAATATGCAAACCGATCAAGGCCTGCAGAAGTACTTCCTCAATATCTTTGCATGGTATGTTGCACTATTTATTGTCGAGTTCTAAAAGTGGTTAAGAACCTCTGCAATACAGCACCACTGATCTCTTTGACCTCAACAATTGCTCCACAAACTCAAGTCTAAACGGTCTGATCTCGAACCCTTAAGACACCTTTGGAGTTAATTGTCCGTAACATCACAGAAATCAGTCTAATTCAACATTTTACTCTTAAATCAATCAAGACATTTATTTGATTACCAAATAATTGAATAAAAACCCGTTGTGGAACCCTAGCTCAGAAGAAAACATAAAATATGCAAGAACATGTGCTGCAAGCTAACATAAAACCGCCTAATGTCAAGGATAGCAAGGAATGACGACAAACATCTTAACGCGCAAAAGTTGTGCGCGCATGTGAGTAATATACAAGTAACGCATGAGTAATAATAAATGCCAGTGCAACTCTACAATACAAAAAGCTTGTTCAACTGTTGCACCGTGTCTTTGGGAGATGTCACAGAGTGACTGATGGTCCTCTCATCTGCATAAATCTCGTAATCATTCCCACCCTGATGGAAACAGAATTAACTTTCAATATAATTATGTATAAATATTCAATTTTATCTTACATATATTTTGCAAATATATATTTACGACTCACACTTGAATTTTTATTAAAGCTATTTTCGTTAAATCAGAGAATGTGCTAGAATGAAATGCAGATGACTTTGCCATTAGTGACAAAATACTGCCGGTGCTTGATAAAAGTACAAGATGGCAGCAAGTGAGATTCAACGTACTGGACTGGTCTTGTCTCCAAAAAAGTAGATTTTCTTGAATCCATCCTTTTCCAAATGCTTCAGGCAGTACCTCTTGTCCCAGCCAATTGGAAAGACATCTATGCTTATTTGACCCCCTTTAAGTGGTAATTAAGACAAATTAAAGAAATAAAAAATATTTTACACAACTTAATTAATTGAAACCAAAGTACTACCAATGACAAAGCACAGTCCTGAATCATGGAATTTCTCTTGGAAGAGTTTGACAAGCTTCTGCCTCACTCCATGGATCTGATTGGACAAAATTGTTTAAAAAAAAACTTTCATTATAAACAGATTAGCACAAGCTGTAGGCTCATCTGTATTAATGCTTATATTATTATTTAAACCTCAGCAAATAGATCAGAAACTGTCATATAGACATTAGTCAATAGTATTAGGCAAAAGTTATATCACTACTTAAACACTTTATAATTGGCACTCAAAGTGTTGTGACAGAACAAATAATATGTAAAAGTTTAGCAGAAAATAAGGATAATTCTTCAAGATCGTGAATAGCAACAGCTAATAACCTTGTCATATTCTGAGAATTGGTCTCTCTCTGCTTGACTACAACTTCTACCTACAGGGCAGACGTTTATCAAACCCGATCGGAACTCGATGAAGTTTCCTCTACAAAGTAATGAATAATAAAATGATAAAATCATTCATGTTATTTGTCACCACTTAATTAAAATTAGCCAATTGATCTTTGACATAAATTAGCCAATAAGTGGCCATGAGTAGCTAATATGATTATGACCAATTTAGATTATGAAATTGGGTTACTTGAACCAGCACATCCAAAATCATCTCGTGCCTCTTAAATCTTTGATCACATTCAAAACTATGAAAATTATGCACGCATTGCAATCATTAGATGAGCTTTCACCTCTTGCATGGCAGCTTTATTTGGGACATGGCATTCAGTGCAAAGTTAATGAATTCTTGCAGTTTATCTTCGCCCATGTAGTTGACGATATTCTGGAAGAAGGTATGAAGATTGCACAAAAGATCTAAACGAAATTTCAACAAGTACAAATCATACCTCTTTGCTTAGAAGCTCACCATTCTTGTGTGCAACAAGACCATTTTCAGAAAATACATATTCATACCTCTTGATAACTAGAGTGGAACATTTATGCATGAAACATTTAGGCATAAATACATTTTATAATGTTTATGTCAACAGCTAAATTACCATCTACGCCATTAATTGACATCTGCTCAGAGATTTTTGACAGGTCAGAACCACCAACCAATCCAACAACAACTTTCTTGTTCAAACTTTGCAAGCATTCTTCAACCTCCTGGGTAACTTTCTGAAATAATTCTTAATTCTTAGTATTCTTTTAAGATTTATTTACTTTTTCATTTTGAATAAAGTGTGGCATTATTGCACATTATTGCATCATGTATCTAATCATTTAATCACGCTTATATTTTTCTGTAAAAAATAAAAAAGAAATACTGAAAAACCCAGGCAACTAATTCAAACTGATTACCATTACATTACACCAGTAATTTAGTCAGCTGAGAAAAATTGAGCTGATATTCACTTATCGGAGAATATGATTGAAACAGTTTTTGAGACGAGCATAAAATTTATATTTCTACCTGTCTAGGTGGAGTGAGAGTTCCATCGACATCAAACAGAACAATTGTTGACGTATCCCTGGTATCCATGGTTAAGAAGAAATTATCGTTCAAACACGTATTCCAAGGTGCGTAAATAGGCTGACGTGGGCGCGTCCTAATATTCTAGTATATTGTGGTCTTGACTTATGAATATATATTGAAATATAATATAATAAGCCATTTAGTTATATATGTAATTTATTTATTGCTGATTATTTGCTTTCCATTTGAACATTTAAATTTAGGTCCCAGACCTCCTTAATTACCTGGTGATTTTACGCTCAAAAAAGCCAAAAACTGATAACTTTGTCATCCCTAAACAAAATTTTATTTTATTTAATTACAGAATAGAATATATAGATTTAAGATGATGATGACACGGCTGGGACGATTATGATGATGTTGGTGGTAATGAAAACGATAACGATGCTGACGACCTGAGGAAGATGTTATTGGAGCCAAGCATTTAACGTATTTGATAAATTCATGATCGCGATGGGTCCCATCCGTTACACCAAACATATTTGAGAGGTAAACATTTATAAGTCAATAAATTATTATTACAAAACTTATAATGTCGAATTTGTTTCTAAGGCATATTAACACGCGTTTCTACGGCACTTGAGCAGGCACCCAAAGCTCGAGTGCAAGCATACGAAATCAGTATTTAAACACACTTGCCCCACGTATCTCTACTGAATGTCAATTAATCCAACCCTCAACTTTTATCATCTTAAATATTATGTTTTTTTTTCCTACCCAGACATTCTCTTATCTTAAATTCTCAAAAGCCCTGATGTGCAGTTAAGTCTTGACAATGTTTAAAACAATTTACTCAAAAAGTTCCCAATAGTCCCATAAATTTCAGCAGGAAAAAAGTTAAATTTTGTTTATAATTGGTAGAAAATGCAGAAAATGTCGAAATGAACGGCCGTAAAGGAATAAATAACTCATAGAAAATTCAATCAAAAATCGAAAGTCTAAAATTCCCTTTAAAGTGAACGAATTTTTAAATAAAAATTCATAAAATTTTTAAACCATCAACAAAAAAAAAATAAAGAAAGAAAGAAAAAGATGTTCAATCCTTTGCTAACGAAAATTTTCCAAAGAATCATTGAAAGTCATTCATTGAAAGATTAAGTTTAGACTTGAAATTGATTGCATTGAGGTCGCAGTAGAAATGACGAGGGGAGTCGCGAGTCGACCCCTCCCCGTCGCGAGGAGTGCAAGAAGATCATGCTCGTTCGAGTCCCCAAATCGCCGATCGAATGAGGGTAAATCTTAAGACCGATGATTGCTATCAAATGCCACTCAAATCAAAATCTGGAGCCGTCTCGTGATGCTTTAGAACGAGGCGCGTCCAAGACTATTTTTTTCTTTTTAGCAGAACCTGTCATCAAACGTTCAAACTTGAAAGCAAGACAAATGTTCCTACACACGTACAATCTAAGAGCAGAAGTGATAAATATTTGGAAAAAAAAAGAAAAACAGAAATTTATTTAATCTATAGATTTTCATGTTGTTAGATACATGTTAGGAGGAAATGATGACAGGAGAGTTTGCGCTTCTCTGAAAATGTGGAGCCGTTATGTACATTTTACAAGAAGATGTCATCCCATCATGATGAAAAGATCAATGCCTCAACTGGTAGAATTAACTGATCGGTTAACGAATTACGATAAGAACAACAATTCCAACATGATGCAAAACCAAAGCAAATTGATCAACAACAACAGCAATAATAATAATTAAAAAAATGTACAATCGATAAGAAGACATTTAAAACGTCCACAAAACAAAAAGAAAAAAAAATCATCTTACGATTGGAGATAAATTTTGAGCAAAAAAACCGAACATACTCTATATTTGCGATAAGGAACGGACGACTCCGTAGAAATCGCTCCGACGTCGTCTCGAGAGATCTCGGCTTGGATTTCAGTAAAACGGAGACCGTCGGCCAGAACGAAGCAAATCTATGTACACCTAAGCGAGACGCAATCTCGGACGACTTTCGACATTTTTTGCTCTACGAGAAGTGGCTTCCTAAACGCGTCCGACGGCCAGAAAACCGCAAGCGTGTCGACGGAAAGTCGCGTATCGTGTATCTACGATTTGTATCTATTCGTATTCGTATCTAACCGAGAAGGAGCAGAACGACAAAGTAATTGGAGGCACGAACCAAACGATCTTCAGAGTCAAACGAACATTTGGGCGACAGGTCGAGCACCTAAAGTTACAAAAAAAGTCAACTTCCACCCACTGCAAAGTGAAAAATGGCAACAAAAAAAAGGAAGGAGATGCTATGTTTTAAGAGATCTCAGGTGCTCTTCGTTAAGAGAGCCGTTCATAAAGAGAATGCAGCTCGGTCACATCAAGGCCTGATCACGTTCAAGAGATACAAGTCTGTGTACAAAGGAAGAGAGTTTGAATGAATTTAAAAAAAAAAAAGAAAAGAAAGAAAAGAAAAGAAAATCCAAACTGCTTCTTTTTCTAATGAATTGTTGCAATTCAAAAAATGGAAGAAAAATGCTGAAAAATCTCATGATAGTGCAAAAGATATAATAAGATGGCAGTATCTGAAACTCGTCTTCGCCAGCCCCGTCGGTCGATTCACCACCGCCAGCCCCCCTCGGGCTGCACAAACCTCCCGACCTCCCCAGACGCGAGTCAAAAACGTCTCGACGCGTCGAAGTCGCGTCCGGGAACAGATCGACGTCGAAAAGTGAGCAACGACGGATGCAAAGTAAAACTCGCAACGACGATGTAAATCATACAAAAAGGACGTTTTGTGATGCGTTGCGAAATTTAAATTCTTTGAAAATAAAAAAAATTTTAAAAATAAAATAGCAGCAAAAAATAGACAAATGCTTGGGAGAGAATAGAGAGAGGGAAGGAAGGAAAGAAAGAAATAAAGAAAGAAATAATTAAATAATTAATTAATTAATTAAAGATAGCACGAACCAGCAACAAGTAAATTGCGAATGAGTCAATCAGGTTTTTGGAACATTTTTCCAAGGGGGCATCCTTTCGTTCATCTTGTCCAGGTATTTGGCCTCTGCAAAGCCACTGATTTTGTGGGTCAGTGCTGAAATCATCGAGAAATTATATTATTATTATGATATTATAATACAAAATTTTGTTATAATTTCACCATAAATAAATAAACGAGAAAATACTTTTCCCAGAAGAAAGCCATCTTGTCCGATGACCGATTGAAAATAAATTATCGAACGATACCTGTCGTGACAGAGGATTCGACACGTTCCTCTCTGCTAACGAATTATCTGAAAAGGACCAACCTAACTTGAGACTGTCCCTTCCTCCGGACAGAGCCCCTATCGGCAGGAGTCCATTGGGTGTCAGTCCCTTCAGCTGTAGTACACTTTCACTCTCTTCCCTGGATATTAAACAATGGATAAACATAAGCTGACTGTAACTTTGCATCAGTGATGGCCATTGTGATATTAATTGTAATATTGCCAATAGATGAAGAAAAATATTAACAATCATAGGAAATATTGATAAAAAAATATTATTAATCATACTGATGTTCATGATAAATAACAATATTAGCTGCTATGATGATAATAATAATAATAATAATAATAATAATAATAATAATAATAATATAATAATAGTAATAGTAATAATAGTAATAATAATAAAAGTATATTTCTAAATTATTAAAAAAATCACTGAACGAAATCCAAACCTCAACACCTGGAAGACCCGTGCCATTTTTCCGATGGCTCTGATCTTGTTGCGAATGATTTCTTTGCGAGCAATCACTCCGCCTAAGGATTTGTTTTCATTTTTAAATGAATTTCCTTCATTTTCGACTTCAATCATCTTCACATCGGTATAATTTATACCGATTAGTGACGATCAAATATGCTGACAAAGTGATGACGATGATGACGACAACAACTAAAACATAACTTGTTAATTATGATTTACCAGTCACGTGGTGCATCAAATTCGTGCTCCTCCTCTAAGAAGATATTCAATGATAAACGTTCAAAAGCAAAACAAAACAGAAAAACACACACACACACGCACGCACGCATAACCGAAGAAAAACCAACAAAAGAGACAACAAAGGCATGCTTGTTTCGGTCGGTCGTTTCACTCCAGATGGGCAGAGATTGAAATGGTAACAAAAATTAAATAAATAATATGAATAATAACATAAATAATAACATAAATAATATTTCAATATTTTAAATCAATTTCAAAATAAAATACTGATGGAACAACAAAATAACAAAATAGTGACTGCACAGGATCTGAGTTTGGATGTGCACATCCATATGATTGGTCCAATCCATTCATCCATTTGTCCATCCATCCATCCATCAACCCATTCATTCAAATTTTCAATCATTTCAGAAACTGATTTCTTGGCTCCCTAATTCGAAAAGAGTCCAAAGCAAGGAACAAAAGAAATCCTCAGACCATGTTATACCATAATAATGACCTAATAAGGCTTCAAAAACTCCAAGGCTCCTATTTGCAACACGATTTCTCCCTAACAACAACAACAACAAGGACAGCAGCAGCAACAACAACAACAACAACAACAAAAGCAGCAAAGAAATTTGTATAAAAGATGACGGGCACTGCCATGCTCCGGAATAAAGAATCGCGTCGATCGACTCTCGACAAATGCCTGGCAACTGCTCCGAGTTATGGCCCGCGCTGAAAGGCTGTAAAAAGCTCACCAGAGGGGCATAAAAAAAGACCCTTTGCTTTTCTCATCAGGCGTTCTTAAGAGAAGGTGACACGGAGATAATCTCTGTGAGATCTGTGAGGCAATACCTCAGCAAAAGAGGCTTAAAATGTAATTCACTCGGGAGTCCGTGGCACGGATCCGTCCGTCCGATCCATCCGTCGTGCGATCCGTCGCTCGACCCGTCGTCTCGAATCCGTTGCGTCGATGCGCCGATTCGTCGAGCAGTGAAGGAAGTCAGACGAGAACATTATTCTGATTAATTTCTGAATTATTTAAAAAATGAGAAAAAAGAAAAAAAAATCCGTCTGACCTTCTGGGTAAAAAAAAATAACGTTTAAAAACCTACAAGTTTCTCAGTTGAAAATCTTCATTAATATTGAAAATTATGGCAGATTTTTTGAATTTTTTTGGCCATTTTATAAATTTTATGCATCCAAGCACTTTATGCGTCTCAGAAAACTTATTACTTGAACAGATAACGACAAACCAAAATAATAAAACAAGCACCAGTGACAACAAATGAAGATGTAGGAGTATCACAGCCATCTTATCATATCTTATACATTATCATATCTTATATATTATTATATTTTATACATTATTATATTTTAAATAATTATTATATCTTATATAATATTATATTTTATATATTATTGTATCTTATATATTATTATATTTTATATATTATTATATTTTAAATAATTATTATTATAACTTATATAATAACAATATATTTTATGTCTTATTATAAATTTGAATACCAATGATAGCCAATGATTTTGACATCCACAAACAAATGATGGAAAAATATAATTATTTTATGAAGGCTTGGTTGAAGGTTAATTTGAACGAATCAACTTAGTTTCACTTTGATAGATGAATTGACAGTTTTGATTTATTTATATATTTATCATTACCTCAAAAACTATTAATAAAAATAACAACAACAATAATAATAGTAATTGTGTTCCACTCCAGTTTGTTTCCTATGACAGAATGCAAGAGATTGATGTGGGTAAGTATGAAGAACGCAGGGAAAGCCAAGAATTCCTATAAATGTCTCTTAGGAGCAGCAAAAGCCCTTCCAAGCTCAACTTCCCATCAATCTCCGAATAGGACGCGTCCCCGACGTGTCCCGAGACTGCCCGGATGAAGACGTCACGAAACTAACCGAATGATTAGCAACGGGATAATAGCTTTCGGGAACATTTCACTAGCATCGATCTCGACTTTCTAAACATTAACTTTAATAACGTGCAGCAAAGTCGTTATCTGCAAGAAAACTTTATCGAGTGTTAAACTTATTTTTCCTCGGTGAATCAATCGTGAATTGCAAGTTTGAAGTTCCACGAGTTGCAATTAAAATCTCGACTTCTTGCACGATTGATTAGTTTAGAAAACAGAAAAAACAGAACGACTGAAAATGACAGGCAGAACATGCTTCCATATAATAAAGCTAACAAATAATCTAGCAAAACAACATTCAGGGAGCTAACAAAAGAACAACAACAACAACTAGTGCAAATAAGATTTAAAAAAAACCGACTATTTAAACTAAACTCAATTCAAATCAAATGCATTTGATTGCAACAACTACATCGACTACAACAACCACATCAACTACAGCGACAACGACTACAGCAACTACATCGACTACATCCACCGTGACAGACCGATCGAAGGCCGCACTGCAAACCTTTCGAGAGCAACTCGGAACTTACCGGTGTCGACGTCTGCCGGAATCGCGGGGGCCGTGTACGGGATTATTTCTTCAAAGAGATTTCAACGGCCATTTAATGATTACTCAACAAAGTTGTTTACTTCCAGAAATTCCAGTCAGTCAGAAAGGGACAACGATTAACCTTACATAGATTGGACTAAAACCACAGTCTTAAATATAAATGATGACGACGACGACGATGATGTCGATGATGACTATGCTGATGGTCTGGATGATAAAGAAGAAGCTCAAATTGAGTAATGGACAGGAACATTTTAATTCCAAATACTTTCTCAACAAAAAGCTCTCTAAAAGATGATATCCAATTCACTTCAATTTCACTCTGACACTTTAAGATTCCTTGCACCTCACCCAACCTCCAACCCCCCTACAAACAAGTATCTCCAGAGGTCCGTGACAAAGACTCATTTTTTTCCAAAGATTCTTTCTCCTCAAAGTTCCATCCTCTTTTTATTATCCTTCCGACGACGTTTCCACGTGATTGACTTTTAATGAGTTCCATGCAAAAGCATAGCAGAAGATGCACTGAATTTCCAGGCATTATTATACCATATGATATTATAAATTATATTATATTATTTACTATTATGTTTTTTATAGCAGAATATTCAAAAATAAATTATAAAAAAAAAAAACAGAGAGGGAAAACAAACAAAATATAACAATTCGCTCACTTTCATCATCTTCATCCGCTGTCAGTTCATCATCGGAACAAATATTCAGAATGCTCACCAACATCTCCGTCACTGCAGCGAGTCAAAAATGGTATTTTGTTGTTGTTGTTGTTGTCAGGTTATGTTTGAAATCAGCTTATAATATTCTGAGCCTTAACTTGTAAACTTTCACCGTGTTAATGAAAATCTTCGAACCACGAATTAATTACTTATAATAACTTACATTAACATCACTGCTATTATTATCAATAATTATATTGTATTAATTTTTATCACATTAAATAATAATAATAATAATAATAATAATAATAATATATTGATTACCTTTCTCTCCAACGAATGGCAGTGACCAGGTGAAAACGTCCATGAAGTTTGGCAGCCAATAAGGATGAGGAGAGCAGTTGAACTGCCTGATGTTCATCACGTTGTTCTCGTACTTCAAAATGGCAGCTGAGACAGCGGGAAGCATGGAGAAAGAAGATTTTTAATTGGCAGATTGGACAAGATGACCTCGAATTTTAATGAATTCTTAAAATTAATAAAATTAAAATCTCCCATGTAAACTCCCAAGTAATGCAGATTAATGCTTTTAACTTTTTCTAAGTTCTTTGGTTGGAAAGTTACTTCTTTGGATTTAAAGATCCTGCGATGTTTTTACGACCAAGAAACTCTTGAATAATTGAGAATGTTCCAGAACGCTGTCAGCGCTGTCATCCTCTCCTTTTCAATCTTTCATTTCGATCCCGGACGACACACGAAGCCAGCCGTCGACGTCGCACGCGCACGTGAGCGTCGCGCCATGCGAGTCCCCAATTTGCAAAATGTTCACCAGGACTTTCCGAAGTAATTTGTCTTTTTTTAGACGACACGTTAAAAATGTTGATTCATGGGCAATAAGTTGAGTCAAACTATGACAAATAACCCTGGCTATTATCCCTTTATATTGCCCGGAGATTTTATCATCGATTAAAAACATAAATAGTATTAATTATCCAAATATTTCCTGAAAAATGGCCAGAGAGATAAGATAGGATAATTTTTTTTATGTCTGCTTGTACAAACAACGAAACTGACCCTTGTTGTTGTAAACGTCGAGATAATTTGGGGCTGAAAAAATGGTTATCAGGGAAGGGAAGCCTGTGGTTTGACTCTTCCTGTACATGCGATATCTGCAATATGTTGATATCTGCAATATGCTGATATCTGCAATGTGTTGATACATGCAACATGTTTATCGTATCATAGGGTATCTATAATTTATTTATCTTGGAATAGGATATCTGCTAATATACATCAGGACATCCTGATATAGACATGGGATTGGTTAGAGGCATCTGATGATTCCAACTACAGAAGCACCATCATTATTGAAGGTCGTTGTGTGCTTTTCTCAGCCACAATTTAAAATTCTAAAAACATCGTCCCGCGCAGTCCTGGCATTACGTTTCGTTTAATCTGATTGCAGGACGTAATTTCACGCACAAAGGTACATTGTGGTCATAATTTATGAAAAATAACAATAGAAAATAAAAAAAAAAGAAGCACATCATGGCAGGAGTTACAACTGCTATGATCAATGAAGGCCTTTGTCATCAGTAAGACTTAAGACCAGACAGGTGAGAGGTCGCCCACGTCAAGTTCATTTGAGTGCATTTGAGGATTTATTTTATAAAATGGGGATAAAAAGTTTAAATCGATGACCTCAATCTCTCTTCAAACAAACATCATTCAAACTAGAAATGACTACAGAAACAAAAAAATAATATAAAAAATAATAATGATGATCAATGACATGATGATGATGAGCTGAAAACATCAATATGAAATTACTTTCTGAAATTAACATTTCATAATAACGAATAATGTTGAATTGAATGACAATAATCATCACCACCACTACTGCCGCCGACGTCCTCATCGTCATCATCGTCACCGTCATCATCACCATCACTATAACCATCATCATCATCATCATTTGAAAAATAACTTACCCGGCATCCTGGGCTTCATGAGCTCTTATAATGGACAACAAATTGTTTTGTTGCAGAAACTCGCAACAAGCTGCATAGCTGAAATAAATAAGAATAAGAATAAGAATAAGAATAATAAATAAATAATGTTATAACCGTTAATGAGATATAAATAAATAATTAATAGAATAATTATGAAATAAAAAATAAATAGCAAATTATTTAAGGAAAGTCACAGTGACAAGGTGATAGATTTGTTTGAATCTTCAGACAAACCTTAAAAGGACATTTTTTGGTGACCATTTTAAAGTCATTTATTTATATAAATGGCTCTAAATTCATCCATTAATTGCTTTCAAAAGATTATTGCACGAATAATAACAAACGACGACGACAACAACAACACTTGCAGGACAGATATACCGTTGTCCCATTGATGACTGGCCAAATTTAAACTGACCGACAACTGTCATCATGATCAGTTGCGTAGTAAACAGCAAGCCATCAGAGCCATCCTAACCCTAACCCTAAGGTAAAATCCCCGATATTCCCAAGGGGGAATTCAGTTGTGAGAGTCATCGGTAATAGTGATCATTCCTAAAGCCATATGCGGTCCGAGAGATACACAGGGAGCAATGGTCCCGGTCCGAGAGCCACACATACACACACACACACATACACACATATACACATACACAAACAAACACACACGGAGCTGGAGATGTTCATCATCAAGACCCTGGACCAGATAAGATAATGACGGACGGTTGTCATGGAAACCCTACGGAAAGAAAAACAGCTGGAGTGCTGCACTAGGAAGGCGATGCACTAGGAAAAGTGATGATGGTCGGATGATAAAGGGTGGCACAGTGCCAGGTCGTTGACATTTACCTCTGGCATTAAGTCATCGTTGCTTGCAAAGTTTCATTCAGGGGCTCAAGCCCCACTGCAACAGCTATGATGGTAATATGTCTCTAATGATAGTTATAATAATAATAATTAATAATTATAATAATATGTCATTTATATAGCGCCATGCGTGTGATCTACAGGGGCGCCGAAATGATAGAGAAAAAGATTGACTGAAAAGCTAAGGAATGAATCACGAACTGTTAGGAATTAAATGAGCAGAAAGATTTGAAAACTATTTTGTTTATCACCGCCACCTGCAGACAAAATAAGTTTTTTTTTTGACTTTTTGGAGGAGAGAAAGAATTAAAAACCTAAATGTTTAGATTGGAAAAATGGAGTCTCCGCTTGTCTCAGACGACATATTTGCATCGTTCGGATCATTCTCATGCATTCGTCGTCGTCGTCGTCGTCGTCATCTTCATTATCAGTGCATGGAACATCGTTATTGCAGAGATAGGACATTCGATCGATATTTTCTAATCACGAACGAGTAAATTTTCTGATCTTTAAAACTGACGAAACACACGTTTAACAGGCTGAGTGTAAAAAAGCGTAATAATAATAATAAGCATAATACAAAGCATAATAATAATAAGCATTATAATAAGTGACGCAATTGTTCCAGATGCAGGCAGCTGGCAAAAAGGAAGACGATAAAGAAGAGTTAATAGTAATAATAATAATAATAATAATAATAATAATAATAATAATAATAATAATAATAATAATAATAATAATAATAATAATAATAATAATAATAACAATAATACTAATAATAATAATAACAATAACAATAATAATAATAACAATAATAATAATAATAATAATAAGTTTTCAAGGAGAGAGATACCGACGAGCATAGATGAACATAGATGAACATATGATCGGAAAGGAGTTCATCAATTAAAAAGCCTGCACGTTGATGAGAGGAACATGAGCCCAGGAAGCATCTTAATTGGATGAAAGCTAGCAATTTGTACATACTTAGATCTAAGACCTGCTCTGCAGCCAGGCAGACCACGTAAAGGAATACGTCTGCAACCATCTTTTCCTTCATCTTCCTTTCTATCCATCACTTTCCTCGGTCGTCGTCGTCGTCATCATCATCATCGTTTTCCACCTCACCGGCCTTCACCCAGCAACCAATTTCTTTTCACGGCACCTCGTCATAAACATGTGTTGATTGTTCTTGTGACACAATTAAATCGGCTTAACAAATCACTGGGTTTCTGGTTTGCGCTTATATGAACCTTGAGCCGAAATGTTCCCCCAAAACAATAAACATGTTGGTAGATATTTTTATTAATTTTACATAAATATAATAGATTTATGTATTTAATAATACTGCCCAACGCAGTTGACGCATCTCTCCAATGTCCCCAACAGCCAGGATAATATCCAGCGGATACATGTGTTGCATTGTATATACAAATACACGCTTGTTCCTAAGAGTCACCCAAGAGTCATCTAGCTATTTCTGCGAGAAAAGCACAACATCTTTTAAAAATTAACGGTAAAAATTGGTGACCAAGATTAGGAATTCAGTTTTATTTATTCACACGACTGACATTTATTTTTTGACTTATGTCACTTTTCTGAAAGCTAGGCTCCGGAGGCACTTGAAAGACAAAGCCATTTTAGGTCACTGAATGACACCGTGAGAAAACAAAGTTCCTGTAATGGATTGATGCCACAGCTTGAATAATTAGTCAACTTCCTCTTCATACAAAATTTGAATTCATGATGAATTTCTTCAAAACAATGGCTCGTGAAAGTCATCCTCACCTTGAAGTCCACCGGACATATGCCACTCTAACGAACCGAATTATTATTATTATTATTACTATTATTATTATTATTATTATTAATGGCCAAAGAAAGAAAAGCAATATTTATTTATGACAGATGTCCCAAGAATTTATGGCATAGAGGACATTCTTGGAGGACAATTTGATTGATTCTTAGATCAGATGTGGTGTGACAACTGTTTTGAAGATGTGTTGGTTGATTGGTCCAGACAAATTTACTTGAGAAAAATGTTCAAGATGTTCTTGATAACTTTCTTAACAATCACAGAAACGCCTACAAGGCACCCAGTCAGCAAAATCAGCAAAAACGTTTCAAGAAGCAAGATAATTTTTTCTTAAAATTTGTTGTGCAATATAATTAAAAGGTCAGAAAAATAATGAAATAAGTAGATAATTAAAAGGCCAAAGAACCACTAAACAAATGTCAGGACCTGGAAATTACCGAATTGACAAACAGGAATTAACAGGAAGTGAAACTAGAGTCTTTTTGCAACATGTTTTATTACAGCTGACAAATTATAGATCAAAGAAACTCTAATCCAGCTGCAGACCAATTGCAGCCAATGTGGAGATTGTTTATAAATTATTTGTTTACTGCTGTCCAGGTTATAATGTAATGATATGACTATTAGATATGACTCAGTTAATAATCTATTAATTAGATTGTTAAATACATGCAAAAATAATAAATAAATAAATAATATTATTACTATTATTATTTAAAAAATAGTATTATTACTGTTAATATTTAAAGCCAATGACTTTTAAATACTTAAAGTAAGTGAAACAAATGCTTAAGAGTTCGTTTTTCTTGGATGAATTTATAATTTCAAAGTTGACACCTCGCAGGATAGATTGATCTAAAAATAGACGAGGTAAATCTCCTCCGCCGAGCCAAGTGAAACAGAAACTGGCTGAGACCTTGATGATGTCATCAATAATTCAGAATCACCGGGATTGGATCGATGGCAACTCCTCAATAGGAAAGAAATTGCTTTCAGGATCTTAGTCTAAAAATACCATTTCATGAATAATGCAGCGAGATGGCAACCCGATCCGTGGATATGCTCATGATTATGCATGAGGCAATCAAATCAATTCTGAAAGACTGTAATTGACCATCGCTCACCATCACTGAAAGGCCTTGCAATTATATTATAAATTATTACGTTATATATATAATATACAGTTTGTATGTATATATATATATAAGCAATAAGTATGGAGTTAATTATGATTAATTATGATTAACCTGTACGACTTGAAAGTGGGAAAGATGAACGTAGACAGAGGTGGTGGATCATCTCGAGAACTTACACAAAGTGTGCTTACAAGGATTTCCCAAGCCACAGAAAAACAAGATTAATTCATTTTAAATAAAAAATGACATAATAAATAAAATAATGAATAATAACCAATGCCACTAATTTCAGTAATTCCTTGGAAGCCACACTGGGGAGATTAAATTTATGACCAACAGAAATTAAAATTTATCGACCGATCAATTATTTCGTGCACTTTGGCCAAAGTCCTCTTGTGGGGAATCGAAACTGAGTCCAAATGATATTTTAGTTTTGATAAAGAAAGGTCAAAGTGTAATTTCAAGAAGTAATTATAAGTTCATCGGCGTGATTAATGTGATTTTTGTCAAGTCTAGCATTTCTTTGAACGAGTAATTCATATTATTGACCAGATGTTAGTAATCAAGATGTCAGTTAAAGAATCGTAACTACGTTTACGAGTCCAATTGGATATATTGGATCTATTGGATCTCTATTGGAAAAGTCGCTCAATCATTCCAAACTCATGATCAAAAAGCATAATGTTTGCTTTTCTAGATAATGGAAAACATCTGCTGGAACGTTGCATGTTGCATGTCCACACGAAAGTTATACAAATTAAGTACAAATCAAAGTCAACGACTTTGCTGAGTGCACTTAAAACTTATAATAAAAAATTAGAAATATCTAAAAATTATTCAATATAAAATTATTATTATTATTATTAAAATAATAAATTAAACTTAGAGACAAAACGTACTCATCTTCTTGACTCAAGCATGTTACGCACATTTGGATGACGAATAGCTTTCAAAAGCGTTTCGAACCGAAACAAGGGTCGTTTTGTGGAAAACCAAATTGCCTATTGTTCGTAGAAGTAATTGCACCAAGAATTTATTGCAACGACACAAGGACGTATCGGTACCGGGCGGATCCGTACCCAGAGGGTATTAATAATAGCAACAGACTATTAGTACCAAGAGACGTAGAGAGGATGTAATAGGGCGGCCCGTAGAGCTACCAGGTAGGCTGACATGGCAGGGAGATATAGGAGCAATAGGAAAGA